>CM031378.1:47400061-47713510 GCA_018208015.1 Medicago ruthenica
CTACAAAAAGCCTAAAAAAAAAATCATGATCATGCAGATCTACAAATCCACCCTCCAAAAACAACACTGCCTTAATCCCTTATGACTTCGATTTCCCGATGAAATCAAACGGAAGATGATGAAGAGGACGATTACGAACCACCTGAAGAAATTTGTCCAGACTTGCAATCAAGGGGATAGGGTAATACAACCTCACCAAGAATCAGTTGAAAAGGTCAACTTGGGGACCGAAGAGGATAAGAAAGAGGTCAAGATAGGAGCCTCCCTACATGAGGATGTGAAAGGAAAGTTGATTAAGCTTCTGCAAGAGTACGTGGACGTATTCGCTTGGTCGTACCAAGACATGCCGGGTTTAGACCCTGACATCGTCGTACATAAGCTGCCACTCAAGCCGGAATGCCCGCCAGTGAAGCAGAACATGAGAAGAACTCGACCTGATATGGCTCTCAAGATCAGAGAAGAAGTCAAAAAGCAATTCGATGCCGGCTTCTTAGCTGTGACCAAATATCCAACATGGGTTGCCAACATAGTGCCAGTTCCAAAGAAGGATGGCAAAGTCAGAATGTGTGTGGATTATCGGGACTTGAATAGAGCAAGCCCAAAGGATGATTTCCCGCTACCACATATCGACATATTGGTGGACAACACAGCCCAATTCTCAGTCTTCTCCTTTATGGACGGCTTCTCGGGATATAACCAAATCAAGATGGCTCCAGAGGACATGGAGAAAACCACATTCATCACCCCGTGGGGGACATTCTACTATAAGCTAATGCCTTTTGGATTAACAAATGCCGGAGCAACATACCAAAGAGCAATGGTGACTCTTTTCCATGACATGATCCATAAGGAAATTGAGGTCTACGTCGACGACATGATTGCCAAATCCCAAACGGAGGAGGATCATCTAGTCCATCTACAAAAGCTTTTCGAACGTCTAAGAAAATTCAAGCTGCGCTTAAATCCTAACAAGTGCACATTTGGCGTTAGATCCGGAAAGTTATTGGGTTTCATCGTCAGCCAAAGCGGTATCGAAGTGGATCCCGACAAGGTAAAGGCCATCCAAGAAATGCCTGCGCCAAATACCGAGAAAGAAGTCCGGGGTTTCTTAGGAAGATTGAACTACATCGCTAGGTTCATCTCACACATGACAGCTACCTGCGAACCAATCTTCAAACTGCTAAGGAAAAACCAAGCCGTTCATTGGAATGAGGATTGCCAAGAGGCGTTTGACAAGATCAAACAATACCTGCAAGAACCACCAATTTTAATACCTCCGGTTCCGGGTAAGCCCCTCATCTTATACCTAACCGTACTTGAAGGATCGATGGGTTGTGTGTTAGGACAACAAGATGAAACGGGAAGAAAAGAGCATGCAATCTACTACCTAAGCAAGAAGTTTACCGACTGTGAAACAAGGTATACTTCACTTGAAAAGACTTGCTGCGCTTTAGCATGGGCCGCTCGACGCTTAAGGAAATACATGTTGACCCATACAACTTGGTTGATATCAAAGATGGATCCCATCAAGTACATTTTCGAAAAGCCTGCCCTCACAGGGAAGATAGCCCGTTGGCAAATGCTGCTGTCTGAGTACGACATCCAATACGTTGCTCAAAAAGCCATCAAAGGGAGTGTTTTATCCGAGCACCTTGCTCACCAACCATTGGAGGATTATCAACCCATACAATTCGACTTCCCGGATGAAGATGTCGTAGCTTTGAATGACGAAAAGGTCACAAGTGATGATGAAGGGCCAGAACTGAGAGCTCGATGGAAACTCGCTTTCGACGGCGCCTCAAATGCCATGGGGCACGGAATCGGGGCAGTTTTAATCTCCCCAAGAAATGGATACCAACCCTTCACAGCAAGGTTATGCTTTGACTGCACCAATAACATGGCAGAATATGAAGCATGTATCCTAGGCCTTGAAGCAGCAATTGATCTAAGGATCAAAAACCTTGAAGTATACGGTGACTCAGCCTTAGTCATCTATCAAGTCAAAGGAGAATGGGAAACAAAACATCCCAATTTAATCCCCTACCGAGCCCGGGTTGTAAAGTTGATTGAGCATTTTGATGAAATCAACTTCCATCACATACCTCGAGAAGAAAACAGGTGGCGGATGCTTTGGCTACATTATCATCAATGTACCAAGTAAATTTCTACAATGAAGCACCAATCATAAAGATGGATCGTAGAGACAAACCAGTTGTATGTGCAGCAGTCGAAGAAGGACTTGACAACAAACCTTGGTTCTACGACATCAAGCGATACCTTGAAGAGCAAGAGTATCCAGAAAATGCCTCGCACACCAACAAGAGAACCCTCAGGAGATTGGCATCCCAGTTCTTCCTCAGTGGAAATACCCTCTACAAAAGAAACTATGACATGGTCTTGCTCAGATGTGTGGATAAACATGAAGCGGACATGCTCATCAAAGAAATCCACGAGGTATCATTTGGAACCCATGCCAATGGGCATGCAATGGCAAAGAAAATTCTAAGGGCGGGCTATTATTGGCTAACCATGGAAGCTGACTGTTTCCACTATGCCAAGACTTGTCATAAATGCCAGATTTATGCCGACAAGGTGCATGTACCACCAACTCCCCTGAACGTCATGACCTCACCTTGGCCATTCTCTATGTGGGGCATAGACACGATTGGAATGATCGAGCCCAAAAAAGCGTCAAATGGACATCGCTTCATCCTCGTTGCCATCGACTACTTCACCAAATGGGTAGAAGCAGCTTCGTATGCAAACGTAACCAAACAAGTGGTAGCCCGATTCATCAAGAGGGAAATCATTTGTCGTTACGGCACTCCCCACAAAATCATCACCGATAATGGGGCAAACCTGAACAACAAGACAATGAAGGAGTTGTGCAAAGATTTCAAGATTGAGCACCATAATTCCTCCCCTTACCGACCAAAGATGAACAGTGCGGTAGAAGCAGCCAATAAGAACATAAAGAAGATCATCCAAAAGATGGTGAAAACATATAAGGATTGGCACGAGATGCTTCCCTTTGCGCTACATGGCTACAGAACAGCCATTCACACTTCAACTGGGGCAACCCATTTCTCCTTAGTATACGGTATGGAAGCTTTGCTTCCCGTAGAGGTGGAAATTCTTTCGTTAAGGGTCTTGATGGAAACCAAGCTAGAGGAAGCTGAATGGGTCCAAACAAGGTTCGACCAACTGAATCTCATAGAGGAAAAGCGTCTGACAGCAATATGTCACGGACAACTCTATCAAAGGAGACTCAAGAGAGCATTCGACAAGAAGGTCCGTCCTCGAGAATTCAAAGAAGGAGACCTAGTGCTCAAAAAGATATTACCTATCCACAAAGATCCCCGCGGGAAGTGGACTGCCAGCTATGATGGACCGTACGTGGTAAAGAAAGCCTTCTCAGGCGGAGCCCTGATCATCACTACTATGGACGGAGAAGAGTTCCCACTCTCAATAAACTCCGATGCAGTCAACAGGTATTATGCCTAAGAAAAAAAGAAAAGAAGAGAAGAAAAAAAAAGCTCGCTAAATCGAAAACCTGAAAGGGCGGTTTAGGCAATAGAGAGCGTCCTGCTAGATCGAAAACCTGAAAAGGCGGTCTAGGCAAAAATAAAGGACATCAAAAAAGTAAATACACCCCGGTGGATTGAAAACTCGAAAGAGCGGTCCAGGCAAAAGTTAGGGGTTAACAAAAGAAGAAAGGCAATGACTGCAACATCCAAGCTCCGGACAAGATTCAAGAGGAGAAGAATCGGTCTCGTCAGCATCTTCCAAAAAAATAAATCTCGAAGTCATAAGGAAAATAGCATGTGTTGTGCCAAAACCAACAAATTTTTCTTTTTGCTTTTTCTTGTCTTTCTCTATCTTTCTCCTCAGAGAAGTAATCACTTCTCACTTCATGTATTTTTTACCCATTCAAGAAGTCAAATCTGCATTGAATAAATTTCCTTTTATTATTTTGTGTTCTCGTTAGCGCATGAAATTTTGTTTTATTCATGATAAAAATGCATTAAAACATGGGAAATAAACAAAAGAAACTTCTTCCAAAAAAGAAAAAAACAAACGTTGTTTTATTTGAATTTATGTAAATTTCGAAAGAATTGCGGTAATTCCCACCCAATATTGCACCAAAGGACTTATGCTCTTCAGCAAAGGCAAGTGCGTAGCTCACGGCACGCGGAGCGCAAAAGCCCCAAGGGTTAGAGGAACAAAATTCCCCAGTAAGCACCCTAAACATCCAAACACCAACCAAGGCTGGATATCGATCATGCTTCCAAAATGATCCTTATATCCCCACGAAGCCAAACCTTATTGACATTCCCCAGGGGAGTCTCAACCCAAAACAAAAAGTCCAATCATCATTGGTAGACAAATACAAATCCCCAGGAAAAGCCCGACCTTGCTCGGCATCCAATCTTAACTCCCAGCATTCAACATGCATCCCACATATCATGCATAACATAATACATGCATCATGTCAATTTCATTCATGCATGCATATCCAAATCATTCATACACATGCATTTCATAAATCATGTCATGCATCCTCAACAAGGATTCTCCAGTGAGTATCACATATTCACCAGCATCCATCAACAGTTAAGCAAGTGTTCCCCAGTGAACCTCCTTCACAAACTATCACCAATTCCCTAGCAGGAATCTTCGATTGAGTCTATCTCATATCATATTGCATTGCATATCATACTGCATAACATGAAGCATAACATGCATCATACAATCATGTTTTCCGGTTCAAAACCGGGCACCTATTCAGGGTAAGACCATTCCAGTTCCCCGTTAGGAATCGACCTTTAGTGTTAGCGGCTGAATAAGATTACCTATCTTAAGGTATCAACCTCTAGTGTAAGCGGCTAGATAAGATCACCTTCCTCAGTGTTCGACCTTCAGTGTTAGCGGCTGAATAAGATCACTCCCCCGTTAGGAATCGACCTTCAGTGTAAGCGGCTGAATAAGATTACCTATCTTAAGGTATCGACCTCTAGTGTAAGCGGCTAGATAAGATCACCTTCCTCAGTGTTCGACCTTCAGTGTTAGCGGCTGAATAAGATCACTCCCCCGTTAGGAATCGACCTTCAGTGTAAGCGGCTGAATAAGATTACCTATCTTAAGGTATCGACCTCTAGTGTAAGCGGCTAGATAAGATCACCTTCCTCAGTGTTCGACCTTCAGTGTTAGCGGCTGAATAAGATCACTCCCCCGTTAAGAATCGACCTTCAGTGTAAGCGGCTGAATAAGATTACCTATCTTAAGGTATCGACCTCTAGTGTAAGCGGCTAGATAAGATCACCTTCCTCAGTGTTCGACCTTCAGTGTTAGCGGCTGAATAAGATCACTGCACCATTAGGTATCGACCTCTAGTGTAAGCGACTAGATAAGATCACCTTTCTCAGTGTATCGACCTCTAGTGTAAGCGGCTAGATAAGATCACACCCATCCTCAGAGATCTACCTCCAGTGTTAGCGGCTGGATACGATTACCTCCATCCTCAGAGATCTACCTCCAGTGTTAGCGGCTGGATACGATTACCTTCATCCCCAGTAGATCTACCTCCAGTGTTAGCGGCTGGATACGATCAACCTTTTCAAATCATTGCATTTGCATATTTTACTTTCACTGCAATCTTTTCATTCCGCGAAGGACAAAATTCGGGTCCTTCTTTTACCTAATTGATCTTCGCAAAGAGTTCATGAGATGCCCTCGGCACTCACAAACTCTATGCAAAGACACAATTAAGTAGGGGCAGCTGTAGTACCCCAATTTTGTCCTAAGCCTTTTAAAACAAAAAAATCAAAAAAATCAAAGAGGGAGAAAAGGTCAAAGTCAACAAAAGTCAACAGAAAAGTCAACATTTCAAAAATGATGACTTCGCACTGCGAAGCTCACTTCGCACTGCGAAGTCTGCGATTTTTCTGCAGATTTTTGGTTTCTTTGATTTAATTCCAGAATTTGTTGCACATCATTTGCATATTTATTTTAATCAGCATTCATGGCTATTTGGGCCAAGCAAAACCAGAAATGAGAGACTTGCCATTAATGCCAAGGTTGGAAGCTTTTTCTTCCAACCTAGCATGTGACAAGCAAGTGGGCTTGCCCTTGGGCAGCTCTTGTCCCTCCCAAGTGACCTGTTAACCACCCCAAGGTTGCCAGCCACCTGCTTGAAGACTTTCTTCCTGCTTGCTCCCCCAAAACCAGTCAACCCAGCTGGATTTTTCACTTGAAAAAGTCATGAGTGCCTACCCTGTTTTGCAACAGCTTTTCATCCCTCTCACACCAGCCATAGGTAGCCTTTTGCATCCCCCAATCTCTGCACATCACAGTGCACGTTTTTATTGATCAACCATTGAGATTGCAAGGATTGATCCCCAAGCTTGGCCAATTGTAATTCAGCCATGTTTCTCATCATTACTATCCTAAAACCTTTGATTTTGTGGCTGAAATCAGTCAAAGACTTAACCCTTGGCACAAGGCAGGGTTGCCTCTATCCATTAGCATTAAATGCAAAGCCAAATAGCCTGAATTTAGCCCACAAATCAGCTAGGATCTAGAGATTTTTCATCATTACATGAGATTGCATTTTGGCCTATAAATAGAGATGCAAGGCAAGAGGAAATGCAACATTGCATAAGCATAAGATAGAGAAGAAAATAGAGCATTCAGAGAGCAAAGAAACACTACTCAAGCAACCAGAAAAAACAATCAAACACAAAAGCCTTGCCAAGTTCAAAGTTCATCCAAATTCAAAACCTTGCAAGAACCTTCAACCAATTCAAATCCACTGCAGCTGGAGCTTTGCTAAGGATCTCTGTAAGTTTCTAAGCCTTTGTATTGCATTTTCATTTGTGCTTGCATAGCAATTTTGGTCCAAAACCTTTTGATTCTAAAAAACCCCTTTTGAATTTCAAAGAAATCCCAAGGTTTTCAAAACATCAAAACTGGTTTGTCCAGCCTTTTTCATCCCAAAAACTCAAAGCTTTTCACTCACCTAAAAGGTCCTGAGTGTGTTCAGAAGTTGTTTCTGAACAACAGTTCAGAAACAGCTTTTGAACTCAATTTTTCGCATTGTTCGCAGTGCGAAGTCATGGTCGCAGAGCGACCATGACAGAACTCAGAATCTGAGTTTAGGTGCCCAAATGGCCAATTTTTGAGGTTCTAGCCCAAGAGCTCAGAACCTAGGAGTTTTAAAACTCATATTTTTCAAACCAGTTCAAGGATTTTGCATAATATTGGAAAATTCGCAAGTTCGGGTAACATTTTTTGGATAACTTGCAAAACAAGTTATGTTCCCAATCTTTCAAAACAACTTGAGCAAATAAGCTATGTTCATCATTTTCAAATTAAAACTTGATCAATAAATATTGTTCATGATTTTCAAAACCCAAGCGTGAACATACGCCGAATTTGTTCGCTTTTCAAAACAATTCGCAAAATGAGCCGAACTTGTGCGTTTTCTAACAAAATTGCTAAAATCTCTTCACTTTGGTTTTCAAACCAAATGTTTTGATATACCTTGGGATTTCTAAGAAATTCGACCAAAAATTTGAATGAAAAAGGGATGGTGTGACGTATGTCTCTCCATTGCCCCGATTGTACGAATGCGTGACGTATGTCTCGTCACTCGGACAATCGTCATTCCATTTTCAACGTATCCGACCATAACCAAACCAAATCTTGGCCCCTTGTGGTCAATCCGAACCTTTTGGTCCCCCGCGGCCACTAGATTCAATCCCTCGACTCGTTTGAGTCACTCGGTCAATGTTCGACTCGTCCGAGTCCATTGTACCCGTTCTTGATCCCAGTGGATCAATCGAACAATCCCCCGACTCGTTGGAGTCACCCTCGGTCAATGATTGACTCGATTGAGTCCATTGCACCTTTTTTTTGGTCCCATAGCGACCAATTCAACCCTTTTACCCCAACGGACGTACCTTTTAACATTCTAAAGCGATTCGTAAACAAACGCTTAATAAGTCTCCCAAGCGCGAGCATACAAGCTATACGCTTAATAAGTCTCCCGAGCGCGAGCATACAAGCTACGTTTAATCGCAAGAATTCGGTTAAAACATCGTCCATTTAAAATTAACCAACACATGTACGTTTTTTCTACCAAAGAACTACGTACGCTTTGAATTCTCCGACTACCGGGAGATACGTAGGAGCAAGATCGACATCTTGTCAAGCGCAATAATAAAAACTTTTTTCTCCTTCGTTTGTTTTTATCTCTTTTCCCCCCTTTTAGTATATTTTCTTTTGACATAGATAAGCATGCGCGCAAAACATTTAAAAACAATTTAAGCTTTAGCCAAATAGAAGGTTCCCGTTGAGTACAACTGACGTGAGGGGTGCTAATACCTTCCCCTTGCGTAACCGACTCCCGAACCCGACAATGGTTGCGATGACCAGTCCTTTTCCTCATCGTCAAGGGTTTTATTATCGTTTCCCTTTAAAAAAAAACATAAGGGTTTATCAACGTTCCCTTTACACAAAAACTTTGGTGGCGACTTCACAAAGGCCCTCCGAGCGTTCGAGGACGTCCTCGGAGGATTGCGCGTTTTTTTCATTAAAAACGAGGTGCGCACACTGAGCATCTGAAGTCTCATTACTTAGTGTTCTGAGCAATTAGAAGTCTCATTACTTTGTGTTCTGAGCAAGGAAGTCTCATTACTTTGTGTTCTGAGCAAGGAAGTCTCATTACTTTGTGTTCTGAGCATTGGAAGTCTCTTGACATAGTGTCTTGAGCAGGGAAGTCTCATTACTGTGTGCTCTGAGCATTAGAAGTCTCTTACTAGGTGTTTGAGCATTGAAGTCTCATTACTTTGTGTTCTGAGCAATTGTAATCAGTTTGATTATAGTCAAATCTCTTGTAAGTGACAGGGGGACTAGACTACTTCCAACTTGTAGAAGGAACTAGTATAAAAATATTGTGTGTCTCTCTTTTCTTCTTTACATTTGAATCCGCTGCATAATTAACTCTGAAAAAGGTTCAGAACTGATCTATATCAGATTCTAAACTTAACCAAAGTTTTGAGAAGGAAAGAAACCTAAGTTTTTAAGTCCACACAATTCAACCCCCCCCCCCCTTTCTTGTGTGTTTTTCTCATCTTAACGTTGGATGTGTGGTAAGATTGGATGAGATAATATTAGAAATGACAACATTATAGTCTATAGAGATAGTTGGGGTATCACATATAATATAAAATATTGTGGAAAACAGGTTTAGGTGGTTTGGACATGTAAAGATAAGGCCTTTAGATTCTATATTAAATAGAGGATAAAACATTACAAGAGGTATAAGAAGACCTAGAAAAACTATTAGGAAAGATTTAAAGATTAATTAGTTGGATCTAAATATGGTTTATGATAGAACAATATGACGTATTTCGATCCATGTAGTCGACCCACTTAGTGGAATAATGCTTGGTTGTTGTTGTATTGTTGTCTTTTGGGATCAATAACTCATGCAAAACAAAAATTATTTTAACATTTTATGTTCAACAACCATATTTATTAATCAATGATATAATCAACTTCCCGTGCATCGCAAGGATCCAAGTATTAGTTTAAAAAGAAAATATATTATATATCGTGTGACATATGATGCCCAAAACAAGTGATATTTAGTCCTTATCAGAGGTGTCCTCTTGTAGCATATACCACCTCAAGTGACAGATATATCCGTCTACCGTCGACCGTCTACCGTCCTTGAAAGGTCAAAAGAGGTTGCTCTAGATATTTTTATGGATATCAATATTTTTGTTTTGAAAGAATTTTTATGGATATCAATTTGTAAATTAGTTTTCATATAATAGTTTTTTTTCATTTTCATGTATATAGATTCTTTTTATTTTTATTTTCAAGTATTCTAATAATTAAAAATTTACTTCTTAGAATGAATAAGTAGAGAACTTAATATTCAAACTTCGGTCTTTGTATTGTATTATATCTCCACCAACTGAATTATGTTAAGGAAGATTTAATTTTTTTTGTATTATTGGTTGATATTATCGTGCACGTGATAATATCATTGGCTTTAAACAATATTAGTATTTATATAACTCAGAGCAAAAGACATGATTACAGAATGTTGCTGTGACCTCAGCTAAATAAAAAAACTCAAAATGTTAATTGTGGCCATGAAGCCATCGTTATAGAGTTTTTCTATAATTGTACAGACTATTTAATATGTATAATAGAATTATAGAACAACTAGCCCTTCAAAAAAAATCATAGAACAGCTAGGGTACCGTTTGATCTGACTTTTTTTTCTACTTCTCTACAATTTTAAGGAGAAGGTAGGCCAAACACAATATCTATTAAGCACTTACTAAAAAAATATTTTAAACATTTTTTCCTTTCAAAAAATATTTTAACAATTATTTATTTATTATATATTTATACAATATTTTGCCAAACAACTTTTAACTTAAAAATAACTTTAAAACTAAAAAAAAAATAAAGTAATCAAACAAATTTAACTTCTTTTTTAAAGTCCTTAATTTTAACTTTGTTTTAAAAGTAGCTTTAGGGCTGTAAAAAAGTCAGGACAAACGATGCCTATGTATATTAACTTCTTTTTTCTTTTTTAATAAAATTCAAGGTATATTAATTTAAGAATAACCGAGAATAACGTGGCTTTGACCCGAAGCAATTGGCTTCCAATATATCTTGAAAAAACTATTCAGTCAGCAACACTCCTTTAAAAATGACTCTATAATCCTTTTTGAAGAAGCTAAAATGAAATTATATAAAATCAAATGACTTTACTTTCTCCGCATAGTAAATGTTAAGAGAGAAGAAAAGACAAAAATAATGTTACATCAAAATACGATATAAGTCACCAACAAGAAAACAGTCACAAACATAAAAGATGATTTATCCACCACATGTGGTAGTTAAAAGCAAAATTGATGTGTTTGGTTTTCAACCATCCATAGGATTGCATCTTAATTTTGTCAAACATGTGGTGGATATAACCATATTTATTCTTGAAGATTCTTGCATTACTTTCTTTCCATAATGCACAAACTAATGAAAACCAAATTAATTGGATAATGCCACGTTTGCATTTTGAGAAGTCGCCGCCGAATTGAGTTAATTGATCTGAAATACAATACGAAGTGACCATGACAAAGCCTAACCAAACATAAACAACGATCCAAACTTGACAAAATAGCCGATGAAGAAAAAGATGAGCCGCGTCTTCTAAGTTATCGCATGCTCCCACACAAGATTGAGTTGTAGCCGGAATCACCCGTCTCTTGAACAAATTGTCGTTTGTTGCAAGGCGGTTGAGAAAGAGACGCCACACCAAAAGATTGAACGAAACATCTTGATACCAAAATACAAGGTTATCTGCCATGTTGTTTTGAATTGTTTGTTGTTGGGAAAAGTTGTAAGCTGAACTAACAATATATATACTATCTATATTAAAGTAAGGTTATTTTTATTAGACCAATTTACAAGTGGCATCACCATATGCATCCAATTTTCCGCTTACTTTATTTTTCATATATATCTCAACAAACCAAATCTAATTTTATTTTATTTTCCATATATATCTCAACAAACTAAATTTTATTTTATTTTTGCAATAATATCTCAACAAATTCATCCAATTAACTATTCAAATGTTTTTTCTTTTTCATCTAACTTTCGTAGTTCCTTTCTTTTTTCAAAGTAATGATTTGTTAGAATATTCTCAATTAATATCGATCAAATCACAAATGTATGTATTGTAAAAAAAAATCACAAATATATGTTTTTTCATTACAAATTTATCATTTTTATTTAGTTATATGCATATTAAGAGTGAATATAACATATCAATAGGTCTAGATACATACAGAGTTATAAACAGATTTCACATATTAAAATTACATACATCAACACACACGCACGTGCACACACACTAACGTTCAGACGGAAGCATTCTTTTTTTTTGGTCATATAGCCTAGTGACTGGAGCTCACACATTTTAAATGTGGAGAAGTGGGGTGTCCGGGGTTCGAACTCCGACCCGTGCATATATTATGCATTGTCCCTACCAACTGAGCTAAGCTCACGGGGACTAGGGGTGTTCATGGTTCATGAACTGCACTGAACTGAACCATATAAATGGTTTGGTTCAGTTCATAAAATCCATTTCAATAAAAACTGGTTAATTCTTAAAAACAGTTCCAATCCAGTTTAGAACCGGTTCAGAACCGGTTTATAGTTTTAAACCGGTTTACTTATTTTTAACCGGTTTTGAACCGGTTTTCGTACTGAACTGGATTATTCTTGAACTGGTTTTCAAACCGGATTTTAGTTATTGTTTTAAAAAAAAACCCATTTTTCAGTGACATATGTATTAAAAGAAAGAGGAGAAGAATTTCAAGGAAAATTGTGATCCCTAAAGAATTCTCAGCCTATTAATCCATCTCTTCTATTAACCCATCATAACAAAATCAAGGAAAACTCAACTTTAACAGCAGAAAACATAAAAGAAATGAAAACCAGACACCAGAGATAAGAACTTCATCATCCATCAATGTGCCTTGAGCATAGTTTACCGTTTTGAAGCTACAAGAAAACCATCACTAGATAGATACATGACAGCAAAATCATAATATCTTTGATATTGTAACAGATGATACAATTAACAAAACAGCACATTAAGATCAGAATTTTGTTTTGACAGCCAAATGTGAGCAGGTGTTACTGCAGCATTGTTGTATGCATAAAACCTTCACTTGAAAACCAAAAAACTTGCAGTACCAGTGGATGATACCGTGTCAATCCAAACAACAAAGCAAAACATAGATAAACTAAAACATGATATTAAAAATTTGATCAAATTAAAGAACAAATGATCAAACAAGGGAAAATTGTGATTAAACACAACTTAAGTACCTATGCAGATTCCCAAAACAGCTTAAACACAACTTAAGCACTTCTGCAGATTCCCAAAACAGCTTAAACACAACTTAAGCACTTTTGCAGATTCCCAAAACAGCTTAAACACAACTTAAGTACCTATGCAGCTTTCCATATTCCATAATAACTTAATTACAACTTAAGCACTTCTGTCAACTTCCAAAACAGCTTAATCACCACTTAAGCACTTCTGTCAACTTCCAAAATAGCTTATTGCCTCAAACTTTCAGCTTCTGCCATAGCCATAGCTTCCTCCTTCTTAAATTTGTTCTCAACAAGCATCAATGAGCTACAACTTCTCAAAAATCCTACACTATTGCCTCTACTCTTGTACCCATCAACCACAAAATTATAGACAACACAACAACGACATGCAGCAGCTTAAATTCACTTCTTGATCACTTTGTGATTTTCTATACCTCAACCTACATTGTTTGAAAATTTTATTGAAGCAATGTCTGGACAAAAAATTCATCTACAAAAAATTACTAACCCGTTCACCTTTTCGCACTGAATCGTACCTGAATCACCTTTTCGCACTGAATCTCGTTCTGAATCGCGTTTTCTCACTGAATCGCGTTTGTGAATCGCTTCTGAATCGCGTTTGTGTTTAATCGCACTGAATCCCGTTGTGAATCCTGTTGTGAATCGCTTCTGAATCGCACTGAATCCCGTTGTGAATCGCTTCTGAATCGCGTTTGTGTTTAATCGCGTTCTGAATCGCTTCTCAATCGCACTGAATCGCATTTTCTAATCGCGTCTGAACTCTGAATCGCGTTTGTGTTCCATTACAAAATAAACCGGTTCTAAACCGGTTTAATAAAATCATAAACCGGTTCTGAACCGGTTTGGTTTATATGGGTCGGTTTAGTTATTAAATAATTGGATTGGCCTTTTGAAATATGGATATGGTTTGGATAGAGATTTGGTTACAGTTATCCAATAACTTTGCACACCCCTAACGGGGACAACAATAAAACATTCTTATAGAGGTAAATTTATTTAAGGATATAATTGGAGGTGAAAAAACCACCATAAAACCATTTGTATAAATTATTCTATAACTCAAAATTTTGTTATCATATTATTTTCCTAAAAATATAAAAAACCAATTATACTAATTTATGATTTATATTTACTTATTTATATTTTCCTCAAATTTTCCTTCAAAAAAAAAATATTTTCCTCAAATTTGTCTATTATTTATCTATTCTATTATTCTATATATATATATATATATATATATATATATATATATATATATATATATATATATATATATATAAGTAAGGTTATTCAATTTAAAGAAACTCATCTTTGCGTCTCTTTATTCTTTATGATTTCCCTTTTATATATTTAGTATTGATATCTCAACAAAGAATATCTAATTTTGTTTTGCATAAAAATATCAACAAACCACATATATTAGTTTGATTTTATCCATTAAATATATAAATTTAATATTTTTAATTCATTTCTAATAAGAATCAAAATCATATTTTATTAAAATTTACTAAAAGTAGGAGAGTCCGTTGTTGGATGGGGTCGATATTAGACGGCCCTTGAATATATATATCCTAAAAAATTATACACAGTGTTTTTATTCAAGTTCTAGAGAGAATAAACAATTATGTCTTCCCTAATTTAATATATTTGAACTAACTGTTCTATTTCAAAGTCCTATATATTTTTTTAGCACACATCTCGAAAATGTTCTATATGCCTGTCTTATCAATTGTCTATCTAACTGTCTTTTTGCCTATATGTTTATTTATTTGTCTATCTATTATATATGGAGCATATCAAGTGAAAATGTTATATTTATGTGAGAACAATATGAATAAATGGTAGCCCTTAGATTAAAAGGAATGGTTGATATTAAAACATGACTTAATTGAGTCATATGTTAGCTCTCACTTCATTCTTTAGGCACCACTGCGTTAAGGCTTCAGTTTCTTCTTCTTTGCATGTTCAAACTCTACTTCGTTTTCCTGCTTCAACATTTCTTCTCCCTCTCCAACTACTCATCTTCATTAAAAGATAAATTAACATTTTCATCTTATGTAGAAGCTAAATTAGTCTCATCATCTTCTCCAATAAATTTAAAACAAAATTCATGTAAGAATGCAAGTGTGCGCTCTCGTTAAAAACGCGCAAGCTTCTGAGCGTATGCGAACGCTCGAAAAGCTGCGTGAAGTCGCCACCAAAGTTTTTGTTTAAAGTGAACGTTGATAAACCCTTAAGTTTTTTATTTGAAGGGAAACGATAATAAAACCCTTGACGATGAGGAAAGGATGGTCATCGCAACCATTACCGGGTTCGGGAGTCGATTACGCAAGGGGAAGATATTAGCACCCCTTACGTCCGTTGTACTCAACGGGAACCTCCTAGTTAGCTAAAGCTAGAATGTTTTTTAAAGTTTTGCTTGCATGCTTGAATATGTAAAAGGGAAAAAGAAAATATGATGAAAGGGGAAAAATTTTGTTTTTTATTATTGTGCTTGACAAGATGACGATCTTGCTCCTACGTATCCCCTGGTGCGATGGGAATTCAAAGCTACGTAGTTCTTTGGTAGAAAAACGTATATGTTGGTTATTTTTAAATGAACGATGTTTTAACCGAATTCTTACGATCAAACGTAGCTTGTATGCTCACGCGTGGGAGGCTTAAGCGTTTGTTTGAAATCGCGCTAGAATTAATAAAAACATGTCCGTTGGGGAAAAAAGGTTCGATTGATCCGACGGGATCAAGAAAGGGTTCAATGGACTCAACCGAGTCGAACATTGACCAAAGCGACTCAACTGAGTCGAGAAAGGGTTCGATTGATCCAACGGGATCAAGAAAAGGTTCAATGGACTCAACCGAGTCGAACATTGACCAAAGCGACTCAAACGAGTCGAGAAAGGTTCGATTGATCCAACGGGATCAAGAAAGGGTTCAATGGACTCAACCGAGTTGAACATTGACCAAAGTGACTCAAAAGAGTCGAGAAAGGGTTCGATTGGTCCAACAGGATCAAGAAAAGGTGCAATGGACTCAACCGAGTCGAACATTGACCAAAGCGACTCAAACGAGTCGAGAAAATTGAATCAAATGGTCACGGGGGACCAAAAGGTTCAAATTGACCACAAAGGGCCAAGAATTGGTTTGGTGTGGTGAGATGCGTTAAAAAAAAAGAATGACGATTGTCCGAACGACGAGACATACGTCACACATTCGTTCAATCGGGGCAATGGAGAGACATACGTCAAACCATCCCTTTTTCATTCAAGTTTAGGCAAATTTTAAGAAATCCCAAAGTTTATCAAAACACTTGGTTTAAAACTCAAAATGAAAAGGTTTTAATGTTCAAATTAGTTGTTGCAACCTAATGAACAAGTTTGCCTTGTTTATGTGTGAAAATGAGCAAGTTTATGAAATGAACAAGTTTTGCACAAATTTGGAAAAGCGCACAAGTTCCGATCAAGTTTGAAAAAGGTTTTGAAAAGTGAACAAGTTCGGCTTACGTTCACGTTTGATTAAAAATCATGAACAAGGTTATTGTTCAAGTTTAGTTTTGAAAATGATGAACTTAGCTTATTGCTCAAGTTTGATTTTGAAAGCTTATGAACGTAACTTGTTTCGCAAGTTATTCAAAAAGTGTTGCTCAAACTTGTGAATCCTTCAATATTATGCAAAATTCTTGCTATGGTTTGGATAAAATGAGTTTCAATCCTCTTAGGTTCTGAGTTCTTGGGCTAGAACCTCAAAAATTGGCTTTTTAGGAGCCTAAACTCAGATTTTGAGTTCTGTCATGGTCGCACTGCGACCAGAGCTTCGCACTGCGAACACTGCGAAATTTTGAGTTCAGAAGCTGCATCTGAACTGCTGTTCAGAAGCAACTTCTGAACAAACTCAGAACCTTTTGGGGAGTGAAAAGCTTTGAAAATTTGCAATAAAAAGAGCTAAACAAACCAGTTTAAATGTTTTGCAACTCTGGGATTTCTTTGAAATTTAAAAAGGATTTTTTAGAGCAAAATGGATTTAAACAAAATTAAAGATGCAAATAGCAATGCAAAATGAAAGATAAGGATTCAGAACACTTACAGAACTCCTAGCCAAAGCTTATATTGCAGGAGAATGAAGAAGCCTTGAATGTTTATGGTTTTTGCAAAGTTGGAATATTGATGAATAAGAGCAATGAATTTGTGTAATTGCTCTGTGTTTGAACTGGTTTTTGCTATGTGTTTGTGCTGTTTCAAGTGTTTACAATTGTGTTCAATTGCTGGTTTTTTTCTTTTTGTTCTTGGTTATGCATTGCATCCCTTTTATAGGCCAAAACCAAATCTAAAGTCATCATGAGAAATCCCTAAAATCCAGCTGATTTGTGGGCTAGAATCAGGCCTAATTGCTTTGCATTTAATGCAAAAGTGAAGAGGTGACCTTGCCTTGCTGCAATAGTCAAGACTTAGCCAAATCCAGCCATTAATTCAACTGATTTTGGATAGAAATGATGATAAAAAAATGGAAAAACAGGGCTGGTTTGCAATTGGCTGTCCCTTGGGATTGGTCCGTGCAATGTTGAGGGTTAAGCAAGAAAAACGTGCACTGTGATGTGCAGAGGTTGGGGGAAACAAAAGGGAACATGTGGGCTGGTGTGAGGAGGAAGAAAAGCTGCTGAAAACAGGGCAGCACTCATGGCTTTTGGGCAAGCATAACCAGCTGGGTTTGACTGGTTTTGGGGGAGAAAGCAGGAAGAAAAACACACAAGCTGGTGGCTGGCAAGCTTAGGGTCAGTAGCAGGTCCATTGGGAGGGACAAGAGCTGCCCAAGGGCAAGCCAACTTGCTTGGCACATGCTAGGTTGGAAGAAAAAGCTTCTTACCTAGGCTTCAATGGCACATGCTTCAATTCTTGCCTTGCTGAGTCAAAACAGCCACCATTGATGATAATAACAATAATAATAATGATAGGTAATAATAATAATAACAAAACGAAAATAAATCAAAGATATTAAAAAATCTGCAAAAAATTCGCAGACTTCGCAGTGCGAAGGAGACTTTGCTCTGCGAAGTCCTCATTTCTGAAATGTTGACTTTTTGTTGACTTTTTGTTGACTTTGACTTTTCTCTTCTTTTTTTTTTTTGAATTTTTGAAATTTGTTTTGAAAAGCTTGGGACAAAATTAGGGTACAACAGCTGCCCCTACTTAATTGTGTCTTTGCATAGAGAATGTGAGTGCCAAGGGCATCTCATAAATTCCTTGCGAAGAGCAATTAAGTAAAAGAAGGATCCGAATTTTGTCCTTCGCGGTGCGAAAAGATTGTAGTAAATAAAGAAAGTAAAATATGCAATTGCAATGAATAAAAGTAAATGCAGGGTCACCCGGTTTGGCTACTGATGCATAAACTAAGAATAAAATAGATCGTCACCTAAATAGGTGATTAGATCTGACAAGGTCAAAGATCGTCACCTAATCAGGTGATTGCGATCTGCAAAGGGTAAAAGATCGTCACCTAATCAGGTGATTGGATCTGACAAGATCGTCACCTAAACAGGTGATTGCGATCTGCAAAGGTAAAAAGATCGTCACCTAATCAGGTGATTAGATCTGACAAGATCGTCACCTAAACAGGTGATTGCGATTTGCAAAGGTAAAAAGATCGTCACCTAATCAGGTGATTTCGATCTGAAAGGTAAAAGATCGTCACCTAATCAGGTGATTTCGATCTGACAAGATCGTCGCCTAATCAGGTGATTGGATCTGACAAGATCGTCACCTAAACAGGTGATTGGATCTGAAAGGGTAAAAGATCGTCACCTAATCAGGTGATTTCGATCTGACAAGATCGTCACCTAAACAGGTGGTTGGATCTGAAAGGTAAAAAGATCGTCACCTAATCAGGTGATTGGATCTGAAAAGATAAAAAGATCATCACCTAATCAGGTGATTGGATCTGAAAGGTAAAAGATCGTCAAATAAACAGGTGATTGGATCTGAAAAGATCGTCACCTAATCAGGTGGTTGGATCTGAAAGGTAAAAGATCATCACCTAATCAGGTGATTTCGATCTGAAAGGTAAAAGATCGTCACCTAATCAGGTGATTTCGATCTGACAAGATCGTCGCCTAATCAGGTGATTGCGATCTGCAAAGGTAAAAAGATCGTCACCTAATCAGGTGATTTCGATCTGACAAGATCGTCACCTAAACAGGTGATTGGATCTGAACGGTAAAAAGATCGTCACCTAATCAGGTGATTTCGATCTGAAAGGTAAAAGATCGTCACCTAATCAGGTGATTTCGATCTGACAAGATCGTCACCTAAACAGGTGATTGGATCTGAAAGGGTAAAAAGATCGTCACCTAATCAGGTGATTTCGATCTGAAAGGATAAAAAGATCGTCACCTAATTAGGTGATTGGATCTGAAAAGATAAAAAGATCATCACCTAATCAGGTGATTGGATCTGAAAGTTAAAAGATCGTCAAATAAACAGGTGATTGGATTTGAAAAGATCGTCACCTAATCAGGTGGTTGGATCTGAAAGGTAAAAGATCATCACCTAATCAGGTGATTTCGATCTGAAAGGTAAAAGATCGTCACCTAATCAGGTGATTTCGATCTGACAAGATCGTCGCCTAATCAGGTGATTGCGATCTGCAAAGGTAAAAAGATCGTCACCTAATCAGGTGATTTCGATCTGACAAGATCGTCACCTAAACAGGTGATTGGATCTGAACGGTAAAAAGATCGTCACCTAATCAGGTGATTTCGATCTGAAAGGTAAAAGATCGTCACCTAATCAGGTGATTTCGATCTGACAAGATCGTCACCTAAACAGGTGATTGGATCTGAAAGGGTAAAAAGATCGTCACCTAATCAGGTGATTTCGATCTGAAAGGATAAAAAGATCGTCACCTAAATAGGTGCTTAGATCTGACAAGTCGTCGCCTGAATAGGTGCTTAGACTTCTCTGGGGAAAAAGAACATACCGCTGTGGGGATAATGTAATCGTCTCTAGGTGAGGCTAGTACTTAGATTGTTGAAAAGGAAAACATGACTGTATGATGCATGATATGCTTCATGTTGTCTTATGCAATATGTTATGCAACATGGTATGATATGGGGTGGACTCAATCTGAATTTTTGTTTGGGAAAACTTAGCTGGGGCATCTAGAAGAACTTACTGGGGAAGCTCTGGAATGGGTTCACTGGGGAACACTAGAGATGATTGATGGATGTTGGTGAATATGTGATACTCACTGGAGAATATTGGTTGAGAATGCATGACATGAATATGAGATGCAAGTATATGAATGATTTGGATATGCATGCATGAATGAATTTGATATGATGCATGTATTATGAATGACATGTGGGATGACAGACGTCATGTTGGATGCTGGGGATTATGATTGGATGCCGAGCAAAGTCGGGCTTTGGATGGAATTGTATTGGGATGTGAGTAGATGCCAAGCATGGTTGGGCTCTTATTTGGAATTTGTATTTGTGAGTGCCAATGATGATTGGGCTTTTTGGGGTTGAGACTCCACTAGGGAATGCCAATAAAAATTGGGCTTTATTGGATTGCTGGGGATATAAGGATCATTTTGGAAGCATGATCGATATCCAGCCTTGGTGGATGGAAAAGATGTTTAGGGTGTTCTTTGACTGGGGAATTCTGTTCCTCCAACCCTTAGGATCTTTGCGCTTCACGTGCTGTGAGCTACGCACTTATTTCCGCTGAAGAGCATAAGTCTTAAGATGACTGACCAAATTGTTTCAGGCTTGGAGTCTTTTGGTGCAATATTGGGGACCACCGCAATTCTTTCGACATTTACAAGATTCAAGTAAAAAACAACATTTGTTTTTGTAAGTTTTTTTTTATTTCCCATGTTTCAATGCATTTTTATCATGAATAAAAAACAAAATTTTATGCGCTAATGAGAACACAAAATAATGAAAAAGGTAAAAAAGAATTTTATTCAATGCAGATTTGATTTTGAATGAGTAACAATACATGAAGTGAGAAGTGATTACTCCTCCGGGAAAAAAGATAGAGAAAGACAAGAAAAAAGCAAAAACAAAAGAAATCTGTTTGTTTTGGTACGACACATGCTATTTTCCTTATGACTTCGAAATTCTTTGAAGGATGATGACGAGACCGATTCTTCCCCTCTTGAATCTTGTCAAGATCTTGAATGTTGCAGTTCTTTGCCTTTCTTTTTTTGTTTTGAGACCCCTAACTTTTACCTGGACCGCTCTTTCGAGTTTTCAGTCCACCGGGGTGTATTTCCTTTTTTGATGTCCTTAATTTTTGCCTAGACCGCCTTTTCAGGTTTTCGATCTACCAGGACGCTCTCTATTGCCTAAACCGCCCTTTCAGGTTTTCGATTTAGCGAGCTTTTCTCTTTTTCTTTTCTTTTAGGCATAGTACCTCTTGACTGCGTCGGAGTTTATTGAAAGTGGGAACTCTTCTCCGTCCATAGTGGTGATGATTAAAGCTCCGCCAGAGAAGGCTTTCTTTACCACGTACGATCCATCATAACTGGGAGTCCACTTCCCTCGGTGATCTTTGTGGATAGGTAATATCTTCTTGATCACTAGGTCTCCTTCTTTGAATTCTCGGGGACGGACCTTTTTGTCGAATGCCCTCTTGAGTCTCCTTTGGTAGAGTTGTCCATGACATAACGCTGTTAGACGCTTTTCCTCTATGAGGTTCAATTGGTCGAACCTTGTTTGGACCCATTCAGCTTCTTCTAGCTTGGTTTCCATCAAGACCCTTAAAGAAGGGATTTCAACCTCAATGGGAAGCACGGCTTCCATACCGTATACTAAGGAGAAAGGGTTGCCCCGGTTGAAGTGCGAATGGCTGTTCTGTAGCCATGTAGCGCAAAGGGAAGCATCTCGTGCCAATCCTTGTATGTTTTCATCATCTTCTGGATGATTTTCTTTATGTTCTTATTGGCTGCTTCTACCGCACCGTTCATCTTTGGCCGATATGGTGAGGAATTATGGTGCTCGATCTTGAAGTCTTTGCACAACTCCTTCATCGTGTTGTTGTTCAGGTTGGCCCCATTATCGGTGATGATTCTGTGGGGAGTGCCGTAACGGCAAATGATTTCCTTTTTGATGAATCGGGCTACCACTTATCTGGTTACGTTTGCATACGAAGCTGCTTCGACCCACTTGGTGAAATAGTCGATGGCAACAAGGATGAAGCGATGTCCATTTGATGCTTTGGGCTCGATCATTCCAATCATGTCTATGCCGCACATAGAGAATGGCCAGGGTGAGGTCATGACGTTCAGGGGAGTTGGTGGTACATGCACCTTGTCGGCATAAATTTGGCACTTGTGACAAGTCTTGGCATAGCGGAAACAGTCAGCTTCCATGGTTAGCCAGTAATAGCCCGCCCTTAGAATTTTCTTTGCCATTGCATGCCCATTGGCATGGGTTCCAAAAGATCCCTCGTGGATTTCTTTGATGAGCATGTCCGCCTCATGTTTATCCACACATCTGAGCAAGACCAGGTCATAGTTTCTTTTGTAGAGGGTGTTTCCGCTGAGGAAGAACTGGGATGCCAATCTCCTGAGGGTTCTCTTGTCGGTTTGTGAGACATTTTCTGGATACTCTTGTTCTTCGAGGTATCGCTTGATGTCGTAGAACCAGGGTTTGTTGTCAAGTCCTTCTTCGACTAATGCACATACAACCGGTTTGTCCCTACGATCCATCTTTATGATTGGCGCCTCATTGTGGAAATTTACTTGGTACATTGATGATAATGTAGCCAAGGCATCTGCCACCTGATTTTCTTCTCGAGGTATGTGATGGAAGGTGATTTCATCAAAATGCTCAATCAATTCTATAACCCGGGCTCGGTAGGGAATCAAATTGGGATGTTTTGTTTCCCATTCTCCTTTGACTTGATAGATGACCAAGGCTGAGTCACCGTATACTTCAAGGATTTTGATTCTTAGATCAATTGCTGCTTCGAGGCCTAGGATGCATGCTTCATATTCTGCCATGTTATTGGTGCAGTCAAAGTATAACCTTGCTGTGAAGAGTTGGTATCCATTTCTTGGGGAGATTAAAACTGCCCCGATTCCGTGCCCAATGGCATTTGAGGCGCCGTCGAAAGCGAGCTTCCATCGAGCTCTCGGTTCTGGCCCTTCATCATCACTTGTGACCTTTTTGTCATTCAAGGCTATAACGTCTTCATCGGGGAAGTCGAATTGTATGGGTTGATAATCCTCCAATGGTTGGTGAGCAAGGTGCTCGGATAAAACACTCCCTTTTATAACCTTTTGAGCAACGTATTGGATGTCGTACTCAGACAGCAGCATTTTCCAACAGGCTATCTTTCCTGTGAGGGCAGGCTTTTCAAAGATGTACTTGATGGGATCCATCTTTGATATCAACCAAGTTGTATGGGTCAACATGTATTGCCTTAAGCGTCGAGCAGCCCATGCTAAAGCACATCAAGTCTTTTCAAGAGAAGTATACCTTGATTCACAGTCGGTGAACTTCTTTCTTAGATAATAGATTACGTGCTCATTTCTTCCTGTTTCATCTTGTTGTCCTAACACGCAACCCATTGATCCTTCAAGCACGGTTAGGTATAAGATGAGGGGTTTACCCGGAACCGGAGGTATTAAATTGGTGGTTCTTGCAGGTATTGTTTGATCTTGTCAAACGCTTCTTGGCAATTCTCGTTCCAATGGACGGCTTGGTTTTTCCTTAGCAGTTTGAAGATTGGTTCGCAGGTAGCTGTCATGTGTGAGATGAACCTAGCGATGTAGTTCAATCTTCCTAAGAAACCCCGGACCTCCTTCTCGGTATTTGGCACTGGCATATCTTGGATGGCCTTTACCTTGTTAGGATCTACTTCAATACCCCTTTGGCTGACGATGAAACCCAATAACTTTCCGGATCTAACACCAAATGTGCACTTGTTAGGATTTAAGCGGAGCTTGAACTTTCTCAGGCGTTCGAAAAGTTTTTGCAGATGGACTAGATGATCCTCCTCCATTTGGGATTTGGCAATCATGTCATCGACGTAAACCTCTATTTCCTTATGGATCATATCATGGAAAAGAGTTACCATTGCTCTTTGGTATGTTGCCCCGACATTTGTTAATCCGAAAGGCATTACCTTATAGCAAAAAGTTCCCCATGGGGTGATGAATGTGGTTTTCTCCATGTCCTCTGGAGCCATTTTGATTTGGTTATATCCCGAGAAGCCGTCCATAAAGGAGAAGACTGAGAATTGGGCGGTGTTATCTACCAATATGTGAATATGTGGTAGCGGGAAATCATCCTTTGGGCTTGCTTTATTCAAGTCCTGGTAATCCACACACATTCTAACTTTGCCATCCTTCTTTGGAACTGGCACAATGTTGGCAACCCATGTTGGATACTTGGTTACGGCTAAAAAGCCGACATCGAACTGTTTTTTGACCTCCTCTCTAATCTTGAGAGCCATGTCGGGTCGGGTTCTCCTCAATTTCTGCTTTACTGGTGGGCATTCTGGCTTGAGTGGCAGTTTATGTACGACGATGTTAGGGTCTAAACCTGGCATGTCTTGATACGACCAAGCGAATACATCCACATACTCTTGTAGAAGCTTAACCAACTTTTCCTTCACATCCTCTTGCAGGGAGGCTCCTATTTTGACCTCTTTCTTATCCTCTTCGGTCCCCAAGTTGATCACTTCAACTGATTCTTGGTGAGGTTGTATTGCCCTATCTTCTTGATCCCTAAGTCTGGACAATTCTTCAGGCAGTTCATAATCGTCCTCTTCATTATCTTCCGCTTGATTAATCGGGAAATCGAAGTCATAAGGGATTAAGGCAGTGTTGTTTTTGGGGGGTGTATTTGTGGATCTGCATGAGTATGATTTGATTTTAGGCTTTTGTAGCAAAATTTTTTTTTAAAACAAATGCAATAAAAAGAAAAAGAACTCAATTGGACATAAAAATGCAATTTTATTCATGATTGAAAATAACTTAAAACAAGGGGGCCCCACACAACTAATCATTTGCCTTGGGCAGAGCTAAATGATTTTTTTTTAAAAAAAAGCAAAAACAAACATGGTATATTACTTGCGCTTGGTAATGATCTCAGGAATTGCGATAGCCCTCCAATTGTTCAAAGTTTCATCCGAAGCACAACGGTACACCAAATCAGGCACGTCTTCATCCGCGTCTTCAAGCAGAGCCACTTGATCTTCATTGATAAAACCCGCACTGACAAATGTTTCCAAAATGGGGAGGATCCCTTGCTTTGGAGGCTTTGAGGAGGTTTCGGCTGATGGATGATATCCCAACCCGAAGCGATTCTTCTTCTCAGGTATGTCCACTAATTTGCCCCATCCAGTGGGTCTGCTCTCTTCTAGAGCTTCTCTTATTGCCCTCCATGATGACATGGTTGTCCTAGCCTCTTTCTTGGGCTTTGATCTCAAGGTCACGACATTCGCCACTTCCAAAGATTGGAAGGGAACATCCACAGCTTCTTCGTCTGTTTCTATATAACGGAACGACGAAAGATGGCTTACCATCATATCCTCTTGCCCGGAAACTACAATCATCTTGTTATCGACAATGAACTTAAGTTTCTGGTGTAGGGTAGAGGTGATGGCTCCGGCTATGTGAATCCATGGTCGTCCGAGAAGACAACTGTAAGTTGGATTAATATCCATGACTTGGAAGGTGATAGAGAAAACCTTAGGCCCAATTTGAACTGGTAGGTCAATCTCCCCTACGACGGCTCTTCTTGATCCATCGAAAGCTTTTACCACCAAAGCGCTTGGCTTCATTACTGTCCCTTCACATGATAGCTTTAGAAGGGTAGTCTTGGGCATGACGTTCAATGATGACCCCGTGTCCACTAACACTCGAGAGAGGATGTGGTCCATGCATTTCACGGAGATGTGCAAAGCGTGGTTATGAATATGCCCCTCGTCGGGTAACTCATCATCGTTGAAACCCAAGTACCTACTCGAGGTAATATTTGCGACTATCCCATCGAATTGGTCCACAGGGATGTCCTTGGTGACATGTGCCTCGCTGAGGATCCGCAGTAATGCTTCTCGGTGTGCCTCCGAGCTTAGTAGTAGGGATAACATGGAGATCTTGGAGGGAGTTTGACCCAACTGGTCAATGATCTTATACTTGCTCTTTTGGATTATTCTTAAGAACTCCTCGGCCTCCTTTTGTGGTCCTGCCTTTTGAGAGGGTCCCGCTTGGTTCTCATTTTCTTCCACGCTCCTTTCTTTGAGCGGCTCTCTTGGTAGTACGGCTGGTGCCTTCCCGAGTTCTTTCGGAGCGAAGACTCTACCACTTCTTGTCATTCCTCCAACATCGGTGATGTTAGTGATGTTGGGTTCATTTCTTGCTAATGGTTTTCCTTCCACATAGGCAACAGGTTGGTAATTCCACGGTACCCTCTTTGTGCTTTCGAAAGAGAAGGGTGCCGGCACATGGAATGTTATGGGCTGTATAGGTATTGGTACCTCCCTCCTTTGGTATGGGATTTCGAGAGGTTTTGGGTCATGAGACTCCAAGGTAGCAACATCCGTGCTATCCTTTATATAGCCCATTTGGATCCAACCTTGGTCCATCAGCTCTTGAAGACAACTCTTCAATTTTTCGCACTTGTCCGGGTTGATTTTGCAGGCTTCGCAGTTGACGTGCATCTCCTCAAACAAACCAAAACCGGTTAATCGCTCACTGACAGGGGAGTCTTTGTAACACCCCAATTTTATATTTTAAGTAATTCAATAAATTTTAATAGGTGTGGTGTGGTGAATATTATTATTAATGCTGATTTATTTAAATGTGATGTAAATGTTGAGAGGGTTGAATTATATTGGTGAATTAATTTATGATACCAGAATTTAAATAATATAGAAAGAGAATTGAAAAACAAGTAGAAAAGAGTAGGAGGTGTAGAAAATAGGTTTTTAATAAGTGGGGGAGGGGAAAAGCAAAAGAATAGTGAATAGAAGAGGAAAGTTATATGAAGAGTGGCTAGACCAAATATAAATAAGGGTTTTGGGAAATTAGAACTCAGTTTTGCTGAACGTAGAAACAGAGAGAAGAGCAGCCGTCAGAGAAAGGAAAACCTAGCTACAACGAAGTCAAGCCAAACCAGAGATTTCAGAGGAATCGAGGTAAGGGGGAGAATCTTTGCAATTTAGGGTATCTTAATATATGATGGGGGGTGTTTAATTCTTAAGATGATGTTTATGTTATGATTTGAGATTGTGATGAGAGATTGATGATGGACGAAGGTAAAGACGAGGTTGAATTACTTAAAATTAAGAGAAACTAGTATACGGTTTACGAATAGAGGATTGACCATGAAGAGAGTGTGTGAATCAGTAGGTTAATGGAAAATTAGTGTTTGAATGATAGGGTAACCTTAGGGTGATGTTTAGGGACGAATTGGGTGAGTTTGGGGGGGGGGGGGGTCGAAATCGGAGCCGGGGAAGCTCCCATGGTGGAAAATTACAAAATCTGCGTTCTGATGCTGACAGAATCGTGACGCGATTTTGGCACAATTTTTTGACCATTTTCAGTTCCGAATTGAGCTTAGGTGTCTTCAAAAAAGTTGTAGATATGGATCTTAACTTTCACTTGGCTTTGGAGTGACCTCATTTAGACATTCACAACTCGATTTATGGTCATATTACTACACAGGGGTCGACACCGTCGTGCACTCTGCCCAGGTTTAGGAAACGAAACATTTCCACCCCTCTCTGTCCCGAATTGGACTTAGGTCCCTTCATGAAAGTTTTAGATATAGATGTCAGCTTTCATTTCTCTTTGGTTTGAATCCCTTTGGATCTCTAGAACTTGAGTTATGAATAAAATATTGCACCTGGGTCATGCTGCGATATGAGTAGTAAGTCTAAGAAAGCTGTTAGCGTGAAAAGTAAGCGTATACTAGGGTTCCGAACCTATAAACATAAATGAAGGGAGTCTATTATGGTGTCTTAAGGGTAGTTCCCCAACCCCTTAACAAATTAATACATGGAAGAACTTTAGGGTGTTAGAGACAAATCCAAGAAGAAATAAAGAGAGAGGAGTAGGATAGTGAATGGTGAGAATGAAAGCGCTTAGATAATGAAGTCGCTAATGACGTTGACTACTGAATATATAAATATGATGAAGTTGGTGAAGCATACTCGTAATGATGATGTTGATTATATAAATGATGTGAGTGACGATGTATATTCATGATGACAACGTTTTCTTATGCTGATGATGTGAATAACGACGATATGTTTTGTCCCGGTGTTGTGAAAAATAGGAAGAGCTTGCATCTATGACTGTAAGCTTTTGTTGATGTGTTGACATTTAATACTTGATGAGTCTTGAGCATAAAAAAGTGAAGTAGTTTAAGCAGTAGAAGGAGAAGTGTGAGGGATGTAGATGAGTAGTTCACGGCGGAGTGATAACGACAGGATTAATCCATTGGGGTATTTTTAAAAGGTCTAATATGGTAAGCTGATTAAGAGAGTATAAAATATGAAGAGATAAAGAAGTGAAAAGAGACGATAATAAGAAGGGATATAACGTAGGTGCCTTCCGAGTAAGTGATGAAGTTAAATATAATCTTCTTAAACAAATAATGAGCTTAGGAATATTGTTAAGTTGAAGAGTAAAAGAGTCAAGGTAATTAAGGAACTTAAGATGAATGTTAGGTATGAACATATAAGGTGTGTATTGAGTAGTGAAAGATAATAAGAATGAGGATAGCGGTGAATAAGACGGGAATTGATTAGAAGAGAGCGAGATGAATAGGAAAGATGATAAGAGGTAATAGTCATAATGTTTGACGATAATAATAATGACCGGCATCGAGAGAATAAAACCTTAAATTATAATGAAGTTTTAGTGAGGAATGTTGCTGACGTAGAAAGTATCGATAAGGTGAGATAATAACTTTGAATTAGAATGAAGTTAAGATTAGGGGAATGGTCGAGGTTATAGATGACGACAAATGTGAGACGGGGATTAAGGTATAAAGTCGTAATAATAAGAGGGATAAGTAGGAAAGAGTTATTGACGATGGTGAGGTGAAACCTAGTTGTATAGAGAGGAGACGTTATATATAATGTTAATGGAGAAGTAAACATCTTAAAACTAAGAAGGAGGAATAGGGTGTGCTATCAGGATAAAATATCTAGAGAGCCTAGAATAGACGAGAGAATAGAGCATGTCTGTAAGATGAATAATAAAATAAAATAGAGGGTTGTTGACGTAGAAACGAGTCGTGCTTAAGAGTTGGATTGATGAGGAGATAATGTAGAGATATAGATGGTAATAGAGAGTAATGATGACGAATCATATGACTATGACAAAGAGTGATGACGATTGATATTATATACAAGTGTATAAATAATATGATGAGAACTGATGATACTTGCATTAATATGATGATGAGAGTGATGATGTTTATATTATAATGATGATGAGAATGATGATGTCTATATTATTATTATGACGATGAGAATGATGATGTATATGTTATAATGATGATGAGAATGACAATGTCTATATTATTTTGATGATGAGAATGATGATGTTTATTTATGAAGACGATGAGAATGATGACAGTGTGTTTTGCATTGATGTTGTGAATATTAGGGAGAGTCTTGCATTTATGAATGTGAATTCATGATGACGTGATGATGTGTAATACCTGATGAGTCTGTCACCATGCATGCATATAGAGTCATGTCTAGGAATTATGAAGATGAAATGACGATGAAAGTCCAGTAACATATCTCTGGCAATTTATGACGACGAAAGTCCAGTAACATATCTCTGGCAAATTATGACGACGATAGGTGTGGTACCACATTCATATAGGTCTTAGGGTGAGTCCATATGCATTTAAATGATGATTCCTATACTTGGTGTTTTTAAGTGTGAATTGAATGAGATGATGATATGTATGATTGGTTGAGAAGAATATAATAAATGTCGATGATCATATGACGACAAAATATTGTTATTGTTGTATTATAATGTTGTGCGTGCTTTTCCCTAATATTATGTTACGGCAGGATTTCTCACCCCTTTGTTGTTGTTGTGTTGTTTTCTTTGTGGTGATTGTACTCCCGGGTACAGACACTCAGGTTGAGGAAGTTTAGCTGTGGGACGACTTAGAAGGTGGAGATGGAATACGTCTTCCGTCTAGTTTTCATTTTATTTTGTAATCTATTAAGCATGTAGTCGCTACGAGCTCTGATTCTTGTAACACCAGGGTTGGGGTTGACGTTGAAATTAATTTGTTTTTAAGTCGAGAACTTGGAAATATTGTTATTTCTATTTATGATGTTGAATAACAAGGATAATCAATATTAATGAAATCAATGAAATGTTTTCTGCTGTTGAAATTATTATTTAAAGAAAGTGTTTTATGTTATATGTGATATATTGACGAGTTTTGTAACATCCTCTTTATTAAATATATAATTATTATTTAATAATTATCGTCGAGAAATAGGGTGTTACAGTCTTTACATTGGCTAACTCCTTGATTGGGCCAAAGTCCTCTTGTTCTTCCACCGCGTTTACAGAGGGACCCGCATGCCCTGGCAATGGATTATTTTTTACATTGGGATTTTCCTCCTTGAAGGATAGCAGTTTCCGGTCAATGAGATTCTGGACCTTGTATTTGAATGCTTTACAACCCTCAATGTTGTGCCCCGGGGTCCCCGCGTGGTATTCGCATCTTGCGTTTGCATCATACCAAGGTGGATATGGTGGCACCAAAGCTGGTAGTGGTTTTAGCTCAACCATTCCCTTTTGGATTAAATACGGCAAGATCTGACCGTATGGCATAGGTACAGGATCAAACTGCACATTATGATAGTTATTCCTCGGGCCCGTTTGGTTCCTTGGTGGGTACCCGCCTTGTTGTTGCTGCCACATATGGATAATTGTAGCGAGGCATTTGATTTGATGGTGGGTGAGATGGTCCCACTAGAACAGCGTTCGTCTCCCCCTCTTTCTTTTTATGAAAGTTGTTGGGGGGTCTCCTAGCTCCAATTTGAGTTTCTAGAGGGCCTTGGATCTTTCCCCTCTTTACTCCGTCCTCTATTCTTTCACCAATTATGACTAGATCGGAAAAGCCGGAAGATGTGCTTCCAATCATTTTGTCATAATATGGGCATTGTAGTGTGCCCATAAAGGTATCGACAAGCTCCCTTTCCAACAATGGTGGTTGTACGCGAGAAGCTAGTTCCCTCCACCTTTGAGCATACTCCTTGAAGGATTCGTTGCTTCTTTGCACGAGGTTCTGCAACTGCATCCTATTTGGAGCCATGTCCAAATTGTATTTGTATTGCTTTAAGAAAGCATCGGCTAAGTCCTTCCAAGTTTGGACGTGGGTACGCTCAAGTTGCATGTACCAATCCAATGACGCTCCGCTCAAACTATCTTGAAACACATGCACCATGAGTTTCTCGTTCGTTGCGTAGGCCGCCATCTTCCTACAGAACATCCGTAGATGGTTCTGAGGGCATTGAATTCCCTTGTACCTCTCGAAGTCTGGTACTTTGAATTTTGGAGGGATTACCACCTCGGGCACTAAGCACATGTCCAAAGCATTGTGGGCACCGTATGAGCTGGATCCTTCGACAGCTTTTAACCTTTCTTCCAAAACGCGATACATTTGGGCGGTATCGTTGTCTTGGTGGGTAATGTCGGGAGCAGAATGCCTAGGCTGATTGTCTTCCACATTACGAGAAATAACCTCATGTTGAGTAGTGGAATTCCCTTGAGGACGATGCTCTTCGTTCCTAACGGGGATTGTAAGCTGTGGTTGAGGAGGTGGTACATGGCCCTCATTTTCAAGTGGTGGGGTATATCCTAGGGTAAACCATAAGGGGGCAACTGCACATTGGCTGCATCCACCGTTGGACGAGGGTTGCTCTCTCGGGCCGATATAGTTTGCATTAACTCTAACATTTGATCCATCTTTCCTTTCATCTCATCAACTTCTCCTCTCAAAGCCGCTTGATTTTGTTCCAAATTATCCATGATCCTTTGCTTGTTGGCTCGTGTTCCGTACGAGTGTTAGAGATCTGGCTCTTGGACCGATGGTTTTTTGGGTTTTCTGGCTATGATTGCTTCAAACTGTTTTTAGGGAAATGAATGAGTGTTTTTTTTTATGAAAAATGTATGAAGATGCATGTGAATGTATGTATGCGATGAGTATGTAAAAACATGCGTTTTTTTTTCATTTTGCTTTAGGAGGAAATTTAAAGGCGCACAATTAATATTAGCAATTAGAAACATTAAAGGCCGGGAAATTGATATTGCTTCAAAATATTATTTGATTAGATAACATTTGTTTACAAAGTGTAACTAATGCTAATACAAATCAAATAGCCGCTCGCTTTTCGGCTTTGTCCATCTCTTCCCTATAGAAGTCTACGGTGTCTTTGCAGAACTTCATGAATTTCTGGATTTCTTTAGGGATGACAAAGTAAGGCATGACCATCTCGGCCTTTGCTAGCTTCTTTGGAAGTTGGGTGATGACCAAGTTCGAGAATGCAACCAATTTAGTGAAGTCCTCACTTAATCGGGTGGCGTCTTGCCATACAAACTCAATCACTTCCTTGCGTTGATCTAGCTTGACATTTGCACTTCTAATTTCATCGTGTAGTTGTGCAATATGGTCCCCGTGTGCTCTTGCAATCTTGTCGAAATATTCTTCATATTTCTTGATATCCGTTTGAAGATGATTGCATTTTAGCTTCTCTTGACGGGAAAGGCTCTCATATCTTTGTCGTTGGACGCGTTCGGCTTGCAGCTGCTCTTTATAGTCCTTGACGACTTCTTGGAGTTGTTGATTTTTCTCTTGAAATTTCAGCCTCCATTTTCTTTGAGCTTCGATGGCTAGCTCGCCGAACTTTTTGAGCTCTTGGTTGGAATGCAAGACTCTTTCCAACTCTTCATCCTTGGCTACAAGGTTGGCATCCGCACTAACCAAGCCGCCTCCTATCCAATCTCTCTTCCCCTCGGAGATTTTTAGCCGCTTTTGGCACACTAGGAGAGAATTTGTCGCTTCGTCCCGATCTCTCTTTGTCCTAGTGATTTCTCCTAAAGCTTGAAGGTGCTTCAATTCTAACTCCCCATTTTTGTTTTGGAGTTCTCGAATTTTAGCTTTGAGTTCCTCCGCTTCTTTGTTGGGAATGGTTGCAATGGGCTTAGGTGTATGAGGTTTAGAAGGGCATATGAGCACAAAGGGTAACTTGATTGTTTTAACCCTTTCCTTCACCCATTGAGTATAAAGAGGTTTGGCCACGCAATTCCTCTTGCCAACCTTTCCTTTGCGCACTTGGTTCCAAGGTCCTCGGATTCTTTCAAGCAATGCCGGGTCTTGATCTCCTTCCCTTAAGAAGAAAGCTTCCAACAAAAGGTCATTGGGTTTGTCTTCCATTGAATAACCTAGTTGTCGGAGAGAGAGGACCGGATTGTAGTTGATGCATCCCTTAGTACCAATGAGGGGTACATTAGGGAAATCCCCACAACTGAGGATGACTTCCGGATCCTCTAAATTTGGAGAAAACCAATGGATATCCTTCTCGGCGAGAGTTGTCATCCGTTGTGACCATTTGAGTTTGGCCCAGTTTTCCACAAAGTATCGGCTTCTTGGCATGTGGGACATCAACCAAGTTTGCACCAAAGGAGTACAACAAGAAATTGTGCGTCCTCTCCCTTGTTCATGCCTAGAATAGATGGAATGATAAAAATCCGCAAAAAGCGTGGGAACCGGATTTTTAGTCATGAACACCTCTAAAGCCGGAAAGTCTATGAAATCGTCCATGTTGGGGAATAAAACGATCCCGTAGACCAAAAGGGCTAGGATGGCGTTGAATGCTTTTCCCTCTTTGCTAGCTAACAAATCCCGAGCTTTGGTCTCCAAGAACCTTCTTGTGAACCCCTTAATGTTTCCTCTAGTTTCCAAGTTAGATGCTATTTCTTGGACATCAAGGTATAAGGATTCGGCGATGGCCTCTAATATAGGGTCTTTTCCCGAACCGAGATAAAGCCTATGGTCTTTCATGCTACATCCCAAAATCTTCTCACATTCTTCCAAGGTCGGAGCTAATTGGAAGTCTTGAAAGGTAAAGCACCGGAGAGGTGGGTCAAAGAATTGAGCCAAAGTGGTTAAAGCTGCTGAATCTATCTTCACGAGCAGGAGGTCGAGTATTAGCCCATAACTTGCTTCAAAAATACTCTTGTCGTCCGAAGAGAGCCTTTTACTCAAAGCTAACAAACTTTCCACTTTAGGAGCCTTGATCTTGAAAGCGAGCGTATTTCTATTTCCGGAATCCATATTTCTCTTTGCTAATATTTGGTTGTTCCTTTTTTAAATTCCTATAAAGCAAAATGATATGCGAAAATTATTTTCATGAATGCAAATGGATGGTATGCAAAGGTATGATATATGAAGGTTCGAAACTTCCCCCCATCCTCACGTGTAGGCTCTAGAGATGAGATTTTCTAAAAGGTCCCTAGATTCACGGATCCCACATGGAATTAAGGTCGTCGTTTGCGAACTTCGCAAGACTTTAATTCATTCCAAGTGAAAATCTCCTCTAGGCGGGGTTTGGCATCCTACCTCACGGACATACGTCAACGCGGGCTTCCGCTCACAACCCCATCCTAACTTAATTTTTTCTCAAGCTCGGGTAGAGAGCCTCACACGTCCGGCATTAACCCGAACAATGTGGAGTAACATCGCTCAAGTAACATCCCCACAATTGATATAATAATATGAATATAAAGTAATACGAAGCATTTATAAACATAAAGCAAGAGAAGGATAAAGACAATAAAATAAGAGCATGCACGCAAAAAAGATAAAAACATTTAGCTTAAAAGCTAAATAGGATAGGCTTGACTCGCTAGAGGGAGAGCGTCCCCAGTGAAGTCGCCAGCTGTGCACTCTCGTTAAAAACGCGCAAGCTTCTGAGCGTATGCGAACGCTCGAAAAGCTGTGTGAAGTCGCCACCAAAGTTTTTGTTTAAAGGGAACGTTGATAAACCCTTAAGTTTTTTATTTGAAGGGAAACGATAATAAAACCCTTGACGATGAGGAAAGGATGGTCATCGCGACCATTACCGGGTTTGGGAGTCGATTACGCAAGGGGAAGGTATTAGCACCCCTTACGTCCGTTGTACTCAACGGGAACCTCCTAGTTAGCTAAAGCTAGAATGTTTTTTAAAGTTTTGCTTGCATGCTTGAATATGTAAAAGGGAAAAAGAAAATATGATGAAAGGGGAAAAAGTTTGTTTTTTAATATTGTGCTTGACAAGATGACGATCTTGCTCCTACGTATCCCCTGGTGCGATGGGGAATTCAAAGCTACGTAGTTCTTTGGTAGAAAAACGTATATGTTGGTTATTTTTAAATGAACGATGTTTTAACCGAATTCTTACGATCAAACGTAGCTTGTATGCTCACGCGTGGGAGGCTTAAGCGTTTGTTTGAAATCGCGCTAGAATTGATAAAAACATGTCCGTTGGGGAAAAAAGGTTCGATTGATCCGCCGGGATCAAGAAAGGGTTCAATGGACTCAACCGAGTCGAACATTGACCAAAGCGACTCAACTGAGTCGAGAAAGGGTTCGATTGATCCAACGGGATCAAGAAAAGGTTCAATGGACTCAACCGAGTCGAACATTGACCAAAGTGACTCAAACGAGTCGAGAAAGGTTCGATTGATCCAACGGGATCAAGAAAGGGTTCAATGGACTCAACCGAGTCGAACATTGACCAAAGTGACTCAAACGAGTCGAGAAAGGGTTCGATTGATCCAACGGGATCAAGAAATGGTGCAATGGACTCAACCGAGTCGAACATTGACCAAAGTGACTCAAACGAGTCGAGAAAATTGAATCAAATGGTCACGGGGGACCAAAAGGTTCAAATTGACCACAAAGGGCCAAGAATTGGTTTGGTGTGGTGAGACGCGTTAAAAAAAGAATGATGATTGTCCGAACGACGAGACATACATCACGCATTCGTTCAATCGGGGCAATGGAGAGACATACGTCAAACCATCCCTTTTTCATTCAAGTTTAGGCGAATTTTAAGAAATCCCAAAGTTTATCAAAACACTTGGTTTAAAACTCAAAATGAAAAGGTTTTAATGTTCAAATTAGTTGTTGCAACCTAATGAACAAGTTTGCCTTGTTTATGTGTGAAAATGAGCAAGTTTATGAAATGAACAAGTTTTGCACAAATTTGGAAAAGCGCACAAGTTCGGCTCAAGTTTGAAAAAGGTTTTGAAAAGTGAACAAGTTCGGCTTAAGTTCACGTTTGATTAAAAATCATGAACAAGGTTATTGTTCAAGTTTAGTTTTGAAAATGATGAACTTAGCTTATTGCTCAAGTTTGATTTTGAAAGCTTATGAACGTAACTTGTTTCGTAAGTTATTAAAAAAGTGTTGCTCAAACTTGTGAATCCTTCAATATTATGCAAAATTCTTGTTATGGTTTGGATAAAATGAGTTTCAATCCTCTTAGGTTCTGAGTTCTTGGGCTAGAACCTCAAAAATTGGCTTTTTAGGAGCCCAAACTCAGATTCTGAGTTCTGTCATGGTCGCACTGTGACCAGAGCTTCGCACTGCGAAATTTTGAGTTCAGAAGCTGCTTCTGAACTGCTGTTCAGAAGCAACTTCTGAACAAACTCAAAACCTTTTGGGGAGTGAAAAGCTTTGAAAATTTGCAATAAAAAGAGCTGAACAAACCAGTTTAAATGTTTTGCAACTCTGGGATTTCTTTGAAATTCAAAAGGGATTTTTTAGAGCAAAATGGATTTAAACAAAATTAAAGATGCAAATAGCAATGCAAAATGAAAGATAAGGATTCAGAACACTTACAGAACTCCTAGCCAAAGCTTATATTGCAGGAGAATGAAGAAGCCTTGAATGTTTATGGTTTTTGCAAAGTTGGAATGTTGATGAATAAGAGCAATGAATTTGTGTAATTGCTCTGTGTTTGAACTGGTTTTTGCTATGTGTTTGTGCTGTTTCAAGTGTTTCCAATTGTGTTCAATTGCTGGTTTTTTTCTTTTTGTTCTTGGTTATGCATTGCATCCCTTTTATAGGCCAAAACCAAATCTAAAGTCATCATGAGAAATCCCTAAAATCCAGCTGATTTGTGGGCTAGAATCAGGCCTAATTGCTTTGCATTTAATGCAAAAGTGAAGAGGTGACCTTGCCTTGCTGCAATGGTCAAGACTTAGCCAAATCCAGCCATTAATTCAACTGATTTTGGATAGAAATGATGATGAAAAAAAGGGAAAAACAGGGCTGGTTTGCAATTGGTTGTCCCTTGGGATTGGTCCTTGCAATCTTGAGGGTTAAGCAAGAAAAACGTGCACTGTGATGTGCAGAGGTTGGGGGAAACAAAAGGGAACATGTGGGATGGTGTGAGGAGGAAGAAAAGCTGCTGAAAACAGGGCAGCACTCATGGCTTTTGGGCAAGCAAAACCAGCTGGGTTTGACTGGTTTTGGGGGAGAAAGCAGGAAGAAAAACACACAAGCTGGTGGTTGGCAAGCTTAGGGTCAGTAGCAGGTCCATTGGGAGGGACAAGAGCTGCCCAAGGGCAAGCCAACTTGCTTGGCACATGCTAGGTTGGAAGAAAAAGCTTCTTACCTAGGCTTCAATGGCACATGCTTCAATTCTTGCCTTGCTGAGTCAAAACAGCCACCATTGATGATAATAACAATAATAATAATGATAGGTAATAATAATAATAACAAAATGAAAATAAATCAAAGAGATTAAAAAATCTGCAAAAAATTCGCAGACTTCGCAGTGCGAAGGGGACTTTGCTCTACGAAGTCCTCATTTCTGAAATGTTGACTTTTTGTTGACTTTGACTTTTCTCTTCTTTTTTTTTGAATTTTTGAAATTTGTTTTGAAAAGCTTGGGACAAAATTAGGGTACAACAGCAAGATTTTATATCTGGTACTCTCAAGAACATAAAGTTTAGCCATATCTTTATTTAGAAAAGAAAAAACCAAAGAACTCTGCAAAACAGATTTAAAAATTGCATTATGAACAAATACATAATTAAACAAATAAGGATACATATGAATTTTTATCCTCTATTTGTTATTATTATTCAAGGACGAGAGATATGTTGTGGACAAGAAGCATGGAGAAAGCATAACCAGAAGATGTGAGGAAGCGTTAACGCGCTCGTGCATAAGCGATGGAATGATAATTGACACATGAATTGCACATGTCTCACTTAAGTCATGTTTTAATTTCTACCATTCCTTTTAAAATGAGGGCTACCAAATATATATATATATATATATAATCCAAAATAAGACAATCTCTAAATGACATACCCATACTCATCTATACTCCCTCATTGAGATATCAACCGATTAGGACGGGATTGAGGATTACTTTCTGCTCCTTGTCCTTGTCTACTAACATGGTCACTGTCCCTATCTCCATTCTTCACCTAACCAACTCCCAACCTAACCACCTACAAACATTATACCACACATGGTAAGCAAAGACACACATGTGACAAATAAATGGCTCTCAGATTTGACTGGATTCTCACAAAACACACACAATATACCACTAAGATCAATGATGACCCAATTTCTTAAGAGATTCTAATAGGTAGGAAAACTGTCTTGGAGCATCTAACAAGAGAAGATACTTACTTTGATAGGGCCCAACTTTTCCAAACCTTAGCAAGAAGTTAAACTTTCTCATGTCGTATTCTATGTCGAAAGCAGCCGATAGAATCGGGTATGTCTAACTAACTGACTGGACCTCATTCATTTCATACTTCCATAACCAATATACCCCTCATGGAGATACTCAATCATCCAACATCTACCTGATATGTCACCACAAGTATACGATTATTATCGAGTAGTAAAAATATCGATTCACAGTGAGTTTTGTAAGTACCGATTTAATTTTCAAAGAATGTTAGCTGAACAGATTAAGTTTTTAGAGTTGGACAAATTCTTTGGTTTAGTTTTATAAAATAAAAAGCGTCTTGGGATTATTGGTAAATCTAATGACAGAATATAAACATTCAAGCCTATACCTCTATTCTATATTGAATCCATTTTCCAAAGACAAGATTCACTAAGGTAATTCATGTTTCCTTTCGAAATACATGAATGTATCCCAATAACAATCACGCCTATTCTCATGGTTGATTGCTATATGAGACCCATTAAGCACGAATCTTATGGCCTCAAGACATCACAAAGCTACTCATTTGGCGTGTTCCCATCAAGCTTTGAGATGCCTTGTCTAATCTCATTTGTTCCAATATCAAACTTCTTCGTTCGATACTTCACTTGATATTTGAAATGATGAAATAGTAGTTGCTGAAATTCCCCGTTCGGTACTTCGTTCAACACTTGCTATTGAGTTTAAAAACGATGAGATTAGAAGGAAAATAGTTTTGAATAAAATAGAGTCTAGGCTTGGTTTGATTAGGATCTAGTCATTAGACTTTTCCAACAATCTCAAGACTAGACAAGTCTACTCACGATTGTTCATCGTAGACGCTTGACAAATTATAAAGGACATGAATTGTAAATGCATAAAGATCAATGACAAGAATGATAAAGTGCAGAAAAGTAAAGAACATGAAATATAAATTGCAGGAAGTTAAAAGTGCAAGAAAATGTAAAGAAATGAACTTAGAGCAATGTAGCAATTGGATTTTGCTATTGTAACAATACACCAAGTCTAAGCTCCTTTACAAAGCTAATTGTAGCCCTATTTATAGCTAAAAACCTCAGACAAGGTGTTAAATACGGATTACATAGCAATAATGGGCATTTTCCAAGAGTTTTCAATCATTAAAACTGACTGCATAACGCGCACGGTCGTGCCATATGGGCGCACGACCGTGCCATGTTTTAAAACTGAAGAAACTGAAAATCTGGAGAGGCGCACGACCATGCCATTTGGACGCACGAGCGTGCGTGAAGAATCTTCCAGAGATGGCACAATTTGCTCAAAACGGGAGCACGACCAGTACAAAAAGTGGCACGACCGTGCCACCTAAAAATTGCCTTGAAACATGATTTTTCTTGCTTGGCTCTTCATGTTTTTGATCCAAGATACTTGCTCTTCATTATTTTTACCTAAAAAGAAAAACAAGTGCTTTGAAGTAAAATAGTTCAACAAAGTAAAGTAAAACGACTAAAATTGATTTAAAATAAACCCTTAAAAACCTAATAAAATACTACTTATCACTACCTCATACTGCCCAACATCTTCTGCTTATATATACCACCCTCTCTCTCTCTCTCTCTCTCTCTCTCTCTCTCTCTCTCTCTCTCTCTCTCTCTCTCTCTCTCTCTCTCTCTCTCTCTCCTCTCTCTCTCTCTCTCTCTCTCTCTCTCTCTCTCTCTCTCTCTCTCTCCTCTCTCTCTCTCTCTCTCTCTCTCTCTCTCTCTCTCTCTCTCTCTCTCTATCTCTATCTCTCTCTCTATCTATATATATATATATATATTGAGAAGAAATTTTCAATATTTATCGGTATTCTCCTCCAGCAATAAAGAATGTCCAAATTGGACCTATACAAACAAAACATTAAAATATAAGCATTAATTGGGCTATAACCTAATAATTTTTGGCTAAAACATATGTTTGATGTTTAGTTTTTTTTTTATATAAAAATGTTACAAATATCTTGATACATTGTATTTTTTTTACAGTTGGTTCGTGCTTTAGAAAATCAGCTTAAAAAATAGTTACGAATCTCACAATTCATATTAACTATTATTCACCAAACTATATGTTAGTGTTGTATATATCAAAATATGAAAGTCATTAATAAGTCACTACGAGCCATCCAGTGCTTAGCACGAGTCACTACACTAGTAGTTTTTTAAGAATGCAAACTCCACAACCACCTGTCAATAACATCATCTTACAAAATAATAGAATTTAACAAAGCACTACACACCCTCACCTGTTCCTCCTCCCATGCCCATAATCTAATACACCACTTCTAAGCCTCACCTCTCACCCCATCCTAAATGATTCATCTCGGCCACCATTGTCATTTTATTATTAGAAACCTCAAAAAGGCGACTAAAATAATAATCTCTTTGATGTTCATTTTGTAAAGACAAAACTGGAAAATCAGTGAAGAAAACTAAGATAGAATGGCATCAACCATTAAACTGACCAGCAATAGAATTCCATTTTTCTAGAGTAACTATAATTTGAAGATTTTATTTTTTTTGAATGGATAATTTTAAGATTTTATTTATAGTAGTGGTAAGTTATTAATATGCGAATACAAGCACAAAAAAGATAAATTATGCAAAGTCTATTACAAAAGATTCGAGAAGCCGAGTATATATTAAACTCGTACAAGAATTTCATCTAAAAGAAAAATTGTAAGGAAATCAATGTACACAAGATAGGCAACAAATTCTCTCATTTGTAAGTATTAAGATTAGTATATGGTGAAATGCTAAAGAAAACATTTGATATGTTGGAATGAATGTTCAAATCGACGATATCAATTTCGAGTTAAGTTTAGTTGGACACAACCATGTCGGAGTGAATGTTCAAATCCACAATATCACCATCGAACTAAGAGCACCTCCAGCGACATAAAACAGTTATCCGCCAGCTTGAAGTATTACAAATTGTGGTATCTTGACAAAATTTTTAATCGTGCATTCAGAAGATAACAATTATTTTGATTATAAAATCAGTTAACAAACTAGTCTTTTTGCTAATACAGTACACAACCATGTCCTTTTTTAATTTTTTCATTAGTTAGTAATATCTATAAATTGTGATCATTTAGGAAATTACACACAATTTTCTCTCTTTGTTCTTATTTTTACACAATTTTTCTCTGATTATTTTAATGTCACAATTTCATCTCTTTAGTTTATGTATCCTTTAAAAAAATCTCTTTAGTTTATGTCAAATGTATCCGGTCAATATAATTATCAACGATCTTTGTAGCATTTTATGCAAAATCACCAACACCCTAGTTCTCAAAATTCTCAATTTTTGTCACCACCAATAAAATCCACCATATAATCTTCTCTAACTTTTCTCTCACACTTCTTTCACGCAAATGGATCCAAATAGTTCGGAATACCTTAATAATCTCTTTTGTTAGTTGATAGAAGAATTCATGGACAACACTAATGAGGAGTTGTTGATGTCAATGCTCGAGAGGGAACAATAATCAGAAAATTTTACTAGGCCCAGATGAAGAAGAAAAGCCGTGAAGAAGAAGAAAAAGGAAAACTATTTGCTCAACATCAAGAAACGACAAGAAAAGATGTAGAACACGCATTTAGTGTGCTCCAACCTAGATTTGCAATTATTCGTGGCCCATCACGTGCTTGACATATGGAAACTTTCAAGCATATAATTTATGGATGCATCATATTACATAACATGATTGTTGAAGGCAAACCATACATACGAAGGTGATTTTGATTACTCTTATGGTAATGTGAATAATGACGTCTCAACATTTGAAACATCTAATAATCCTCATTCTAATAATACAACAACACTACAAAGGACATCAAATCTCCGTGAAAAACAAGTTTATTGATAACTTCAAGCAGAAAGAGGAAAACTATTTCGTTTTAATACTATTGAAATAAATAGATAATGCGATTGTTAACATGTGTGCCTAAATGCAAAATATTTATGTATATGATCAAGTCTTAGCCATCAATAACTCATTTCTCTATATTTAGCGTCATGTTTCATTACAAGATTTTTTGAAATAGAATAAAATAATTCTCTTATGTTTTCTTCGTTTAAAATATCCTCATTTTTCTAGAATAAAAATATCGTCATTCTTATACAAACATCTTTCCGTTTTTACATATTTTGAAATTTTCCCTTTGTTAAAAAATCACTTTCCCCTTTACTTTTGTAAGATTCCCACTAGACTCTATGCTCATAAAAGACATCTTCTTCTTTTTTTAAGGCTATATAAGACAAGCTAAATGGCATATCTTAAAAGAAGTTTGCTTGCATGATGACAAATGTGTGGCTACAAGGTCAATTGTGCCGTTGTGAGCTGTCAATTTGTGTTGATATAGTCTTTTTTGAAATTTCCTTTCACACTTCAACAAAAGCTAAGAAACACCAGTATTTTACGTTTTTAATCCCATCGGCAGTTAACTGCCGATTAGAAATAATTCGGCGGCAGTTAACTGCCGATGAAAAGGAAACCAGCGGCAGTTAGCTGCCGTTGCCATGTTTTGTCTATATTTTCCAAAACTTCACTTTTTTTTTATCTTAATGAGAACAAAAACGATAAAATGACATGCAATTAAAGTGAAAAAGTTTAAAAAAACAGCTAATTTTTTTAAAAACAGATTTAATTTTAACAAAAACTAATTTCTAACAGTTTTAATTTTAAAAAAAACTGATTTTAAAAAATCAGTTTTTATAAATTGTTTTAATTTAAAAACAATTTTCAATTTATTAAAAAAAACAATTTTATTTTATTTTTTTTTATAAAAAAACTGTTTTCCAACAATAAAGCATTTTAGTATATTATTTTTATGAGGTATTTTTATTAAAAAAATAGTTTTTTAAATTAAAAAATAATAATTTTTTAAAAACAGATTTAACTTAGCAAATAGTTTTACTTTTAAAAAATATCAGATTTACGACTACACAATGTGGTTGTGAATGTGTTGTTAGTTATAGATTGATAGTTATCAATGGTTGCCTTCGTGTTAGTCGTAAACATTAAAACCGTTTTTAAATTAAAACAATTTATAAATACTGATTTTTTAAAATCAGTTTTTTTTTTTAAATTAAAAGGCTTAATTGCAGTTTTGGTCCCCCTATTTTAACCATTTTGCGAAATTGGTCCCCCTATTTTAAAATTCGACAGTTTTGGTCCCTCTATCAAATAATATGTCTAAAATATGGTGATATAACATGTTTTAAATGAAGTTTTTAAGTGAATTTTCTTACGATTTCATCGATGTTGATATTTTTGTCAACTTCAGATTATATACCATGACATTTAAAATGTAACACCCATATAAGGATTGCCAAGGATCTTATACGAGCATTAAAATTTCGTACCGGATACATTAATTTACAATACTGAAAGTTAATTCGGAATATTACATCACATAGTAATATTACATCCAAAGTTTATACAATCATCTCTTTGATACATGTACATCACAAGTAGTTAAACTGTAAAACATATAAGATCAGCACGATCAGTCCAAAGCTTTCTCCTTACCCTTGCTGTGTGCTGCCTGTGAACCTGCCTGTGAACCTGCACCAGAAGGAATGGGATGAGACATAATGTCTCAGTGAGCTCTACCCAACCTACTGTTGGCAACCACAGGGAACCTAGGGTCGCCATGCCTACCTCGGCAATCTAAGGAAAAAATGCTATGATCGCCAAGTCTTATCTTTATCCACAAAAGATATAAATCTGCCTATTACTATAAATCTGTCTGTAACTATAACTCTGACTATAACTATGAAACATAATACGTATAAACAAATATTATGTTAGAGGTTAGCGTTGGACAAACAATATTATCTGAGTTCATTTTACGGAGTGCATCCGGGTGGAGTAACCCCGAAGTACATCTCCCTATGACCCGGTGAGATTCCTATCATATCAGGCTAACACCGGACTCCTCTTTTAATTTGCATGTGGACAACCCTCTCGGTGAAGTCCCATCCGGCGTATCCCGGAGTCTGCTGAACATGCCTATGACTGTGACATATAATTCTTTAACTTTTACATATACATATCTGATGTATTAATCATATAATAACAATTACATAACACTTAACCTATAACTTAAGATTCTTGGCTTATCGTTCTCATAAGCCACCTATTAATTGTTGGAGCACCAACACTATAAGCTTATCCGAAGCTTTGAATGCCAAAACATTCCTATTACCCTTGTATTCTAAACTGAATACATCTATAATCCTGTTTACCTAATGTAGGTTCTTGACTTATCAAAGTCGTATGCCTTCCTTAAGAGTTATCAACTCACATGCAAGGGATTTATCCATCTACTCCTTACACTCATACTCATAAATCTTGTTTCCTTCTCAAAGGATTCGACATATCGTTATCATATGTCTTACATAGGGATTTACTATCCCACTTACTTAAAGATTTCTTACTCATCTAACCCTTACCCTTATACTCTTAATGCGTCGCTGAACCCTTGTTCATCTATTCCTTATATGTTATATGCCCCTCGGATATGTCCACAATGGTGTTTTTTTCTTAGAAAATAAGGTTTTCTTTGAAGATGGTTACCAAGTGCCTCGCCTGACGCGTATGCAGCTCACAAAACGAAACAGAACAGCCCTGGGAGGTCTGTCTGATTTCGCTGGGCGATTTGAGGCAGGGAAAAAATGTTGAAAAATCGCTGTAATCTCGCCCCGAGCTCGCCGGGCGAAATTGACAGCCCAGAAATAGTTCAAAACGTGATTTTCCACCATTTTTGACGTATCTAAGCATACCCAAGCATCATAACAGCATAAGGAATGATTTACAACTATAAATGGAATGATTAAAACATGATTGAACAAGGAATTAGCAAGCAAAAGGGATTAGGGCACAAATTTGCAAACTTTGCTCAAAATACTCAATACTCATAAAAATCTCTCAAAGTGGGTTCTAAAACCCCTAGGAGCTCACCTAAAGCTGGTAAATAACTTGTCAAGCTTCAAATCCAAAACCTCCACTTGAGAAATCCTCCTTTCCTTGGTTTTCCTTAGCTTTCTCTTGCTCCAAGTTTTCCCAAAACTATGCTTGCTTGAAATACAAGAGTTTAGGAAGAAATTTGATGGATTAAGCGTGATGTTTGTTGAGGGGCGAAAATCTAGAGGGAGGGGCGAAAATTGTGAGGGCGAATAGAGGGGCGAAAATCTAGAAGAAAATCTGATTTTTCTAGTGTGAGAAATGAATGATAAACATGACAAAATTCATATTTATCTCATTTTGGTCCTTTTCTCTCTATTTACCATTTTGCCATTCCATTCGTTTAATTCCTGTAATACTGTTAAAAGTCACGCTTAAGCGGGATATTACACTCTACCCCCCTTAAAGGAATTTCGTCCTCGAAATTTAGAAATTACCTATAAATAGATGCGGATAGTTCTCTTGCATTTCTGATTCTAGCTCCCACGTAGCTTCGCCGTCAGGAGAACCTTTCCAAACAAACTTAACAATCGGAATCTCTTTGTTCCTTAAGGACTTGACATCACGATCAACAATCTGATCTGGTTCTGGTTGAAAAGTCAAATCCGATCTCAAATCGATGGTTTCCAACTCTACTGGTTGAAAAGGATCTGGAATGAACTTCCTTAACTGAGAAACATGGAAAACATCATGCAGTCCTGACATAGCCGGTGGCAGAGCCAACTGATAAGCTGCTGGACCGACGCGTTTAAGTATCTGAAATGGCCCAATAAATCTTGGACACAATTTCTTCGTCCTGAAAACGCCACGTAAACCCAACTTCGGTGTAACCTTCAAGAATACGTGATCACCCACTTCGAACTCTAAAGGCCTTCACCTCTTGTCCGCATAACTTTTCTGACGACTCTGAGCAGTTCTCATTTTATCCTGAATGGATTTAATCTTAAAAGTGGTCTCCTGAATAATCTCAGGTCCCAGAATACTTTTATCCCCAACCTCTGACCAACAAAGTGGTGTCCTACACCTTCTGCCAAATAATGCCTCGTATGGTGCCATTCCTATGCTGGAATGATAACTATTATTGTAAGAAAACTCAATCAAAGGCAGGTGATTATTCCAACTTCCTCCATCTTCTAGGATGCATGCACGTAGCATATCCTCCAATGTCTGAATAGTTCTCTCCGATTGACCGTCTATTTGAGGATGATGTGATGTACTCATCCTTAACCTCGTTCCCAAAGCCCTTTGAAAAGCTTTCCAAAAGTGAGAGGTAAAGATTGGATCTCTATCTGAAACAATACTAGTTGGAACACCATGCAGTTTCACAATCTCTGCAATGAACAACTCTGCGTACTGAACAGCCCTGTACGTAGTCCTAACCGGTAAAAAGTGAGCAGACTTGGTTAATCGGTCGACAACTACCCAAATTGAATCATGTCCCCGTTGAGTTCGAGGTAACCCTGTTACAAAATCCATAGATATTTCTTCCCATTTCCACTGAGGGATTTCCAATGGTACTAGCATCCATGCAGGCCTCTGGTGTTCAATCTTTACTTGTTGACACACAATACATCGCGATACAAATTCCACAATATCGGTCTTCATTCCAGGCCACCAATAATCCTTCTTTAAATCTTGATACATTTTAGTGGTACCTGGGTGGATACTGAAACTACTCTTGTATGCCTCTTCCAAAATTAACCTTTTCAAATTAGCATCATTAGGGACACATACCCTACCTTCAAACAGCAGAGTACCATTCGATGCCCTTGAAAACTCTGATTGTCCAATCCTTCTCTGAAGATCCATATCCGATTCTTGAGCCTGTGCGATTCGGGACCGCAAATCACAAGTGACCTCTAATCTTTGCAACAAAATGCCATTGTCCATCTCTGTGACTCTGAGATTAAGATCTCTAAATTTCTCATACAAACCACAAGTGTGCATCAACACTTCTGCTCTCATCAAGGACTTCCTGCTTAAGGCGTCAGCAACTACGTTCGCCTTTCCTGGGTGGTACTTTAAATCAAAATCAAAATCTTTTAAGTACTCTATCCATCTTCTCTGCCTCATGTTCAACTCCCGTTGATCGAACAAATACTTTAAACTTTTGTGGTCACTGAACAAGTCGAACTGTGCTCCATATAAATGGTGCCTCCATACTTTCAAAGCAAAAACTATAGCTGCCAACTCAAGGTCATGAGTAGGGTAATTCTCCTCATGAGATTTAAGTTGCCGAGAAGCATAAGCTATTACATTCCCTTCCTGCATGAGTACACTACCTAGTCCTTTAGAGGACACATCACAATATACCACATATTTCTTCTCGGGATCCGGTATTGCTAGCACTGGGGCCTTGGATAATTTCTCCCTCAAAGTCCGGAAACTTTCCTCACAATCTTCGTCCCAAACAAAAGGCACATTTTTCCTCGTGAGACGTGTCAAAGGCAACACAATCTGTGAAAATCTCATAATAAATCTTCGGTAGTAACCTGCTAAACCCAGAAAACTCCGAACTTCAGTCACATTCACTGGTCTGGCCCAATTAAGGACAGCTTCAACTTTAGATGAGTCTACTGACACTCCCCCTTTAGAGATAACATGACCCAAAAACTGAATTTCCGACAACTAAAATTCACATTTGCTGCATTTTGCATACAACTGATTTTCTCTGAGAATGTCCAAAACAATTCCCAGATGCTGGACATGTTCCTGTGGGTCCTTTGAATAGATCAAAATATCATCAATGAAGATTACCACAAACTGATCCAGATAAGGCTGGAAAATTCTTTTCATGTAGTCCATAAACACTGCTGGAGCATTAGTCACTCCAAAAGGCATAACTAGAAATTCATAATGTCCGTAACGTGTTCTGAACGCCGTCTTGGACACATCTGACGATTTGATGCGAATCTAGTGATATCCTGATCTGAGATCAATCTTTGAAAATACTGTTGCTCCTTTGAGCTGATCCAAAAGATCATCAATCCTTGGAAGTGGATACTTGTTCTTAATTGTCACTTTATTTAGCCGCCGGTAGTCTATACACAATCTCATACTACCATCCTTCTTCTTGACCAACAACACTGGTGCACCCCAAGGTGACACACTGGGCCTGATAAAATGTTTCTGAATTAAGTCCTCTAACTGAGACTTCAATTCCTTAAGCTCCGACGGTGACATTCTATACGGCGCCATAGATACTGGCTCCGATCCTGGGATGAGATCAATAGAAAACTCAACTTCTCGTTCTGGGGGTAAATTGATTATCTCAGAAGGAAAGACATCTAGATAATCACTGACAACTGGAATGTCTCTGGGACTCAGCTCTGATTCTGAAGTCACAGTAACCATTATATAAAAACCCCTATCCTGAGCACACATAAGCTGGGTAAGCTGATGAGTGCGATTAATTAATTCTGATAAAGCCACACCTTCAGTCGTATCATTAGTAGGCATAAAAATACACTTTTCTGCACATCCAATGTACACATGATTAGCAGAAAGCCAATCCATTTCTAGGATCACATCAAGTTGTATCATGGGAAGACACACCAAATCTATGTAGTATGTCTTGCTAGATACAGTGATCGGGCAATTCTCACATATAAATCTAGCTACAACTCCACCTTCTGTAGCGGTAGATACCGTCATAGGAGGAATCGATGGTGACATAGATAACTGTAGTGTTTCTACACACTTGTATGAAATAAAGGAACATGTTGCACCACAATCAAAAAGTACTTTAACTGGATTCTGGCCTAGATAACACATACCAGCAATTAAGTCTTCATTGGCCAAAGCCTTCTGCCCATCAAGGGAATACACCCTGCCTTTACTTGTAGTAGTACCTTCAGCTCCACTCTTACTCTTTCTTTCTGGACAATTTGCCAAAACGTGCCCCGGCTGCCTACACCCGAAACACACACCTGTACGTCTCATGCATTCACCGTAATGTAATTTTCTAATATTTACAAGTGACACTCGCCTTTGGTGAAAACGACTGCTTTCCCCTCTTAGGAGAGCCCTTAGGCTTATTTTCTTGGTACCTAGCTTGAAACTTGCCCTTTCTCTTTTCAAACGCTGCAGCTTTCTCTTTAGCGGTCTTGGCAAAACCCGCTTCAGCAACCAAATTGTCGTGAACCATTTCATCATAGCTGGTATTTCTTTGAAGGCTCACTGTTGTATCAATTTCACCTCTCAACCCACGCCTATACTGATTCATCTTCCAGTTCTCATTACCAGCATACTCATTGTGGGTGGAGTAATATGACAACTCTTACAAACTTTTTAGTAAACTCAGTGACTGACATGCCACCTTGTTTCAATTCAAGGAACTCTTGTTCTTTCTTTACTTTGTATGACATCGGTATATACTTCTCTAGCATTGCTTCCTTGAAGTTAACCCAGTTTATCTCAATGTCATTTGCTATCATTCTGCGCTGAGCAGATTCCCACCAATCTTCTGCTGCGCCTCTGAACTGATTGGTAGCTAACAATACCTTATTCTCTTCTGGGCACTCCACCATCCAGAACACTTTCTCAATCTGTTTTAGCCATCTCTTGGCTTCCGGAGGATCACCTTCCCCATTAAACTCAGGAGGGTGATTCCTATTAAATTCCCGGAAAGACGGATTTGCCACGACTGGTGGTGGTGGAGGTTCTGCTGAGCACCTTGCCCTTGGTGCATCATCTCCATCCACTCATGCTGTGATTGGGCCTGTTGTTGGGCTTGCTGCTGCATCATAAGCATCATCTGTTGATGCTGTAATGCATCCTGAGCTTGCTTCTCTTGATACTGTTGTTGCAACGCCTGCTGCTGTTGCATCATTTGAGCCCAAAAATTCATATTAGGATCTCCTCCGGCTTCCTCAGCATTGGCCTGATTTACTCTAGGCCTTCCAGGACCTCTTCTCCTCCCGGACATCTTATCCTAACTGTCATACACAAGTCAAAGTGATCAGTTTCAACCAGATATAACATTTAGAATAATGTCCTGGATCCAAGAGATCCACAAACTTGGATTGTATTTTAATGACCCAAGGCACGGTCTGAATCGACCTGCTCTGATACCAAATTGTAACACCCATATAAGGATTGCCTAAGATCTTATACGAGCATTAAAATTTTGTACCGGATACATTAATTTACAATACTGAAAGTTAATTCGGAATATTACATCACATAGTAATATTACATCCAAAGTTTATACAATCATCTCTTTGATACATGTACATCACAAGTACAACAACATAATACAGTTAAACTGTAAAACATATAAGATCAGCACGATCAGTCCAAAGCTTTCTCCTTACCCTTGCTGCGTGCTGCCTGTGAACCTGCCTGTGAACCTGCACCAGAGGAATGGGATGAGACATAATGTCTCAGTGAGCTCTACCCAACCTACTGTTGGCAACCACAGGGAACCTAGGGTCGCCATTCCTACCTCGGCAATCTAGGGAAAAAAATGCTATGATCGCCAAGTCTTATCTTTATCCACAAAAGATATAAATCTGCCTATTACTATAAATCTGCTTGTAACTATAACTCTGACGATAACTATGAAACATAATACGTATAAACAAATATTATGTTAGAGGTTAGCGTTGGACAAACAATATTATCTGAGTTCATTTTACGGAGTGCATCCGGGTGGAGTAACCCCGAAGTACATCTCCCTATGACCCGGTGAGATTCCTATCATATCAGGCTAACACCGGACTCCTCTTTTAATTTGCATGTGGACAACCCTCTCGGTGAAGTCCCATCCGGCGTATCCCGGAGTCTGCTGAACATGCCTATGACTGTGACATATAATTCTTTAACTTTTACATATACATATCTGATGTATTAATCATATAATAATAATTACATAACACTTAACCTATAACTTAAGATTCTTGACTTATCGTTCTCATAAGCCACCTATTAATTGTTGGAGCACCAACACTATAAGCTTATCCGAAGCTTTGAATGCCAAAACATTCCTATTACCCTTGTATTCTAAACTGAATACATCTATAATCCTGTTTACCTAATGTAGGTTCTTGACTTATCAAAGTCGTATGCCTTCCTTAAGAGTTATCAACTCACATGCAAGGGATTTATCCATCTACTCCTTACACTCATACTCATAAATCTTGTTTCCTTCTCAAAGGATTTGACATATCGTTATCATATGTCTTACTTAGGGATTTACTATCCCACTTACTTAAAGATTTCTTACTCATCTAACCCTTTCCCTTATACTCTTAATGCGTCACTGAACCCTAGTTCATCTATTCCTTATATGTTATATGCCCCTCGGATATGTCCACAATGGTGTTTTTTTTCTTAGAAAATAAGGTTTTCTTTGAAGATGGTTACCAAGTGCCTCGCCTGACGCGTATGCAGCTCACAAAACGAAACAGAACAACCCTGGGAGGTTTGTCTAATTTCGCTGGGCGAGCACCATTTCGCTGGGCGATTTGAGGCAGGGAAAAAATGTTGAAAAATCGCTGTAATCTCGCCCCGAGCTCGCCAGGCGAAATTGACAGCCCAGAAATAGTTCAAAAAGTGATTTTCCACCATTTTTGACGTATCTAAGCATACCCAAGCATCATAACAGTATAAGGAATGATTTACAACTATAAATGGAATGATTAAAACATGATTGAACAAGAAATTAGCAAACAAAAGGGATTAGGGCACAAATTTGCAAACTTTGCTCAAAATACTCAATACTCATAAAAATCTCTCAAAGTGGGTTCTAAAACCCCTAGGAACTCACCTAAAGCTGGTAAATAACTTGTCAAGCTTCAAATCCAAAACCTCCACTTGAGAAATCCTCCTTTCCTTGGTTTTCCTTAGCTTTCTCTTGCTCCAAGTTTTCCCAAAACTATGCTTGCTTGAAATACAAGAGTTTAGGAAGAAATTTGATGGATTAAGGGTGATGTTTGTTGAGGGGCGAAAATCTAGAGGGAGGGGAGAAGAAAATCTGATTTTTCTAGTGTGAGAAATGAATGATAAACATGACAAAATTCATATTTATCTCATTTTGGTCCTTTTCTCTCTATTTACCATTTTGCCATTCCATTCGTTTAATTCCTGTAATACTGTTAAAAGTCACGCTTAAGCGGGATATTACTTAAAACCTATCACATAACCTTTTTTTAGTTAAAAAATATGATGGAGGGACCAAAACTGTCGAACTTTAAAATAGGGGGACCAATTTCACAAAAAGATGAAAATAGGGGGACCAAAACTGCAATTAAGCCAAATAAAAACTATGTTAGAATTAGTTTTGGTTAAAATTAAATCTGTTTTTAAAAAAATTAGTTGTCTTTTTTTAGCTTTTTCACTTTAATCGCATGTCATTTTATCGTTTTTGTTCACATTAAGATGAAAAAATGTGAAGTTTTAAAAAAATATAAGCAAAACATGGCAACGGCAGCTTACTGCCGCCGGTTTCCTTCTCATCGGCAGTTAACTGCCGCCGGATTTCTCCATCGACAGTTAACTGCCGATGAGGTTAAAAACATAAAATACTGGTATTTCTTAACTTTTGTTGAAGTGGATGAAACAATTCTCGTCTTTTTTATGGTTGGTTGGGACGGATCCATCCACGTACTTATTAGATTGGAATAAGTATAGTCAACTTAAGTGTGGGTCAATTGATTGAGTCCAACCTAGTAAACTTGCGGGCCAAACCGTTCAATACACCTATTCTATATTTTTATATACTATATATATATAGAGAAAATATGGATATTTTGTTTGATTTTTCTCTTTTCAATTTTGTTCTTTCTATCCCTAAAAAAAAATTAATTTTGTTCTTTATATAAAAAATATCAAATTTTGGTGTAAAGGTTTTTCATTCAATTTTACCTTTTTTAGGGGAAGAAATTCAACTCATTTCGTTTATACAAGACGGTACACCAATAAACAATTGGAAGCTACCTTCTAACGGGTTGTCTATGCAAATTCATGAGTGACTCCAATTGTTTGCCTCCTATTGAACTATACACTAGAGTTGGTAAAAAGCGTTAAACAATTGTTTACAAGAAATAATAATGCTACCAAATTCATTGTTAGTATTATTGTTACCATTGAAAGCATCAACGACAATATTCGAATCCAGAGAAAAATCCATGTTATCAAAGCCTAACTCAACCACTCACTGCAACACTTGACAAAGTCCTAATACCCCACCAACATCCATCAAGCATAATGGGGCGAACAAGATGGTTTTTGCCAGAACAAAACACATGTCGGCATCGCGAATGCACATACCAATACCAACCTTATTATGAGCGGAAGAGAAAGAAGCATCAACATTTTTTAAGAAGAATAGAAGCATCAACATTACATATCTACCTGGGGTGGGTTTCTGCCATTTTATGTTGTTTGCATTGCTCGGATTTGATGTATTATTTGTAGCTGATATATCTGAGGTTTCTCTCATCTTTTGTACAAGCTTTCGGTCTTCTAACATATGCACGACACGTTCAAAGACTTGTGATGTTGTTTCATTCATCTGCTGCCATAACTTTAAATTACACCGCTTCCAAATACTTTAAAGAATAGATTAAAATAAAGGACATTGTGATGGTTGGAGTTGAGACAATGGCTGAAACACTATTGTTGCCAAATTAATAAGAAAAATTGTTGTATACACTTTAAATAAAGTTAAAACACACCTGAAAATTACATTTTTACCCCGTCGACAGTTAACTGCCGCCAGATTGATTCCATCTGTGGTTAGCTGCTGCCGCTTTTGAATCCATTGGCAGTTAGGTGCCGTTGCGTTCTTGATATTGCTGTTTACAGCAACCTACTCCTACACTATTCCATCATCACCTTTTTCTACTCCCACTTCAATCTAAACCCCTAAATCCAATTTTTTTTACACAATCCTTTTCCAAAATCTTTGTAGCAGCAATCTTAGAAGGTTTCAACACAATTTTGACATCAAAAAATAGTAAATGCATCTTTTAATCCGTTTTTTATTAATTTTTTTTTTGCTATTTTCGTAAAAAATCTGACATGAGCGTATCGGCAGCTAACTGCCGCTGTATGGGGCCATCGGTTCTTAACTACCGATGGCCATCGACAGCTAACTGCCGATGGAATTCTTGAATAACAAGCATTCTGCCTTTTTTTTTTTTAATTTTTTTAGGTTTTATTTTTTATTTTTTAGGTTTAATTAATCTTGATATTGATGTTATTGCAATTGTAAGTTATTTATTCATAGTTATTTGTTGTTTATTCATAGTTATCGATGAAAATGCGGATGATGATCCGGTCGAGACAAAACCTATTTTTGTCGATAATTTCAGAAATGTCATACCGCCTCAGGTTGAAGCCAAACCAAATATTGATGAAGCTTCTGTCCATGTTGAAGCTTCGTTATATGTTGACTCCGGTGTCGTCCCTCTTGAGGCCAACAAAGTTGACACGACTCATTTTTTTTCAAGCGAAGTTAAATGGAAAGATAGAGATGACTTGCTTAATTAGGTACGTCGTCAAGCAAATAGAGCGGAATTTACAATTGTTATACGTAGATCCAACTTAGAGGGGTGGCACCGCTTAAGCAAAAAAACCCCATCATGTGCCTAGGCTTAATTCCCAATCATTTTGTTCTTATTTTTTTGAAAGATGGTTGTCCACTACCTCCATCATCTACGGAGTGGAACATACACAAAAGTGAAGTGGCATCGACTTGTGAATTTGAGTATTTGGATCAACAAGCTAGGTTCCGAGACCTCATGAACATTGAAAAAAGAGAGAATCCGCTCCCTCCAAAAAAGGAGTCAAACCAAGCCAATCCAATTTTGTTTGACACTCCTGAAAATGCAAAGCAAGAATTTCAATTTATTGCGGAAGATGAAGATGGTTCAAATTGACTTGATGGGATATGAGTATTTTTTGTTTTTGTCGGAGTTCATCCTTTTTTTGGTCGATATTACACCGACATATTTTTTGTGGTCGATATTTTAACGCCAATTTTTTGTGGCCAATATATAACTAACATATTAATATATATAAATATATGAGTTTTATGTGGTGGAATATGCATCTACTTTGTTATTGGTTATAATGTTTCCACATTTGATATATATATATATATATATATATATATATATATATATATATATATATATATATATATTGGTTATTACGTTTCATTTAATTTTATTCTGATGTTTGATATTTCATAAACTTTTGTGGAGTTAAACATATGTGAGGTTGCACAAATTGAAACTTATGTCTGGTACTCTGCTTTAAAAAAGACAATTAATGTTTTTCTAACTCCGACCGACACTATGGATGAGTTGAAGGCACAACTTAACAATTATTTTCTCCATGTTGGTGAAAATCATCATACATGTCATATATTTGCTCAGATGCCATGTTATGACCTGGGGACAGATAAAGATGAAGACATGTGGAAAACGGTCTATTTTCCACGGCTTATTCGTGAAGATAGTGATGTTGGATTTATGTTTAGACATATGGTTGAAAATAATATATTATATCTTTGTGTTCGTTCCAACTGTATGTAAAATGAATGTCTGTAGAGATTTCATGTAATATTATGTAATGTGTTGTTGAATTTCAAACACTCCTTATGTTTTGTTGAATTTCAAACATTTATGTAATTTTAACGAAATGTCGAATTGATTTCATTTTGATCAATTGTGAAAGATTATGTATTGTTCTTGCTTATGAACAATTATAATTGGTGTATGATTTCTACTACCTCTGGAATTGTCGTTTTGAATTACAGGTAATAAATAGGCCGAAAAATGGCCTGGGAATCAAAATAGAACCTGCTGTTCTGCATAATTCCCAGCAGGCAGTTTACTGTCTATGCAATCCGGCGGCAGTTAACTACCGCCGGGGTAAAAACGTAATTTACTGGTGTGTTTTAGTTTTCCTTGAAGTGAGAAAAACAATTTTCTAATCCATATATAATATGCGAGCCTTACGCACCAAACCACTTTGGGCCAAAGTGCTGGTAGGCTTAAAATACGCATGTAACTATTAACACATCTTTTATTAAAAATAAATGTTCATCTTTTGAAATTTTGTTTTTAGACGGTAAAAAATTGTCCGAAAATAAAATTTCAAATGAAAAAATAAACTTATTTGCAAAAAAGTTTTATCTCAAAACGACTTATCCATTTCAATTGCTCATACATAAAAAACTATACGTTTTTTCAATTGTACACTTTAATAATTACTTGTTTCATTCTCAATTCAATATATTCCGCTTTATCTCTTAAAAAAATCTTTCACTTTATATTTATGATAAAGGTGAATATTCCAATACATGATTCATATACTTTTCATTCATATACTTTTCTTAATCTCTATGAATCGATCAACTATGTCAATTTAAAAAAGACTTCTATTTAAAGGTATTAGTTAGAGTTATGCTTGAATTGGGAATGTTAGTTAGAGTTATGTTTGAAAATAATAATAATCAGAATTACACCTAATAATTTGAAATAAGACTTATATTTAAGGATATTTTTTTAAAAGGTATTTTTTAATCAAGGACCGAGGGCAAGTAGTCTAATTCAAATTTGTATTAGATCGTCTCACATTCAACCAATTTTGAGTTCTGATTACAAAAGATATATTTTTGCGCCTTCATGACGATGTCACATTTAAGCCACTTTCCTAAAGATTTCAAATTCAAGATTATTCTTGTTTGATTGATCACAAGACCAAGTATAAATCTATTAGGCACACTAACAAAATATTGGTTCTACCTTTTTTTTTTTGACAATGGTTCTACCTTTTTTTTTTAAGGAATGGTTCTACCTATTATTCTCTTAGTTATCTCAAAATTAATCAGAAAATTAATTCTATGTTTTACTTTTTAATGAGTGTGTCTAAGACTTGTGACTATATATGGAAGCCTTGCTCCCAAATTCAATGATTTGATTTATTTATTAACGAAATCATAAGTTTGTTCTACGCAAAGATAAAATTGGTTTAACAAAATCAAATTTCTAAAAGCATAATATTCATAATAAGAATAATACTAGCAAGTGTAACAAAAAAAAAAAAGAATAATACTAGCAGTAGCAGTAACAGGGTCAACCTATGGGGTGGCAAGTGAGGCAGCCGTCTTGGGCCTCACATTTTGTTATGTCTCAAATTTATTATTTTATTTTAATTAATATTAATTATTTTAGGTCACATAATATAAATTTTACTTATTAATTTTGCCACTTATTGATTTACTAAAAACTTAATTAATCTTGTGAATGTTATAAAAGTTTTTGTGTTGTTTAATATTTTAAAACTTAACCAGGCTTAAAAAGACCTCTAATTTTATTGTTGTTAATTTTTAAAGTGTCTTATTTCAAATTTTAGCCTAAATTTTAGCTTATACCTCAACAATTATACCCTCACTCACCCCTATATTTTGTTTGAACTGTCCCTTTTTTCCTGACATATATCCTAAAATTATTCACTTTTTCCTCAGGTTTTTTCAAAAGAGAGTAAATTTTTTAATACAAATTGAAAAAAATTTACCAAAATTTTCGGCATACATTTATTTTCAAAAGAACTATTAGTTCAAAAATAAAGTGCAAACCGGAGAACTTAATATAAGTTTTCCGGTATGATCTCAGGAAAAATTATATTATGTTTTCCGGCATACATTTATTTTCGAAAACTTAGGTAACTACATGGAAACACGTGAAAATCGTTGTCTTACCATCTATAGCAGCAGTTTTGTAAATGTTGGAAAAGTATATTAGTTCAAAGAAAAATACAAACCTGAAAGCTTAATATAAGTTATGGGGAAATTCTTGTTTACCCATCAATAAAAGGTGGGTAATACTACCCATGTTGAGTTGCCCCAATCAAAACAATGTATTTATATAACATTAAAAATAATAGAAAACAAACAAATAACTTTGATTGGTGTCAACTCAGCATGGGTTGTGTTACCCACCTTTTATTGATGGGTACCCAAGTTGTCAACTAAGGTATGTGTTTTCTGATTTGATGTCCAGAAAAGTTATTGAATAATATGGGACCAGTGCCTTTACAAAGTGTTAATCACTCAGGAATATAACCCAACTTAAAAGACTGAAAGTCCTAAGATTTAGGTTCAAATACTAATAAAAAGTTTTGAAGTGATAGGATATGAACATGCTATAATAAATCAAAAGAAGCATGATTCCTAAAGTGATAAGAGAATGACATAATGTAAACTCTTAATGACGTCTATATGTATTCTATGTGACGTGGAGTACCTAGATATAAGAGTACTTTTAATAGACTCAACTATTTGAATATGGAAGTGGGGGACGCTTCCTACAGAATTCTAGGCAAAATACTTAAAGTGTTCAATATACTAGGATAGATGTGCAAGGACTTCAGTGCACAAGCTTTTAAAGAATACACCTAAAAACCAAGTTGTGTGTGTTTTGATGTCACATATACACTTGAAGACTATGAGTCACTCTAGTAAAATATGAATCTTACTCAATATGCCAAAGTTCAAGTCGGAAGACACATTTACTTATGCATAATTCTTATAGAAGCGTTTTACATAGAGTGAGTGAATTGTAAATAAAAAATCTAGAATCCTACATTGGATAATGTAGAGTATACTAGCGGGTGTGCTTTGAAAAATACTAAAGTTCCACATTTCTTAATTTATACACATTCGTTAGTTTCCAACATTAAACAATGAGTGCTCACGTATCTTTCCAAGACACACCAAAACTCAATGGATTTCCAGTCTCTCTTATCCCTTTTCTACTCAACGCACTTCTGAGTCACTTCTCCCATTTATTTTTTGTCTGTTCAGTAGTTTGTCCCTTTGATATTTAGAGTGATCATAATACCACTGTTCCTTTGATACTTAGAGTGATCATAGTACCATATTTCCTTCAGTTTAAGAGTGGATCTAGTACCGTATAATGTTCTTTTAGTACCATACTAGAGTGTTCATAGTACAATATTTGAATGGTCTTAGTACCATATTAGAGTGATCTTAGAACCATATTCGAAGGTGTATTCTAGAACGTATAACACAGTTCAATAAGACTCTCATATAGTTGTAGCTAAATTTTTTTATCCTAGGGGCGTCATCGTTTATAGTCTGCTTGCACAATTTTTGGCACTTCTACGAAATGTATTAAAGAGAGCGAACTAATACGTGACTCATCCCAATAATATTCTCGATGGATGAAAATAATTTTTAAATGATTTCTAACTCCAGTTACAATATGGATTATGGTGTTCAAGTAAACTTTTGGAAGAGTTACTTAGTTAGGGTTAATGTGTCGGACGAGTTCTTGGCTATGGTGTCTGATTGTCTTCAATTTAGGATTGGATCGACCCGTTCAAAGTATCTTGGGATGCCTATAGAACTTAATCACTGGAAGGTGACTACTTGACAAACGTTGATGTTCTTCATTGGAGGCTAGGCCCTTATGAGAATAAATTTATCAATCTTGCGGGCATGATTGTGTTGTTAAATGTTGTTCTTAGTGCAACTCCAATTTTCTATCTTTTGTTTATGAAGATTCTAGTTAAGGTTTGAAAGGTGGTCGTGAAACTTCATAGGGAGTTTCTTTGGGGATGGTTGATGAAGAAAATGAGCACTAGTTGAGTTAAATAGGGGAACATTTGTAAACCCAGGAGGGAGGAAGGGTTAGGAGTGAGAGATCTCCACTTGGTGAATAGTAGTTTATTGACCAAGTGTTGGTGGAGACTTTTGATGCAAAACCATGATGTTTGGAAAGAGGTCTTGGTAGCTAAGTTTGGATGGGTAATATGGGGTTGTTAGGATGAGGGAGGATAATTCTACAAGGAAAGAATTATGTGGTGGAGAGATATTGAAGGTGAGAAAAACACAATAGGGGGGGGGAGGGGGGGGTTCAATTGTGTTAGCCTTTTCTTCTTCTTGATTAAGGCCAAAGTTTAGCTAATGATAAATTTTAAAATCTGAAGCAATGTTCAGAGTGAGATGCAGCGGATATCAAAATTAAGAGAGAGAGGGAGAGAAGAGAAAGACACAAGGCAATTATCCTGGTTCCTTCCACAACCCGGAAGTAGTCTAGTCCCCTTGTCACTTACAAGAGATTTTTCACTATAATCATAAATATTACAAATGCTCAAGCACACAAGCAAGAGACTTCCAATGCTCAAGCACACAAGCAATATACTTCTTACAAACAAAGATTACAAAGAAAGAATGTTTGTTTGAACACTTGATATACAATCAGAGGTGTTCACAAAATACAACAAAGTTCAGACTCTAGAACTTAAGAATTTCTACGATATAAAAGTTGTTAAGAAATTCTAAGAGTTTGATGTGAAATTCAATTTGACAGAGTTTTAGCACTTTCAAAATATTACAAAGTCTTGATTAATTCTTCAAGTCTTCAATCATTTATATAGAGCTTGAAAAGAGACGTTGAAGAGACTGTCAATGCATCATAGAGTCGTTAGAGAAGCTTGATCAATCACCAATGATTTGTTGCTTGATTTGGTTCATGTCATATAAAGGAATGTATTTGAATATATTCCTTGATATGGAATGAACCGTTCTTTTCCAAGGAGACACAACTTGCAGCAACGTACAATTGCACATGGAAATACTGGAGGTACGGTATGTACTATGTCCTTTCCTGAAAGTGACATCCATTGACTTTTGGAACTTTAGAGCCACCATGTCTTAACTTGCAGAGGCTTTAGCAACAAACGTCTTCAGCTTTCTCGTGTCTGGCTTCCAGAGAATATGACTTTCCGAGTCTGGGTCTTCAGCTTCTGGAGTAGCCTTCAGATTTTGGGTCTTCAGCTTCTGAGGAGTCTTTAGAGTTTGAGTCTCAGCTTCTGATCTTCAGATTTTGACCTTCAGAACCAATACATACATAAATCAATATAATTTTTGTCTATGGTCCTGCACACTTGAACATATATTAGCATATCCAATTGATCTTTTAATACCTTGTTATCATCAAAACTTAAGAGGCATTGTTTAAACTTATTTTGTTCCAACAATCTCCCCCTTTTTGATGATGACAAACATATGACAATTGTTGTTAGTCTAATTGACAAGTTGACTTTAGGGTCTAAGGTTTGTAAGCCCCCCCCTGAGTTCTATTCAAGTTAATTAAATTCATTTTAAGCTCTTGAAGAATTTATAAATCAATATTGTGCTAAAAGCGTCACTCATAATTATTCACATTAAATCCATAGGCTAAGAGATGAGAAGAAGGTTCTCCTAAGTCAATTTTAATTAACTTATATTTGGACTTAGAGCCTAAATAACTTATGTCTCTTACTCCCCCTCTTGTCATCAACAAAAATGAAACAAAAACGAGTAAGAAAAGATAAGGATAAAAACATGAATTCAACATAAGATATATCAGATGCAAGCATATCAGAGGCAAAATATATCAGAACCAAAATTGTGTCAGAAGCAAAATATTCAGAAGCATAGGGTAAGAAGCAAGAATCATCAGAGGCATAAACAAATCAGAAACACAAGCAAAAGATTCATAAAACTAAAGTGTGCATATAAGGTTTTTGTTGTTTCTGCATCATCTCCAGAAGAGCATTGATGCCATAATTCATCTGATTTTGTTGCTTTGCCATGTCTGCTTGTGTCCTGGCTATCTTAGATTGCTTCTTAGCCATTTCAGCTTACTTAGACACCAACTCCTCTTGCTTCTTGACCATTTCAGCTTGACTTGCATCAAGTTCTTCTGTTCTTTCATTACTTCCAGAAGTTGAGATTCCAAAGCTTCTTGTCTTGCCTTCTGTTCTAATAGATCTGCTTCAATCTTGTCTGTGAATCTGATCATTTCTTGCTCTTCCAGATCCAGTCTCTTCAGAACTACCTTGTCAGGTTTGACAAAGAACTTGGAGATCCAGGAAGCTTTAAGTCCAGACTTCAGAATCTTAGGCACTTCTGTAGGAATTTCTTTATAGAAGGTAGAGTCTGATATCTGTCTTGTGATATCCTTCTTGAGCTCAACAACTTCCATGCTAGAGATAACATCCTTGAACCATTTTGTTAGAGCTTCTTGCTGAGAAGCAACTGATATCTTTTGAAGATCACCTAGAGTTCTGTTGACCAATTGCCTTAGATTCTCCCACTTATTAACATAATTTACCAATTGGATGACATTGTGCCTTGATTCCACAAGTTCTTCTAGGCTATCAAAGATTATCTTGCACACTCCTTGTAGGACAAGGTTAGATGTTAAGGTGGGAGGTGGCTTAATGGTTACAGGTTGGATGGAGGAAGATGAGGTGGCTTAATGTTCAAATCCACAATATCACCATCGAACTAAGAGCACCTCCAGCGACATAAAACAGTTATCCGCCAGTTTGAAGTATTAAAAATTGTGGTATCTTGACAAAATTTTTAATCGTGCATTCAGAAGATAACAATTATTTTGATTATAAAATCAATTAACAAACTAGTCTTTTTGCTAAGACAGTACACAACCATGTCCTTTGTTAATTTTTTCATTAGTTAGTAATATCTATAAATTGTGATCATTTAGGAAATTACACACAATTTTCTCTCTTTGTTCTTATTTTTACACAATTTTTCTCTGATTATTTTAACGTCACAATTTCATCTCTTTAGGTTATGTATCCTTTAAAAAAATCTCTTTAGTTTATGTCAAATGTATCCAGTCAATATAATTATCAACGATCTTTGTAGCATTTTATGCAAAATCACCAACACCCTAGTTCTCAAAATTCTCAATTTTTGTCACCACAATAAAATCCACCATATAATCTTCTCTAACTTTTCTCTCACTCTTCTCTCACAATTCTTTCACGCAAATGGATCCAAATAGTTCGGAATACCTTAATAATCTCTTTTGTGAGTTGATAGAAGAATTCATGGACAACACTAATGAGGAGTTGTTGATGTCAATGCTCGAGAGGGAACAATAATCAGACAATTTTACTAGGCCCAGATGAAGAAGAAAAGCCGTGAAGAAGAAGAAAAAGGAAAACTATTTGCTCAACATCAAGAATCGACAAGAAAAGATGTAGAACACGCATTTGGTGTGCTCCAATCTAGATTTGCAATTATTCGTGGCCCATCACGTGCTTGACATATGGAAACTTTCAAGCATATAATTTATGGATGCATCATATTACATAACATGATTGTTGAAGGCAAACCATACATACGAAGGTGATTTTGATTAATCTTATGGTAATGTGAATAATGACGTCTCAACATTTGAAACATCTAATAGTCCTCATTCTAATAATACAACAACACTGCAAAGGACATCAAATCTCCGAGAAAAACAAGTTCATTGATAACTTCAAGCAGAAAGAGGAAAACTATTTCTTTTTAATACTATTGAAATAAATGGATAATGCGATTGTTAACATGTGTGCCTAAATGCAAAATATTTATGTATATGATCAAGTCTTAGCCATCAATAACTCATTTCTCTATATTTAGCGTCAGTGAGTTTCATTACAAGATTTTTTGAAATAGAATAAAATAATTCTCTTATGTTTTCTTCGTTTAAAATATCCTCATTTTTCTAGAATAAAAATATCGTCATTCTTAAACAAACATCTTCCCGTTTTTACATATTTTGAAATTTTCCCTTTGTTAAAAAAAATCACTTTCCCCTTTACTTTTGTAAGATTCCCACTAGACTCTATGCTCATAAAAGACATCTTCTTCTTTTTTTGAGGCTATATAAGACAAGTTAAATGGCATATCTTAAAAGAAGTTTGCTTGCATGATGACAAATGTGTGGCTACAAGGTCAATTGTGCCGTTGTGAGCTGTCAATTTGTGTTGATATAGTCTTTTTTATGGTTGGTTGGGACGGATCCATCCACGTACTTAGATTGGAATAAGTATAGTCAAATGAAGTGTGGGTCAATTGATTGAGTCCAACCTAGTAAACTTGCGGGACAAACCGTTCAATACACCTATTCTATATTTTATTTGAGAGGTCTATTCTATATTTTTATATACTATATATAGAGAAAATATGGATATTTTGTTTGATTTTTCTCTTTTCAATTTTGTTCTTTATATCCCTAAAAAAAAATTAATTTTGTTCTTTATATAAAAAATATCAAATATTGGTGTAAAGGTTTTTCATTCAATTTTATCTTTTTTTAGGGGAAGAAATTCAACTCATTTCGTTTATACAAGGTGATACACCAATAAACAATTGGAAGCTACCTTCTAATCGGGTTGTCTATGTAAATTCATGAGTGACTCCAATTGTTTGTCTCCTGTTGAACTATACATTAGGGTTGGTAAAAAGTGTTAAAACAATTGTTTACAAGAAAGAATAATGCTACCAAATTCATTGTTACTATTATTGTTACCATTGAAAGCATCAACGACAATATTCGAATCTAGAGAAAAATCCATGTTATCAAAGCCTAACTCAGCCACCCACTGCAACGCTTGACAAAGTCCTAACACCCCACCAACATCCATCAAGCATAATGGGGCGAATCAGATGGTTTTTGCCATAACAAAACACATGTCGGCATCGCGAATGCACATACCAATACAAACCTTATTATGAGCGGAAGAGAAAGAAGCATCAACATTTTTTTTAAGAAGAATAGAAGCATCAACGTTACATATCTACATGGGGTGGGTTTCTGCCATTGTATGTTGTTTGCATTGCTCGGATTTGATGTATTATTTGTAGCTGATATATTTGAGGTTTGTCTAATCTTTTGTACAAGCTTCCAATCTTCTAACATATGCACGACACGTTCAAGGACTTGTGATGTTGTTTCATTCATCTGCTGCCATAACTTTAAATTACACCGCTTTCAAATACTTTAAAGAATAGATTAAAATAAAGGACATTGTGATGGTTGGAGTTAAGACAATGGCTGAAACACTATTGTTGCTGGGTTATCAGAATCATTGACGGTCTGCTCTACATATCCAATTTTACCTTTTGTTTAAACTTTAATATTACCATTTTATTGTTCTTTTTTCAATTATATAATTTAACTCCTCTAAAAAAATTATATAATTTAACTTTTTATTAATTAAATAAAATTTTACAACTTATATTTTTTTATCGATAATCGGAAAGAACACACTTGGGTTGGTTTGATGGTGTTGGCTTGAGATCTTAGAGTGTGCTTCTAGTCAAGGTCTCAAGTTTGATTCTCTCCGATACAGTAGTCATGTCTTGAAGCTAGTCATCAATTTTTTTTTGATAGAGTAATCCATGTTTAAAAAAAATTAACATATAAATTAATAAGAAAAATTGGTTACCAAATTTAAAATATTTAAATTTAAAAAAAATAAAATAAAAATATTTAAATAATTAGATTTGTTTGGTCTTGTATGTTAATCCATATGTTATTGTTGTAATATTACAATGTTATGTAATATTTGGATGAATGTTATATTGTAAATTAATGTATCCAATACGAAATTTTAATACTCGTATAAGATCCTAGGCAATCTTAATATGGGTGTTACAATTTGGTATCAGAGCAGGTCGATTCAGACCGTGCCTTGGGTCATTAAAATACAATTCAAGTTAGTGGATCTCTTGGATCCGGGACATTATTCTAAATGTTATATCTTGTTGAAACTGATCACTTTGACTTGTGTATGACAGTTAGGATAATATGTCTGGGAGGAGAAGAGGTCCTGGCAGGCCTAGATCGAATCAGGCTAATGCTGAGGAAGCCAGTGGAGGAGACCCTAATATGCAATTTTGGGCTCAAATGATGCAACAGCAACAGGCGTTGCAGCAACAGTACCAAGAGCAGCAAGCTCAGGCTGCATTACAGCATCAGCAGATGATGCTTATGATGCAGCAGCAAGCCCAACAACAGGCTCAGGCTCAGCAAGAATGGATGGGAATGATGCACCATGGACAAGGTGCTCAGCAGCAGACACCACCACCAGCAGTGGCGAATCTGTCCTACCGGGAGTTTAACAGAAATCACCCTCCTGAGTTCAATGGGGAAGGTGAACCTCCAGAGGCTAAGAGATGGCTGAAGCAGATAGAGAAAGTGTTCCGGATGGTGGATTGCCCTGAGGAAAGTAAAGTATTGTTGGCCACTAACCAGTTCAGAGGCGCAGCGGAAGATTGGTGGGAATCCGCTCAACGCCGTATGATAGCAAATGATGTTGAGGTTAATTGGGATAACTTCAAGGAAGCTATGATAGAGAAGTATATCCCGATGTCTTATAAAGTGAAGAAAGAACAGGAATTTCTTGAGCTGAAGCAAGGTGGCATGTCAGTCACCGAGTTTACAAAGAAGTTTGAAGAGTTGTCGTATTACTCCTCTCACAACGAGTATGCCGCAAATGAAAATTGGAAGATGAATCAGTATAGACGTGGGTTGAGAGGCGAGATTGATACAGCAGTGAGTTTACAAAGGAACACTAGCTATGACGAGATGGTCCATGATAGTTTGGTTGCAGAAGCGGGTTTTGCCAAGACCGCGAAAGAGAAAGCTGCAGCATATGAAAAGAGAAAGGGAAAGTTTCCAGATAGATATCAAGAGAACAAGCCTAAGGGCTCCCCTAAGAGGGGCAAACAATCATTTTCATCACAGTCGGTGGTCATTTGTAAATTTTGCGGGAAGTCGCATTATGGTCAGTGCATGAGACAAACAGGTGTGTGTTTCGGGTGTAGGCAGCCGGGGCACATTTTGGCTAATTGTCCAGAAAGAAGAGGTAAAGGTGGAGCTGAAGGTACTACAACAAGTAAGGGCAGAGTGTACTCCCTTGATGGGCAGAAGGCTTTGGCAAATGAAGATTTAATTGCCGGTATGTGTTATTTAGGCCAAACTCCAGTTAAAGTGTTATTTGATTGTGGTGCAACATGTTCCTTTATTTCTTACAAGTGTGTTGAAGCTTTACAATTGTCTTTGTCACCGTTGATACCTCCTATGACGGTATCTACCGCTACTGAGGGCGGAGTTGTAGCTAACTTTATATGTGAAAATTGCCCGATCACTGTATCTAGCAAGACATACTATATAGATTTGGTGTGTCTTCCTATGATACAGCTTGATGTGATTCTAGGAATGGATTGGTTATCTGCCAATCATGTGTATATTGGATGTGCGGAGAAGTGTATATTTATGCCTACGGATGATACGACTGAAGGTGTGGCTTTATCAGAGTTAATCAACCGCACGCATCAGCTTACTCAGCTTATGTGTGCCCAGGATAATGGTTTTTATGTGATGGTTACTGTGACTTCAGAATCAGAACTGAGTCCCAGTGATATTCCTGTTGTCAGTGACTATTTGGATGTTTTTCCTTCAGAGATAAGTAATTTACCCCCGGAACGGGAAGTTGAGTTTTCTATTGATCTCGTTCCAGGATCAGAACCAGTATCAGTGGCGCCTTATAGAATGTCACCATCAGAGTTAAAGGAATTGAAGTCTCAGTTAGAAGACTTGATTCAGAAACATTTCATCAGGCCCAGTGTGTCACCTTGGGGTGCGCCAGTGTTATTGGTTAAGAAGAAGGATGGTAGTATGAGATTGTGCATTGACTACCGTCGGTTGAATAAAGTAACAATAAAGAATAAGTATCCGCTACCGAGGATTGACGATCTTTTGGATCAACTCAAAGGAGCTGCAGTGTTTTCAAAGATTGATCTCAGATCAGGATACCACCAGATTCGTATCAAATCATCAGATGTGTCCAAGACAGCTTTCAGAACACGTTACGGACATTACGAGTTTTTGGTTATGCCGTTTGGAGTGACTAATGCTCCAGCTGTGTTCATGGATTATATGAACAGAATTTTCCAGCCTTACCTGGATCAGTTTGTTGTAATCTTCATAGATGATATCTTGATTTATTCAAAGGACTCACAGGAACATGCTCAACATCTGAGGATTGTTTTGGACATCCTTAGAGAAAATCAGTTATATGCAAAATTCAGCAAGTGTGAATTTTGGTTATCGGAAATCCAGTTTTTGGGGCATGTTATTTCTAAAGGAGGAGTGTCAGTTGACTCATCAAAGGTTGAAGCTGTCCTTAATTGGGCCAGACCAACGAATGTAACAGAGGTTCGGAGTTTCCTCGGTTTAGCAGGTTACTACCGGAAATTTATTATGAGATTTTCACAGATTGCTTTGCCATTGACACGCCTCACGAGGAAAGATGTGCCTTTCGTCTGGGACGAAGATTGTGAGAAAAGTTTCCGGACTTTGAGGAAGAAATTATCCAAGGCTCCAGTTTTAGCAATACCTGACCCTGAAAAGAAGTATGTGGTTTATTGTGATGCGTCCTCTAAAGGACTAGGCAGTGTGCTCATGCAAGAAGGTAATGTTATAGCTTATGCTTCTCGACAGCTTAAATCTCATGAGGAGAATTACCCCACTCATGACCTTGAGTTGGCGGCAATAGTCTTTGCTTTGAAAGTGTGGAGGCACCATTTATATGGAGCACAATTCGACTTGTTTAGTGACCATAAAAGTTTAAAGTATTTGTTTGATCAACGGGAGCTGAACATGAGACAGAGAAGATGGATGGAGTACTTAAAGGATTTTGATTTTGAGTTAAAGTATCACCCTGGAAAGGCGAATGTAGTTGCTGACGCCTTGAGCAGGAAATCCTTGATTAAAGCAGAAGTACTGATGCATACCTGTGGATTGTATGAGAAATTTCGAGATCTTAATCTCAGCGTTACAGAATTGGATGATGGCGTCTTGTTACAAAAATTAGAGGTTACTTGTGATTTGCGGTCCCGAATCGCACAAGCTCAAGAATCAGATGTGAAACTTCAGAGGAGGATTGGTCGGTCAGAATTTTCAAGGGCTTCGGATGGTACTCTGCTGTTTGAAGGTAGAGTTTGTGTTCCTGATGATGCTAGTTTAAAAAGGTTGATCTTGGAAGAGGCGCACAAGAGTAGTTTCAGTATTCATCCGGGTACCACTAAAATGTACCAAGATTTAAAGAAGGATTATTGGTGGCCAGGGATGAAGACTGATATTGCGGAGTTCGTATCACGTTGTATTGTGTGTCAACAAGTGAAAATTGAACATCAGAGACCGGCAGGGATGCTTGTACCTTTGGAGATCCCTCAGTGGAAATGGGAAGAAATCTCTATGGATTTTGTGACAGGGTTACCTCGGACTCAACGGGGACATGATTCAATTTGGGTAGTTGTCGATCGGTTAACTAAGTCTGCTCACTTTTTACCGGTTAGGACTACTTACAGGGCTGCTCAGTACGCAGAATTGTTCATAGCGGAGATTGTGAAACTACATGGTGTTCCGACCAGCATTGTGTCAGATAGAGATCCTATCTTCACTTCTCACTTTTGGAAGGCTTTTCAGAAGGCTTTAGGAACAAGGTTAAAGTTGAGTACGTCTCATCATCCTCAAACAGATGGACAATCAGAGAGAACTATACAGACATTGGAGGATATGTTACGTGCATGCATTTTAGAGGATGGAGCAAGTTGGAATAATCATCTGCCTTTGATTGAGTTTTCGTATAATAACAGTTACCATTCTAGCATCGGAATGGCACCCTATGAGGCACTGTATGGCAGGAGGTGTAGAACACCGCTTTGTTGGTCAGAGGTTGGAGATAAAAGTATTTTGGGACCTGAGATTATCCAGGAAACCACTTTAAAGATTAAATCCATTCAGGATAAGATTAGAACTGCTCAAAGTCGACAGAAGAGTTATGCGGACAAGAGGCGAAGACCTCTAGAGTTCGAAGTGGGAGATCATGTCTTCCTGAGAGTTACCCCTAAGCTAGGACTACGAGGTGTTTTCAGGACAAAGAAGTTGAGTCCAAGATATATTGGGCCATTTGAGATACTTAAACGAGTCGGACCAGCAGCTTACCAATTGGCCCTGCCACCGGCGATGTCAGGATTACATGATGTTTTTCATGTTTCACAGTTAAGGAAGTTTATTCCTGATCCTCACCAACCAGTAGAGTTGGAATCTATCGACTTGAGATCGGATTTGACTTTTCGACCCGAACCGGAACGGATTGTTGAACGTGATGTTAAAGCATTGAGGAACAAAGAGATTCCGATTGTCAAAGTTATATGGAAAGGTTCTCCCTATGGCGAAGCTACATGGGAATTGGAGTCGGAGATGCAGGAGAGTTATCCACATCTTTTTACAGGTAATTTCTAAATTTCGAGGACGAAATTTCTTTAAGGGGGGTAGAGTGTAATATCCCGCTTAAATGTATCAGTTATAAGCGTTAGAAACTTCGTTTGCAAGCAAGGGCAAAGTAGTAATAAGGAAGTGGCATAATAGTAATTAAGAGGAAAAGACTTAAAAGATATATATGAATTTTGGCAAGGTTTTTCTATCATTTTTCTCTCATAAGCAAAATCAGATTTTTGCTCTCTTTTCCTTCTCATTTTCGTCCCACTCTCCCCACCATCTTCATCATCCAATCTTCAACCTTAAAGCTAGTAAATTCCTCCCCAAACTCTCTTGTGGTAAATAAGCTTTTGCTGGAGAATTTGGAGCAAGAAGAAGTAATAGAAAGCTAAGGAATAGAGTTTTCTTGAGAAGAGCTTTTGGGACTTGAAGCTAGGACTTGGATTTTAAGCTTAGCAAGCATCTTTTGGGATTAAGGTGAGCTCCTAGTGGGTTTTAGAACCCTCCTTGCTTAAGTTCTAAGTTTTATAGTCATTTGATCCTTTTGTGATTCATAGAACCCTAATCTTCCTCTTTATAGTAATTCCTTGTTCTAGCATGTTATAAGTTGTTTATAGGACTTAGAAATGTGCCATAAGCTGTATGATGTTTGGGTGTGATTGATTGTGCCAAAAATGGTGGAAATTATGCTTTGAAAATGCCCTAAGCTGTCCAACTGCAGGTAAAATCGTGTCACGATTTTACAACCGTGTCACGATTTTATAGGCAGTGCAAAACACGAATTCTGGGCATGGAATCGTGACACGATTCCAAAATCGTGTCACGATTTTGAAGGGGACAGAATGTAAAAATTTTCCAACTTTTAATGCACCATTTCAGCCATCCAATGCTATCCCAAACTCATTAAGCGATATGTAATGGCTATGTAACCCTTTTAAACGTTAAAGTACCTATCCCTTAGAGCATGAATGGATCTTTAGGGAAGGCTTATAGCTTGATAATTAGAGAGCCTAAAGAGGTGAACAAGTCATAGAAAGGTTCCTTTGGAATCCATAAGTATGGAATGTTTAGCAATCATAGTTAAAGATATGGTTATAGAGTTGGTTCCCAACAATCATAGGAGGCTTATGAGAACGATAAGCCAAGGTTATAGATTACAGAATTGTTATAGAAATAAAGTGTCAGATTATATGTAAAGTTAAAGATTAAAGATTAAAGATATTGGCGTGTTTACACGTTTTATAGTGGCGTGCTTGCACGTTTTATAGTGGCGTGCTTGCACGTTTTATAGTGGCGTGTTCATCAGACTCCGGGATTCGCCGGATGGGACTTCTCCGAGAGGATTGTCCACACGTTTTATAGGGAGTCCGGTGTTAGCCTGATATGATAGGAATTTCACCGGTTTATAGGGAGACGTATCTCGGGGTTGCTCCACCCGGGGTACCCTCCGTAAAATGAACTCAGATAATTGTTTGTTCAACGCTAACAGCTAACATAAAACATTTTATTCGTTTTATGATTTATAGTTAAAGTTAAAGATGTTATAGTTACAGACACAGGAAGTTTACAGTTATAGAAAGGTTATAGTTAAAGTCATAGGCAGGTTAAAGACTTGGCGATTCTAGAATTCCCCTAAATTGCCAAGGTAGGCATGGCGACCCTAGGTTCCCTGTGGTCGCCAAACAGTAGGTTGGGTAGAGCTCACTGAGACATTATGTCTCATCCCATTCCTTCTGGTGCAGGTTCACAGGCAGGATCGCAATCAGCACGCAACAAGGGTAAGGAGAAAGCTACGGACTGATCGTGCTGTTGTTATCTGTTTATAGTTGATGTAGTATATGTTGTGATACTTGATGTATAAGTAATAAGAGAATTGTATTAACCTTGGATTTTGTAATATTACAATGTTATGTAATATTTGGATGAATGTTATATTGTAAATTAATGTATCCAATACGAAATTTTAATACTCGTATAAGATCCTAGGCAATCTTAATATGGGTGTTACAGTATACACTTCAAATAAAGCTAAAACACACCTGAAAATTACGTTTTTACCCCATCGGCAGTTAACTGTCGCCGAATTGAATTCATCGGCAGTTAGGTGTCGTGGCGTTTTATTGCTGTTTACAGCAATCTACTCCTACACTATTCCATCATCACCTTTTTCTACTCCCTCTTCAATCTAAACCCCTAAATCCAATTTTTTTTTACACAATCCTTGTCCAAAATCATTGTAGCAGCAATCTTAGAAGGTTTCAACACACTTTTGACGTCAAGAAACATGTAATGCATCTTTTAATCCGTTTTTTATTAATTTTTTTGCCATTTTCGTAAAAAATCTGACATGAGCGTATCGACAGCTAACTGCCGCTGTATGGGGCCATCAGTTCTTAACTATCGATGGGCATCGACAGCTAACTGCCGATGAGATTCTTAAATAACAAGCATTCTGCCTTTTTTTTTTAGTTTATTTTTTTTAGGTTTAATTAATCTTGATATTGATGTTATTGCAATTGTAAGTTATTTATTCATAGTTATTTGTTGTTTATTCATAGTTATGGATGAAAATGTGGATGATGATCCGGTCGAGACAAAACCTATTTTTGTCGATAATTCCAGAAATGTCATACTGCCTAAGGTTGAAGCCAAACCAAATATTGATGAAACTTCTGTCCATGTTGAAGCTTTATTATATGTTGACTCCGGTGTCGTCCCTCTTGAGGCCAATGAAGTTGACACGGCTCATATTTTTTTTTTTCAAGCGAAGTTAAATGGAAAGATAGAGATGATTTGCTTAATTGGGTACGTCGTCAAGCAAATAGGGCGGGATTTACAATTGTTATACGTATATCCAACTTAGAGGGGTGCCACTGCTTAAGCAAAAAAACCCCATCATGTGCCTAGGCTTAATTTCCAATCATTTTGTTCTTATTTTTTTGAAAGATTGTTGTCCACTACCTCCATCATCTACGGAGTGGAACATCCACAAAAGTGAAGAGACATCGACTTGAGAATTCTAGTATTTGGATCAACAAGCTAGGTTCCGAGACCTCATGAACATTGAAAAAAGAGAGAATCCGCTCCCACCAAAAAAAGGAGTCAAACCAAGCAAATCCAATTTTGTGTGACACTCCTGAAAATACAAAGCAAAAATTTCAAGTTATTGCGGAAGATAAAGATAGTTCAAATTGACTTGATGTGATATGAGTGATTTTTTGTTTTTGTCGGTGTTCATCCTTTTTTTTGGTCGATATTACACCGACATATTTTTTGTAGTCGATATTGTAACGCCAATTTTTTGTGGCCAATATATAACTAACATATTAATATATATAAATATATGACTTTTATGTGGTGGAGTATGCATCTACTTTGTTATTGGTTATAATGTTTCCGCATTTGATATATATATATATATATATATATATATATATATATTGGTTATTACGTTTCATTTAATTTTATTCTGATGTTTGATATTTCATAAACTTTTGTGGAGTTAAACATGTCTGAGGTTGCACAAATTGAAGCTCATGTCCGGTACTCTGCTTTCAAAAAGACAATTAAAGTTTTTCTAACTCCGACCGACACTATGGATGAGTTGAAAGCACAACTTAACAATTATTTTCTCCATGTTGGTGAAAATCATCATACATGTCATGTATTTGCTCAGATGCCATGTTATGACCTGGGGGCAGATAAAGATGAAGACATGTGGAAAATGGTCTATTTTTCTCAGCTTATTCGTGACGATAGTGACGTTGGATTTATGTTTAGACATATGGTTGAAAATAATATATTATATCTTTGTGTTCGTTCCAACTTTATGTGCAACGAATGTCGGTAGAGATTTCATGTAATATTATGTAATGTGTTGTTAAATTTCAAACACTCTTTATGTTTTGTTGAATTTCAAACATTCATGTAATTTTAACGAAATGTCGAATTGATTTCATTTTGGTCAATTGTGAAAGATTATGTATTGTTCTTGCTTATGAATGATTATAATTGGTGTATGATTTCTACTGCTTCTGGAATTGTCGTTTTGAATTACAGGTAATAAATAGACCGAAAAATGGCTTGGGAATCAAAACAGAACCTGTTGTTCTGCATGATTCCCCGCAGCAGCAGTTAACTGTCGATGCAATCCGGCGGCAGTTAACTACCACCGGGGTAAAAACGTAACTTACTGGTGTGTTTTAACTTTCCTTGAAGTGAGAAAAGCAATTTTCTAATCCATATATAATACGCAAGCCTTACGCTCCGAACCACTTTGGGCCAAAGTGCTGGTAGGCTTAAAATTCGGGTGTAACTATTAACACCTCTTTTTATTAAAAATAAATGTTTATCTTTGGAAATTTTGTTTTTCGACGGTAAAAAATTGTCCGAAAATAAAATTTCAAATGAAAAAAATAAAATTATTTGCAAAAAAGTTTTATCCCAAAACGAATTATCCATTTCAATTGCTCATACATAAAAAACTATAATTTTTTTTTAATTGTACACTTTAATAATTACTTGTTTCATTCTCAATTCAATATATTCCACTTTATCTCTTAAAAAAAATCTTTCACTTTATATTTATGATAAAGGTGAATATACCAATACATGATAAATATACTTTAGTAAAAATACCCTTGTCTATTTTTCATTCATATACTTTTCTTAATCTGTATGAATCGATCAACTATGTCAATTTGAAAAAGACTTATATTTAAAGGTATTAGTTAGAGTTATGCTTGAATTGGGAATGTTAGTTAGAGTTATGTTTGAAAATAATAATAATCAAATTTACACCTAATAATTTGAAATAAGACTTATATTTAAGGATATTTTTTTTAAAAGGTATTTTTTAATCAAGAACCGAGGGCAAGTAGTCTAATTCAAATTTGTATTAGATCGTCTCACATTCAACCAATTTTGAGATGTGATTACAAAAGATATATTTTTGCGCCTTCATGACGATGTCACATTTAAGCCACTTTCCTAAAGATTTCAAATTCAAGATTATTCTTGTTTGATCACAAGACCAAGTTAAAATCTATTAGGCACACTAACAAAATATTGGTTCTACCTTTTTTTTTGACAATGGTTCTACCTTTTTTTTTTTGAAGGAATGGTTCTACCTATTATTCTCTTAGTTATTTCAAAATTAATCAGAAAATTAATTCTATGTTTTACTTTTTAATGAGTGTGTCTAAGACTTGTGACTATGGAAGCCTTGCTCCCAAATTCAATGATTTGATTTATTTATTAACGAAATCATAAGTTTGTTCTACGCAAAGATAAAATTGGTTTAACAAAATCAAATTTCTAAAAGCATAATATTCATGATAAGAATAATACTAGCAAGTGTAACAAAAAAAAAAGAATAATACTAGCAGTAGCAGTAGCAGGGTCAACCTATGGGGTGGCAAGTGAGGCAGCCGTCTTGGGCCTCACATTTTGTTATGTCTCAAATTTATTATTTTATTTTACTCCCTCCGTTTCAAAATACATGTCCATTTTGGAGAAATTGCGGTAACCAAGGACAAGCTAATTTGACACAAAAGTTCCTATTATACCCTTGTCTTTGATTTTCTCCATTTTATATTTATTTATCCCATCTCATAATTACTCCCAATACCAAAATTAATTAAAGTTAATCAAATGACAATACCAATACATACTGGCAATACCAATACTACTAAATGGCATTATTTTTGCTTCGGTCAGTATTGAAAATCTCAATTGGCATGCTTCGGTTATCAAAGTTTTTTAAAACTCAATTGAAAAAACTTCCCTCCATTCTAATCTTAAAATGTTTACCACCAAAGTTAAATTAAAATTTGTATTTCCCACCATTTTTTCAAAAACACTTATAATTTCAGTATATATAAGAGTTAGGTACTCATTTATCAAATTTATATTATTAATGAAGAACAAAATTTTGCTATGGATCTCAATGCTTTTCCATTTGATTTAAATGAAGAACCATTGTTTGATTTAAATGAAGAGCCATTGTTTGATTTAAATCAAGAACTACATGATTTAAATGGTGAGGAAGAAAACTTTGCTACAGGAGAAGAAAGCAACACTCACATAACTGGTATGTACTCTCATTTTCTTAAATTCTTTTTTGTTATACGTAAAAAATTTGCTACATATAATTGCTTTGAGATACTCTACATATATAGTACTCCAAGTATATAGAATTAGCCTAAATATAATTGTACTCTAATGCTCCAGTTTATATGATGATATTACAGTTATTGATGGTATTCATAGATTTCATAGATTTTTTGTTATATTTATTTTGTAGAGATTTTTTTTGTTATGAGTATTTACCTTTATCATGATTATTATATGTAACTCATGTAACTTTTGAAGCTGATTTAGAAGAAGTCCATGAAGTTCAGAATGAAAGTCACGAAAATATTCAAGAGGAGCAGCCCCAAAACAATGATGAGGAACAACTCCAAATGCAAAGAAAGGTTAAAATGTTGAGTAATGAAGAGCGCATTACCATTTATCAGCTACTACTGCAAAAAAGTGTTGATGGAAAATTACCTCAAGGGGTGAAAGAGTCAGTAGCTTCATCATTTTCAGTTTGTAGGAAAACTATCGACCATATTTGGAAAAGAGCAAAAGAAAGTGAGACTCATGATGTGTCTCATAAGAAGACAAAAAATAGTGGTCGCAAGAGAGTTGAAATTGATGTGAGTCAACTTCGTGAAATCCCTTTGAGCCAAAGAACAACTGTTCGAACTTTAGCTGTTGCCATGAAAACAAATACAAGTGCAATGTATAGGCTTATACAATCAGGTGCGATAAAGCGTCATTCGAGTGCCATAAAGCCACAACTGACAGAGGAAGGTAAAAGATTGTGGTTGGAATTTTGTTTGTCGATGCTTGAAGGTATACCGCATGATCCAATGTTCCAAAGTATGTACAATATTATTCACATTGATGAAAAATGGTTCTACATGACGAAGAAATCTGAGAGATACTATTTGCTCCCAGACGAGGATAAACCACATCGTAGTTGTAAAAGTAAAAAATTTGTTCCAAAAGTTATGTTTTTAACTGCTGTAGCTCGACCAAGATTTGACTCGGAAAAAAATGTAACTTTTTCAGGGAAAATTGGAATTTTCCCGTTTGTTACTCAAGAACCGGCTAAAAGGACAAGTGTTAACAGAGTGGCGGGAACAATGGAGACAAAAGCAATAACTTCGATAAATAGAGACCTCATAAGGTCATTTTTTATTGAGAAAGTGCTTCCAGCTACAAAGGAAGTGTGGCCAAGAGACGAATTGGGGTCAACGATATTCATTCAACAAGATAATGCAAGAACTCATATTAATCCTGATGATCCTGAGTTTGTTCAGGCAGCCACACAAGATGGATTTGACATCCGTTTAATGTGTCAACCTCCTAATTCTCCGGATTTTAATGTCTTGGACCTCGGATTTTTCAGTGCTATACAGTCATTGCATTACAAGGAAGCACCTAAAACTATTGATGAACTTGTCAATGCAGTGGTGAAGTCGTTTGAAAACTATTGTGTGGTGAAGTCCAATTTCATATTTCTCTCATTGCAGTTATGCATGATAGAGACAATGAAAGCCAAAGGTTCCAATAGAGACAATGAAAGCCAAAGGTTCTCTTCAACTTTCACAGACTTTCCTATGTTTTCCATTTTTTTTTGTAGTTGTAATTACGTATAAATTTGCCATTTTTATAAGTAGTCCATCATTTAAACAACCTTGGTTCACACAAAGAATTAGAGAGTCAAGTAGTTCTTGGGAGAGTGCATGATTAACTATTGTGGACAAAAAACTAGAATCCAATTAATTGGTAGGCAATGGCAAAATAGACAAAATGTATCCTTAAACTATCAAATGGACATGTATTTTGAAACAAAAAATTTCTCCAAAATGGACATGTATTTTGAAACGGAGGGAGTAATTAATATTAATTATTTTAGGTCACATAATATAAATTTTACTTATTAATTTTGCCACTTATTGATTTACTCAAAACTTAATTAATCTTGTGAATGTTATAAAAGTTTTTGTGTTGTTTAATATTTTAAAACTTAACCAGGCTTAAAAAGACCTCTAATTTTATTGTTGTTAATTTTTAAAGTGTCTTATTTCAAATTTTAGCCTAAATTTTAGCTTATACCTCAACAATTATACCCTCACTCACCCCTTTATTTTGTTTGAACTGTCCCTTTTTTCCTGACATATATCCTAAAATTATTCACTTTTTCCTCAGGTTTTTTCAAAAGAGAGTAAATTTTTTAATACAAATTGAAAAAAATTTACCAAAATTTTCGGCATACATTTATTTTCAAAAAAACTATTAGTTCAAAAATAAAGTGCAAACCGGAGAACTTAATATAAGTTTTCCGGTATGATCTCAGGAAAAATTATATTATGTTTTCCGGCATACATTTATTTTCGAAAACTTAGGTAACTACATGGCAACACGTGAAAATCGTTGTCTTACCATCTATAGCAGCAGTTTTGTAAATGTTGGAAAAGTATATTAGTTCAAAGAAAAATACAAACCTGAAAGCTTAATATAAGTTATGGGGAAATTCTTGTTTATCCATCAATAAAAGGTGGGTAATACTACCAATGTTGAGTTGGCCCAATCAAAACAATGTATTTATATAACATTAATAATAATAGAAAACAAACAAATAACTTTGATTGGTGTCAACTCAGCATGGGTTGTGTTACCCACCTTTTATTGATGGGTACCCAAGTTGTCACCTAAGGCATGTGTTTTCTGATTTGATGTCCAGAAAAGTTATTGAATAATATGGGACCATTGCCTTTACAAAGAGTTAATCACTCAGGAATATAACCCAACTTAAAAGACTGAAAGTCCTAAGATTTAGGTTCAAATACTAATAAAAAGTTTTGAAGTGATAGGATATGAACATGCTATAATAAATCAAAAGAAGCATGATTCCTAAAGTGATAAGAGAATGACATAATGTAAACTCTTAATGACGTCTATATGTATTCTATGTGACGTGGAGTACCTAGATATAAGAGTACTTTTAATAGACTCACCTATGTGAATATGGAAGTGGGGGACGCTTCCTACAGAATTCTAGGCAAAATACTTAAAGTGTTCAATATACTAGGATAGATGTGCAAGGACTTCAGTGCACAAGCTTTTAAAGAATACACCTAAAAACCAAGTTGTGTGTGTTTTGATGTCACATATACACTTGAAGACTATGAGTCACTCTAGTAAAATATGAATCTTACTCAATATGCAAAAGTTCTAGTCGGAAGACACATTTGCTTATGCATAATTCTTATAGAAGCGTTTTACATAGAGTGAGTGAATTGTAAATAAAAAATCTAGAATCCTACATTGGATAATGTAGAGTATACTAGCGGGTGTGCTTTGAAAAATACTAAAGTTCCACATTTCTTAATTTTGACACATTCGTTAGTTTCCAACATTAAACAATGAGTGCTCACGTATCTTTCCAAGACACACCAAAACTCAATGGATTTCCAAGTTTTCTCTCTTATCCCTTTTCTACTCAACGCACTTCTGAGTCACTTCTCCCATTTATTTTTTGTCTGTTCAGTAGTTTGTCCCTTTGATATTTAGAGTGATCATAATACCACCGTTCCTTTGATACTTAGAGTGATCATAGTAACATATTTCCTTCAGTTTAAGAGTGGATCTAGTACCATATAATGTTCTTATAGTACCATACTAGAGTGTTCATAGTACAATATTTGAATGGTCTTAGTACCATATTAGAGTGATCTTAGAACCATATGTAGTACCCCAATTTTGTCCTAAGCCTTTTTAAAAAACAAAAATAAAAAAAAAATCAAAGAGGGAGAAAAAGTCAAAGTCAACAAAAGTCAACAGAAAAGTCAACATTTCAAAAATGATGACTTCGCACTGCGAAGCTCCCTTCGCACTGCGAAGTCTGCGATTTTTCTGCAGATTTTTGGTTTCTTTGATTTAATTCCAGATTTTGTTGCATATCATTTCCATATTTATTTTAATCAGCATTCATGGCTAATTGGGCCAAGCAAAACCAGAAATGAGAGACTTGCCATTAATGCCAAGGTTGGAAGCTTTTTCTTCCAACCTAGCATGTGACAAGCAAGTGGGCTTGCCCTTGGGCAGCTCTTGTCCCTCCCAAGTGACCTGTTAACAACCCCAAGGTTGCCAGCCACCTGCTTGATGACTTTCCTCCTGCTTGCTTCCCCCAAAACCAGTCAAACCAGCTGGATTTTTCACTTGAAAAAGCCATGAGTGCCTACCCTGTTTTGCAGCAGCTTTTCACCCTCTCACACCAGCCATTTGTAGCCTTTTGCATCCCCCAATCTCTGCATATCACAGTGCACGTTTTTATTAATCAATCATTGAGATTGCAAGGATTGATCCCCAAGCTTGGCCAATTGCAATCCAGCCCTATTTCATCATCATTTCTATCCAAAAACCTTTGAATTTGTGGCTGAAATCAGGCTGAGTCTTGACCCTTGGCACAAGGCAAGGTTACCTCTATCCATTAGCATTTAATGCAAAGGGATTTAGCCTGATCCTAGCCCACAAATCAGCTGGATTTTGGGGATTTCTAATGATGAAATTGATTTGGTTTTGGCCTATAAATAGAGATGCAAGGCAAGAGTTCAAAACAGGATTCAAGAGCATTATTCTAACCAGAAAACACTACTCATAAACACTTGGAACACTTACAAACAACCAGAAAACCAGCAAAGCACTAGCAAAACCAATTCCAATACAAAGCCTCACAAAGTTCATTGCTCATTACCAACATTCAAAACCTTTTGCAAGAACCTTCAACCAATTCAAATCCATTGCAGCTGGAGCTTTGCTAAGGATCTCTGTAAGTATTCTAAGTACTGATCTTGCATTTACAATTGTGTTTGCATCTTAATTTTGGTCCAAAACCTTTTGGTTCTAAAAAACCCCTTTTGAATTTCAAAGAAATCCCAAGGTTTTCAAAACATCAAAACTGGTTTGTCCAGCCTTTTTCATCCCAAAAACTCAAAGCTTTTCACTCACCTAAAAGGTCCTGAGTGTGTTCAGAAGTTGTTTCTGAACAAAAGTTCAGAAACAGCTTCTGAACTCAAAAATTCGCATTGTTCGCAGTGCGAAGTCATGGTCGCAGAGCGACCATGACAGAACTCAGAATCTGAGTTTAGGTGCCCAAATGGCCAATTTTTGAGGTTCTAGCCCAAGAGCTCAGAACCTAGGAGTTTTAAAACTCATGTTTTTCAAACCAGTTCAAGGATTTTGCATAATATTGGAAAATTCGCAAGTTCGGGTGACATTTTGTGGATAACTTGCAAAACAAGTTATGTTCCCAATCTTTCAAAACAACATGAACAAACCAGCTATGTTCATCATTTTCAAATCCAAACTTGAACAATAAACATTGTTCATGATTTTCAAAACTCAAGCGTGGACATACGCCGAATTTGTTCGTTTTTAAAACCGTTCGCAAAACGAGCCGAACTTGTGCGTTTTCTAGCAAAATTGCTAAAATCTTTCATTTTGGGTTCCAAACCAAATGATTTGATATACTTTGGGATTTCTAAAAAGAATTCCACCCAAAAACTTGAATGAAAAAGGGATGGTGTGACGTATGTCTCTCCATTGCCCCGATTGTACGAATGCGTGACGTATGTCTCGTCGTTCGGACAATCGTCATTCCTTTTTTCAACGTATCCGACCATAACCAAACCAAATCTTGGCCCCTTGTGGTCAATCCGAACCTTTTGGTCCCCCGTGGCCACTAGATTCCATCCCTCGACTCGTTTGAGTCACTCGGTCAATGTTCGACTCGTCCGAGTCCATTGTACCCGTTCTTGATCCCAATGGATCAACCGAACAATCCCCCGACTCGTTGGAGTCCCCTCGGTCAATGATTGACTCGATTGAGTCCATTGCGCCTATTTTGGTCCCATAGCGACCAAATCGAACCCTTTTAACCCAACGGACGTACCTTTTAACATTCTAGCGCGATTCGTAAACAAACGCTTAATAAGTCTCCCAAGCGCGAGCATACAAGCAAGACGCTTAATAAGTCTCCCGAGCGCGAGCATACAAGCTACGTTTAATCGCAAGAATTCGGTTAAAACATCGTCCATTTAAAATTGACCAACACATGTACGTTTTTCTACCAAAGAACTACGTACGCTTTGAATTCTCCGACTACCGGGAGATACGTAGGAGCAAGATCGACATCTTGTCAAGCGCAATAATAAAAACTTTTTTTTTTCCCCTTTCGTTTGTTTTCATCTCTTTCCCCCCTTTTTTAGTATATTTTCTTTTGACATAGATAAGCATGCGCGCAAAACATTTAAAAATAATTTAAGCTTTAGCCAAATAGAAGGTTCCCGTTGAGTACAACGGACGTGAGGGGTGCTAATACCTTCCCCTTGCGTAATCGACTCCCGAACCCGACAATGGTTGCGATGACCATCCTTTCCTCATCGTCAAGGGTTTTATTATCGTTTCCCTTTAAACAAAAAACTTAAGGGTTTATCAACGTTCCCTTTACACAAAAACTTTGGTGGCGACTTCACAAAGGCCCTCCGAGCGTTCGAGGACGTCCTCGGAGGATTTGCGCGTTTTTTAAAACGAGGTGCGCACAGCTGGCGACTTCACTGGGGATGCCTTTTCCCACTAGCGAGTCAAGCCTAATCTATTTGGCTTTTAAAGCCAATTATTTTTATTTTCTTTGCGCGCCATGCTTTTATTTTGTTTATCTATGTCATATCCATGCTTTATGTTTATATTTGCTTTATGTTGCTTTATATTCATATTATATATATATCAAATGCGGGGGTTACTTGAGTGATGTTACTCCACATTGTTCGGGTTAATGCCGGGCGTGTGAGGCTCTCTACCCGAGCTTGAGAAAAAAACTAAGTTAGAAGGAGGTTGTGTGCGGAAGCCCGCGTTGACGTATGTCCGTGAGGTAGGATGCCCAACCCCGCTTAGAGGAGATTTTTACGTGGAATTAATTGAAGTCATGTCGACGTATGTCCATAGACAACCCTAATTCCATGTGAGGTCTATGATTCTAAGGACCTCTTCTTAGGAGATTTCACCTTTTAGAGCCTACATGTGAGGATGGGGAAAATTCCGAACCTCCACATATTATCCATTCGCATTCACTCATGTTTGTTACATTATGTTATCAGGGGCAATCAACACTTATTCGTTTATTACTTGTTTTTATGCATAATCATAATTGGGGATAGGAATGGCCAATGTGTTGAGGGGTAGCAAAATTTTCAAAAATTCAAGTACTTCGCAGTGCGAAGTACACGAATTTTGTCAGCCCAGCTGACCCTTCATTTACTCCCTCTCAACCACCCATTTCCACTATCTTTTTTCATTCCAACCGTTTTTTCTTTTCTTTAACTCTTAAAATAAAAAGAAACACAATATTCTTGCCATAACTTCAAAAAAAAAAGAGCTCTAAAATTTGAAAAAAGGGGCATACCCATTTTTGTTAATCTTCCCTTTTCTTCATTAGAACTTTGTGTTATTCTCTTCAGAGCCGGCAACAAGGTATGATTTTCTTTTCTTCCTCCTCTGTCTATCTCTAATTTGCATTACAACTATTTGGGTTTTAGGGTTTCTAATTTTGAAATTCCCCTTTTTGAGTTTAAGTTTATAGTAAGCTGTATTTAGGCCTTAGTTTGCTATATTAAGTTGAGATTTGGCAAGCATGCACCATGGGTATCTGCAACAGGCCTGTTTCTTTCAAATTCCAAGTTGTTTTTAAAAAGAAACCCATTTGCAAGAAATTGAAAGAAGGAGGGCTGTTAAGAGATTCTTTTTGGTACCCAGCCTTTGATTCTGAAATCATTTAGTTACATGCATTGCTTTTTAGAAGCTCAAGCCAGGAGGTGTAAGTTAGATTTCTGAGGTTTTGCTGTCAGGGTCGCAGAGCAAAGTTCAACTTCGCACTGCGACCATTTCTGGGCAACCCAGAATTGTTCGAACACCTTCGCACTGCGAACATGACTTCACAGTGCGACTGTAGCAGAAACAGAACCTCTGTTTTTCACTGTTTTTTTTTCAATTCCATTGATTCCACCCCATATCACCTACAATCATGAACCTTGTATACTGACTTTGTCATTTTCCTTGCAGATGGCACCGAAACCAGCAGGAAAACGCTCGAGGGGTGAGGCATCGGGATCTAGACCCCAAGGGGGTTTCGACGCCTCTCGCTTCCTAAGTCTTCGGAACCAAGAGAGATACGAAGAGCTTCTTGGCAGGACCTTCTGGCCTGAGAGGCAGTTTATTATAAGTGAGAGGGGCACCTGGAGAGAGTTGGCCCGGTTGATAAACCAACGCCGGTGGGGAATTTTGGTAAACCCTCCCCTAAACCTCAACTATGACATAATCCGGGAATTTTACGCGAATGCCATTCCCGTGGACCCGGAGGGGGAGTTTACATATCAGACCATGGTGCGTGGTCGGATCATTAGATTCGATCGCGACGCCATCAACACCTATCTCCAAAACCCCTTCCAATTGGAAAATGATGAGCTTTGTGCTTTCCATAAGCACCAAAACCGTGGTAATTGGAACCACGATCTCTACGCTCAGACCATTTTCCAATCCGGAAAGGGCTATGAGCTCAATGCGGCGGGGCAGCCCACAAAAGCCCTCAAGGGCAACCTCACCACCTACGCCCAAGTCATTTTCCATCTTATTGTCCACAACATAAAACCCAAAAGCCATACCTCCACCACCACCTTGGACGTGACCCCCCTAATCTACTATATCCTCACCAATAAACCAGTAGATGTGGCCAGGGCAATCTGCCAGGAGATTAAGATAGTGGTCGAGAGTGGCATCAAGCCACCGGCCAAGAAGATGTGCCCGCTTGCTTTCCCGGGTCTTATCATGGGACTCTGCCGGGAAGCCCGAGTAGCCATCCCTCCCCATGTGTCCGTAACCATAAAGAACGCAATCACAGATGAGTATATCTCCAGACACTGCACAGGGAGGAGAGCGGCGAGGGTACAGCAGCCACGGCCTAGACCTCCACCAGCATCAGGGGATCATCATACTTGCACTTTCATATTGGAGCAGAATGCCTCCACTCATCGATACATGACCATGATGCATGATTCCATGTATCGCCTTCAGAGGCAGCTGGGTAGGCCGACAGATCCCGATGATCAGATACCGACACCCCAGATGTTCGCAGCTCATGGTCGTTGGCCCGGGGATAGGCCAGAGTATGCAGAGGCTGGAGGCAGTGGTACAGCGGCCGGAGGCCAGGGAGGGGATGATGAGGATGATGAGGACGAGGATGATGAGGATGAGGAGACTGAGGATGATGAGACTTTCACTCCTTGAGTGACCCCTTTTTTTTATTTATGCGTTCTCATGTTTTGTTGTTTATGTTTATGTCATTTTTCTCGTACACTCTTTAGAGGCTTCCTTTGTTTGGTATTTTGTAGCTATATTTGTACTCTTGTTTTGTTATTCGAGTACTTTTGCTTTTATTGCCTAGCCTTTGCATCATCATCATGCCTACTTAATTTTAATATGTGTGAATGTCGAAATTTTTATTATCTATCATTGGTAATGTGAATTCGACAAATCTTTCTGCAACGGATTAAGCCAAAGTTTTTAACCATAGACAAATGATAATGATAAATGTGATTAATTTTCGCAAAGTTAAAATGCATGTTTCCTTTTTTTTCCATGATTAAAACTTGAAAGGAGAATGTATATTCCATACCAAATTATACCATACAATTTACGTTATTTAATATGTTTGTTCTATGAACCATTTAGAACCAGCCAGATGTGAGGAATCCTCAAAGTTATCATAATACATATGCAGGAGACCGACATTTTTGTTTAGCTCGATCTTTTTATGTTAAATCTGAATTTTCTTTTTTAATTGCATAAAAGTATTGACATGATCAAGGCATTTGTTTGAAAACGAGAGAAAACAATCAACCACAAACAGCCCACCCTGTGAGAAGTGAGTATGTAACATCCCACCTAAGACTCGAATATTGTTAATATTGAGACGATGTATCAGAAATGTTTTAAGCAAAGGACAATTTGGTAAATTGTCAGTCAATGGGTTTATTTATATGGCAAGTGTAATATTCCGCTTATAAGTATCAGTTAATCGTGTTAGAACTAATTAAGAAGCTTGGCAAACTTGTAAATAAGAGGAATGGCATTATTGTAATTAGCTCAAAGAGGAGGATTATAAGAAAAAGAGAGGCAAGATCTTTTTACCACTTTCTCTCATTCTCTCTACACACTTCTACACTCTTCCAATCAGCTCACATTCCCCTCCCTCTCTCAAGTCACACGCCCTCCTCTCCCTCATCTCCCTCTCCATCAATTCAACATCTCTTAAAGGAAATTCTTGAGAGGAACTTTGCAAGCAAGCTTGGTTGGTAAAGCTAGAACAAGAGAATGAAACAAGAAGGAAAGAAAGACCAAAGCTAAGGTTGGAGAAGGAAGCAAGGGAAAGCTTGGAAAGGAAGCTAGCTATGGTTGAGGTGAGTTCCCTAGGGGTTTTAGAACCCACCATGTTGAGTTTAATGAATATTTGTATGATGATCAAAGTTATGAACATTTGAGCCCTAATCCTATTTTGCTAGCAATTCTTGATTATTACATGTTGTATTCTGTTGATGAGCATTAGAAACTATCTCTTTAAGCTGTATGATGTTTGGGCATGATTAGATAGACCAAAAATGGTGGAAAACATGTTTTGAACTAGCCCTATGCTGTCCAACTGCAGGTAAAATCGTGTCACGATTTTACCAGCGTGTCACGATTTTACAGGCAGAAACCAACACGAATTCTGGGCATGGAATCGTGACACGATTCCAAAATCGTGTCACGATTTTGAAGGGGACAGGATTATGTTGTTTTTCAATTTTACTTGCACCGTTTCGGCTATCCAATACTGCTTCGGACTCAAGGAACAACATGTAATGGTTAAGCATTGCTAAAGAGCATTTAAAGACCTATCCTTGAGAATGTTTAGATCATTATTATGGAATGAGGATAGGCATAATAGTGAGAGGATGTATGCCTTAATCCACAAGATATCATAGAGAAGTATAAGACCTAGTATAGGGATTATCCCTTACAAGCAATTTCTCAAACACCCAATTAAGTACGAGCAAGCCAAGAACAATATAGTATTCAAGTTTAGAACCTATTATAGGTTAAAGAGATTTAGAATGGTACTCATCATGTACTAAGCACAAGAATGATATTATAGTCATAGTTAAGAACCTTTAATAGGTTAAGCATTCAAGAATGCATCAGATATGCAATAGACATAAGTTATATATAAGAAGAATAAGAACAAGAATTATTAAGTTATTAAGCCGTGGCCTTCGTCGTTCACGCCAGTGGGACACGAATGGTTCACGCAAAGTAAAGACTAAGATTAATATTTTTAAGTCGTGACTTTCATCGTTCACGCCAGTGGGACTTGAAAGGTTCACGCATAAGTTTACAGAATATTAATTCGCGTCTTCCGTCGTTCATGCCAGTGGGACACGGGAGGTATACGCATCAGTTAAGACTAATGTTAAGTCGTGTCTTCTGTTGTTCACGCCAGTGGGACACAGGAGGTTCATGCCAGTGGGACGTGTTATTCCGCAAGGATAACCGCACGACGACAAGAGGAGTCCGGTGTTAGCCTGATATGATAGGAATTTTCACCGGTTATCAGGGGAATGTGCTTCGGGGTTACTCCACCCGGGGGCATTCCGTAAAATGAACCCAGATAATATTGCTTGTTCAACGCTAACAGCTAACATAAAGACATGTAACAGTTAATATTTATTTATGTTATCAGAGAATAATTATCAGACAGGTATCAGATATAGGTATCAGTTATCAAGCGGTGATCCTAGGTTTTCCCTCGATCACCCAGTTATCAGGATATAGTCTGGATCTCATGACTATTCAGTATCAGACTCAGAAAGTGATCCTAGATTTTCCCTTGATCACTAGATTAGCAGATGTAGTCCAGTCATGACTACCCAGTTTAGCAGGAACAGTCAGGCAGCCCTCTATGGGTAAGGATAAGACTTGGCGATCATAGGTATCCCCAAGATTGCCGAGGTAGGCACGGCGACCCTAGGTTCCCTGTGGTTGCCAATAGTAGGTAGGGTAGGAGCTCACTGAGACATTATGTCTCATCCCTATCCTTCTGGTGCAGGTTTTCAGATGAAGATCTTCATGAAGATGCTGGATGGAGTGCAGTTGCTCGTCAAGGACACGCTCAGGAGGCTGACAGATGGTATATATGTATATAGAAGTGTATGTTATGGATTTGGATAATTGTATAACGAGCCAACTTGTACTCATTCAGTTGTATGTATTATTGTTATTATTATTGAAAATTTTAATGTACCCAGTATCAGATTAATACACATACTAAATATTCTAGATAATTTAGTGTGGGTGTTACAATTGGTATCAGAGCAGGTCGATTCAGACCGTGCCTTGGGTCATTAAAGTTTCAATAAAAGTAGTGGGACCATTGGGTTCCGGATATTGTTCTAAAGGTCACATCTAGTTGAGCCTGATCAACTCAATCTAGTATATGACAGTTAGGATAAATGTCTGAGAGCTGAATGTGACCAAGGAGGAATGAAGTGTATGAAGGGTGAAGATTAAGGTGACAGAATTCTAAGACGGATTTAGCGAAGAAGTAATCAACGCCAAATGGTGGCCATCGAGCAGTGAAGTGACTAAGTCTGTTTAGGGCAGAGTTTCAGGAAGGTCAGAAATATTTAAGGATAAGGTGAAGAGCCTTAACCCAGTTGGACGCATCGTTGGACGATTCCTCGTCTGCGGAAGACATAAGGATTAAGGAATCATGGAATGCTCTAAGGAATGACGTGGAACCTTGACGGAAACCGTAGTTTGAGAAGTTAAAGTGAAGTGTGGACTAAGTAACAATTCTGAGTACAGAGTTGAAGAATCGAACTTGAATCGGATGAGATTTTAATGTCCGAACAGTTAAGAGAATTAATTATGGATTTCGTGAGTTATTTGGACAGATGAAACTAACCACTCAAGTGTGGTTAATGAGTATGAATCACAAATAAGTTTGACCCCATCAGATCAGCCACGTCTCCTGAACCAGATTTGTGAAAGAAGAAGAGGAGATGAAATGCAGCCTAAGAACTAAGATGGATGAATAAGTGGTAACAATAAGACTCGTTGCATGTCAAAGCGTGAATCAACTTTTTGGATGTATCCTAATGGTAAGAAGATTAGAAGTAAGAGAAGCTAGACTGGAATTTTACTTAATGAAGGATGGATAATAAATAATAAGTTGCTGGAATTTATTATACTGATGGACGAATTAAGTTGAACACTCTTGATTAGACGAACAGTATTGAATTTCTCTGATTGGTTAAAGAAGGTAAGTTCAAGATAACACAAGGTTATAGTAGACCAGTGTTGAAGGATGATCAGGATTTCAGCCGAGAAATTATGTTGAGATTTTATATACGGCGGATCGTCTTGAACATGAAATTTTAGGATTGAGGTAAATGCTAAGGAGTTGTATGCACCCCATTGAAGAGGTTCCTTCCACAAATTATAGAACAGAAAGAGATCACCTCGTGTTGATAAGTTTCCGAGGGCGGTAATAAGGCATAGACTTGAATTGTGAATACAATAACGAGTTACTGGAGGAATCCAATAGATTATGGTAATGTGCAAAAGTTTAAGATTGATTAATCGGGCACTCGAAGAAACGCAACCTATGTTGGGCGTTCTAGAGAACCGGTAAGAATTTGGAACTTTTCAGGACGGATTGTTCTGTAGAAACTCAAGGGTAACTTAAGGGACATGATAGAGCTAAGGAGACCAAAGTTGTCCCGGGAAGATTATGGATATGAAATCATTACGGATAAAGAAAGAGCGAATAGTAACAAGACTCAAATGAAAGATATGAACCTTCAGAAGCCATAAGTGTTTTTTTTAGAAGTTGACACAAATGGATGTACATGAATTTAAGCTGCCTCAGATATATTTCCAGTCGGGTTTCTGCAATGTTTAATGATTCTACATGAAGAGCTGACCAAGAGAAATGGTAACGTCAGACAAATTTGTTACAGTGATTACAAAGTGATAGAGTAAAATGATTGATCGACGGAATTTTATGTGACAATAGTGAAGTCTTCCTCCGATGCTAACTCGAGTGTTAAAAATCAGAGTGGCGCAGCAGAGTGGGAATCCAAGAATGATATAATGAACAATGCTAAGCTGAGGCTTAGAGTATGAGAAGATGTTAAATGCTTAATTCCTATTATACGGGATAGTAGTAAGAATAAGCGATTTGGAAATATCATGAGTTCTAATGGAAAGTTATGGAAGTTAAGTTGATGAATATATTAAACCTCGAAATCCATGAGGAATGAAATATTTGAATAGAGGCCTTGACCAGAAACGACAATGCAGTGGCGAATGAGTTTAATTTCATGTTGTACCCATGTCATGTTAACCTATCTTAGCTGAAGATTTTGGAAAGTCTTGAACTTAATGTTCACCAGTAAAGGAAGGAGAACTTTTACGAAGATTAAAAGTTATTCGTAGTCCACGGTAAAGGGCTGCGTAATTTCAGGTTATGATTAAAGGATTAAAGACTGAGTGTGCTATTTGGGTAGCAATCGAGTAGAGTTTTCCGTTGGAAATAAGAATCTTGAATTCGACGTCCAGGACGAAAATAAGTTTGTGATACCGGTGAATTGTGACCATAAATTTACATTATAGGTTGTTGTAAAACATGAGTAACATTGGCGGGGTAAACCTGGCAAGCCAGTTGAAAGGCAAATCCCGGATGTTACGAAATGAGTTAAGCGTAAGGAAAGATTCTCAATTGATGTGGTAGTGTCTCAAATATGTTAAGATTAAGAACGATGTCCCGTTAGTCGGACAAAGATGAGGTAATGTAAAGTGTACACGTGCTCGCTTATGTATGTAAGTTATATGTTATGAAATATATTATATAATGATATGTGAGACGATTTAAGCCACTCATCACTTGGACTAAACTCCTATGAGTTTGGATTATCGGTGTAGAAGACATTTATGCTACGACAAGAACAAAGGGAGATTGGCAAACTCCTAGTATGAATAATGATTTCTAAGTTATTAAGATAAGTAACATCGTAGATCAATCGAAGCAGAACGCGGGTAATCAGTGACATTTCGCGAGTCCTTGAGGAATTCCGTGATGGAAGCAATGATTAAGACTATGGAAAGTAATACACCAAGATGCCCCTCCTGGTATTTGTATAATGGAGGTAGTGCGGTAGTTTTATCCTCATTAAAGGATGGTATATTTATGGTAAAACCATAAATGTAGGATGCCGTTGCATAAGGCAAAAATCGAATATAAGAATTCAATGGAATTGTCGAGGATAATAAGAAAGTCCAATGTCGTCTAAGTAAGATTACGCGGACTATGACGAGATTATAAGATTCAGCACAAGTGTTAGGATTGGATAACTCTAGTTTGGGTTTGCAAGAAGTGTATAAACAAGTATATGATCAGCATGTTGGATGCGATGGTTCGGATAGCTTCATATTCTACTACGCAAGAAAAGTGTAATGCACATCAAGCGCTTCAGATAACGAAAAGATTGTCGAATACATTCGACTTATAGAGTTGAAATCTAAGGGATTCCGATGAGTAAGATGAACTGGAGTCTTGGCTAATGAAGGAAGTAATATGGGAGATTAATTCATGTATGATAGTGAATTCTAAATTTCGAGGACGAAATTTCTTTAAGGGGGGTAGATTGTAACATCCCACCTAAGACTCGAATATTGTTAATATTGAGACGATGTATCAGAAATGTTTTAAGCAAAGGACAATTTGGTAAATTGTCAGTCAATGGGTTTATTTATATGGCAAGTGTAATATTCCGCTTATAAGTATCAGTTAATCGTGTTAGAACTAATTAAGAAGCTTGGCAAACTTGTAAATAAGAGGAATGGCATTATTGTAATTAGCTCAAAGAGGAGGATTATAAGAAAAAGAGAGGCAAGATCTTTTTACCACTTTCTCTCATTCTCTCTACACACTTCTACACTCTTCCAATCAGCTCACATTCCCCTCCCTCTCTCAAGTCACACGCCCTCCTCTCCCTCATCTCCCTCTCCATCAATTCAACATCTCTTAAAGGAAATTCTTGAGAGGAACTTTGCAAGCAAGCTTGGTTGGTAAAGCTAGAACAAGAGAATGAAACAAGAAGGAAAGAAAGACCAAAGCTAAGGTTTGAGAAGGAAGCAAGGGAAAGCTTGGAAAGGAAGCTAGCTATGGTTGAGGTGAGTTCCCTAGGGGTTTTAGAACCCACCATGTTGAGTTTAATGAATATTTGTATGATGATCAAAGTTATGAACATTTGAGCCCTAATCCTATTTTGCTAGCAATTCTTGATTATTACATGTTGTATTCTGTTGATGAGCATTAGAAACTATCTCTTTAAGCTGTATTATGTTTGGGCATGATTAGATAGACCAAAAATGGTGGAAAACATGTTTTGAACTAGCCCTATGCTGTCCAACTGCAGGTAAAATCGTGTCACGATTTTACCAGCGTGTCACGATTTTACAGGCAGAAACCAACACGAATTCTGGGCATGGAATCGTGACACGATTCCAAAATCGTGTCACGATTTTGAAGGGGACAGGATTATGTTGTTTTTCAATTTTACTTGCACCGTTTCGGCTATCCAATACTGCTTCGGACTCAAGGAACAACATGTAATGGTTAAGCATTGCTAAAGAGCATTTAAAGACCTATCCTTGAGAATGTTTAGATCATTATTATGGAATGAGGATAGGCATAATAGTGAGAGGATGTATGCCTTAATCCACAAGATATCATAGAGAAGTATAAGACCTAGTATAGGGATTATCCCTTACAAGCAATTTCTCAAACACCCAATTAAGTACGAGCAAGCCAAGAACGATATAGTCTTCAAGTTTAGAACCTATTATAGGTTAAAGAGATTTAGAATGGTACTCATCATGTACTAAGCACAAGAATGATATTATAGTCATAGTTAAGAACCTTTAATAGGTTAAGCATTCAAGAATGCATCAGATATGCAATAGACATAAGTTATATATAAGAAGAATAAGAACAAGAATTATTAAGTTATTAAGCCGTGGCCTTCGTCGTTCACGCCAGTGGGACACGAATGGTTCACGCAAAGTAAAGACTAAGATTAATATTTTTAAGTCGTGACTTTCATCGTTCACGCCAGTGGGACTTGAAAGGTTCACGCATAAGTTTACAGAATATTAATTCGCGTCTTCCGTCGTTCACGCCAGTGGGACACGGGAGGTATACGCATCAGTTAAGACTAATGTTAAGTCGTGTCTTCTGTTGTTCACGCCAGTGGGACACAGGAGGTTCACGCCAGTGGGACGTGTTATTCCGCAAGGATAACCGCACGACGACAAGAGGAGTCCGGTGTTAGCCTGATATGATAGGAATTTTCACCGGTTATCAGGGGAATGTGCTTCGGGGTTACTCCACCCGGGGGCATTCCGTAAAATGAACCCAGATAATATTGCTTGTTCAACGCTAACAGCTAACATAAAGACATGTAACAGTTAATATTTATTTATGTTATCAGAGAATAATTATCAGACAGGTATCAGATATAGGTATCAGTTATCAGGCGGTGATCCTAGGTTTTCCCTCGATCACCCAGTTATCAGGATATAGTCTGGATCTCATGACTATTCAGTATCAGACTCAGAAAGTGATCCTAGATTTTCCCTTGATCACTAGATTAGCAGATGTAGTCCAGTCATGACTACCCAGTTTAGCAGGAACAGTCAGGCAGCCCTCTATGGGTAAGGATAAGACTTGGCGATCATAGGTATCCCCAAGATTGCCGAGGTAGGCACGGCGACCCTAGGTTCCCTGTGGTTGCCAATAGTAGGTAGGGTAGGAGCTCACTGAGACATTATGTCTCATCCCTATCCTTTTGGTGCAGGTTTTCAGATGAAGATCTTCATGAAGATGCTGGATGGAGTGCAGTTGCTCGTCAAGGACACGCTCAGGAGGCTGACAGATGGTATATATGTATATAGAAGTGTATGTTATGGATTTGGATAATTGTATAACGAGCCAACTTGTACTCATTCAGTTGTATGTATTATTGTTATTATTATTGAAAATTTTAATGTACCCAGTATCAGATTAATACACATACTAAATATTCTAGATAATTTAGTGTGGGTGTTACAGAGTACTTGTTAAATCCCTTCGAGCCTAACAAATCAGAATTTTTAACTATGAACTGCCAACTTTCATAAGCTCAACTGCTTAATGAGATTGCCGGAGTTTGTAAAAAAAAAAAAAAATTTCAGTTCGTAGTTAAAACATCACTGAATTCTGATAATTTCCTTTCGATTTTTTGAACCCTTAGAACATCATGATTAGTGTCCCTTGCCAAAAGAGGAGGGAACATTCAATTAGGGTATCGTACTGAAACAAGTTGGGAAAAAGGGGAAGGTTGTGAAAGTCAAGAAAAAGAAAAGAAAAGCAAACCAAGAAAAAGAAAAGAGAAAAGAAAAAAGAGGATCGATAAAATCCAAGAGTTGTCGAGATCAAAGAAAGAGCGTTTGTAAGCCACCAAAAATGGTGATCTGGACAAGAAAAGGTATAAGTTAGGAAGAATGTTCCTCCTTGCTTGGCCATTTGAATTCAATTTCCCCACATATGACATTTCTTTTGTAACCCAGCCAAATTACAACCCTCAAAGACCTTTTGATCAATGCTTTCATGTTTTTAAAAAAACAATAATTGGATGGACACATAACTCGATCGGAATGTTAGCAAACTTGCCGGATGAGTGTTCATTACCCGATCACAGTAATTTTCAGTCTGTTCTTAAATGAGTGATTAGGTTGGTTCATGGATAGACATGTTATTAATTTGAACTGTACGATATAATTTTTGTGTGGTATTTATTTCGAATTTTTTCAGTACAATCTCGGAATAATGGAGGCATTAAAATGGCATGCGAAAGTTTCATATGAACCACCAATCAAAGCCCGACCTCGCTCGGCAACCAAAATCAAAAAGCCCGACCTCGCTCGGCACCCAACAATAAAACCCAATATTCATTGGTATCCCCAGCAATAAAGCCCAATTTCCATTGGCGCCCACAATTTTAAACCAAAACCTGATTGCACCCGGTGCACAAATCATTCAAAGCCCAACCATGTTTAGCACTCTCCCTACAGATTACAAGGAGCCCAATTGTTATTGACACTCCTCAAACACCCAACAAAGGGCCCAATTGTCATCAGCAATCCCAAACACGGTTAAAGGAGCCACACCTTAGGGGCAGGTCACCTTCCCCATTAACAAAATTCTTCCCAAGCGAAGTCTTTTACTTTTGTCAAAAAAATTCCATTTATGATAATGTAAAAACATATATATTTCCAAAATTTTTCGTGGAATCTTTTATGTTGAACAAATGCATTTTCTCTGGATCTGTGAGTACTTAAAAAACGTGCATCAATATCTATCCATAGAGCAGATAAACCTCGCAGGCCAAGCATGGTTAATTGCTAAAGGGATTTCTGGTCATCGGTGAATCAAAAAGGAATATCCCCGTCGAATCAAGAGCCTGAAGGGACGATTCAAGCGAGACTGACCAACCAGAGCACAAGCATCCCCAGCGGAACCATCAGTTATGCTCCTCAGCGGTTTAGCACGATTTACACAGCGGATTAACAATCCCCACGAGGTATTTATCCTTTATCAATTATCGCGGCCTTACCCCGCCCATATTCGAATATATCCCCTAAGACGTCATCCCCGCGAGGATTACCGAATGTTTATGCCGGTCCACTTTTTACCTTGCCGGTCTAATCTCGTCTCATCAAGTTTATCAGTCGTGCAAAAGGAACAAAATTCCCCAGTAAGCACCCTAAACATCCAAACATCAACCAAGGCTGGATGTCGATCATGCTTCCAAAATGATCCTTATATCCCCATGAAGCCCAACCCTTATTGACATTCCCCAGGGAGTCTCAACCCAAAACAAAAAGTCCAATCATCATTGGCAGACCAATACAAATCCCCAGGAAAAGCCCGACCTTGCTCGGCATCCAATCATAACTCCCAGCATTCAACATGCATCCCACATATCATGCATAGCATAATTCATGCATCATGTCAATCACATATCATGCATGCATATACAAATCATTCATACACATTTCATAAATCATGTCATGCATCCTCAAAAAGGATTCTCCAGCGAGTATCACATATTCACCAGCATCCATCAACAGTTAAATAAGCGTTCCCCAGTGAACCTCCTTCACAAACTATCCCCAATTCCCCAGCAGGAATCTTTGATTGAGTCTATCTCATATCATATTACATTGCATATCATACTGCATAACATGGAGCATAACATGCATCATACAATCATGTTTTCCGGCTCAAAGCTGGGCACCTATTCAGGGTAAGACCATTTCAGTTTAGGTATCGACCTCTAGTGTAAGCGGCTAGATAAGATCACCTTCCTCAGTGTTTCGACCTTCAGTGTAAGCGGCTGAATAAGATCACTCCCCTGTTTAGGAATCGACCTTCAGTGTTAGCGGCTGAATAAGATTACCTATCCTTAGGTATCGACCTCTAGTGTAAGCGGCTAGATAAGATCACCTTCCTCAGTGTTTCGACCTTCAGTGTTAGCGGCTGAATAAGATCACTCCCCAGTTTAGGAATCGACCTTCAGTGTTAGCGACTGAATAAGATTATCTATCCTTAGGTATCGACCTCTAGTGTAAGCGGCTAGATAAGATCACCTTCCTCAGTGTTCGACCTGAAGTGTTAGCGGCTGAATAAGATCACTCCCCTGTTTAGGAATCGACCTTCAGTGTTAGCGGCTGAATAAGATTACCTATCCTTAGGTATCGACCTCTAGTGTAAGCGGCTAGATAAGATCACCTTCCTCAGTGTTTCGACCTTCAGTGTTAGCGGCTGAATAAGATCACTCCCCTGTTTAGGAATCGACCTTCAGTGTTAGCGGCTGAATAAGATTATCTATCCTTAGGTATCGACCTCTAGTGTAAGCGGCTAGATAAGATCACCTTCCTCAGTGTTCGACCTTCAGTGTTAGCGGCTGGATACGATTACCTTCATCCCCAGTGGATCTACCTCTAGTGTTAGCGGCTGGATACTATCAACCTTTTCAAATCATTGCATTTGCATATTTTACTTTTACTACAAATTTTTTCCATACCGCGAAGGACAAAATTCGGGTCCTTCTTTTACCTAATTGATCTTCGCAAAGAGTTCATGAGTTGCCCTCGGCACTCACACACTCTATGCAAAGACACAATTAAGTAGGGGCAGCTGTAGTACCCCAATTTTGTCCTAAGCCTTTTTAAAAAACAAAAATAAAAAAAAAATCAAAGAGGGAGAAAAAGTCAAAGTCAACAAAAGTCAACAGAAAAGTCAACATTTCAAAAATGATGACTTCGCACTGCGAAGCTCCCTTCGCACAGCGAAGTCTGCGATTTTTCTGCAGATTTTTGGTTTCTTTGATTTAATTCCAGATTTTGTTGCATATCATTTCCATATTTATTTTAATCAGCATTCATGACTAATTGGGCCAAGCAAAACTAGAAATGAGAGACTTGCCATTAATGCCAAGGTTGGAAGCTTTTTCTTCCAACCTAGCATGTGACAAGCAAGTGGGCTTGCCCTTGGGCAGCTCTTGTCCCTCCCAAGTGACCTGTTAACCACCCCAAGGTTGCCAACCACCTGCTTGATGACTTTCCTCCTGCTTGCTTCCCCCAAAACCAGTCAAACCAGCTGGATTTTTCACTTGAAAAAGCCATGAGTGCCTACCCTGTTTTGCAGCAGCTTTTCACCCTCTCACACCAGCCATTTGTAGCCTTTTGCATCTCCCAATCTCTGCACATCACAGTGCACGTTTTTATTGATCAACCATTGAGATTGCAAGGATTGATCCCCAAGCTTGGCCAATTGCAATCCAGCCCTATTTCATCATCATTTCTATCCAAAAACCTTTGAATTTGTGGCTGAAATCAGGCTGAGTCTTGACCCTTGGCACAAGGCAAGGTTACCTCTATCCATTAGCATTTAATGCAAAGGGATTTAGCCTGATCCTAGCCCACAAATCAGCTGGATTTTGGGGATTTCTAATGATGAAATTGATTTGGTTTTGGCCTATAAATAGAGATGCAAGGCAAGAGTTCAAAACAGGATTCAAGAGCATTATTCTAACCAGAAAACACTACTCATAAACACTTGGAACACTTACAAACAACCAGAAAACCAGCAAAGCACTAGCAAAACCAATTCCAATACAAAGCCTCACAAAGTTCATTGCTCATTACCAACATTCAAAACCTTTTGCAAGAACCTTCAACCAATTCAAATCCATTGCAGCTGGAGCTTTGCTAAGGATCTCTGTAAGTATTCTAAGTACTGATCTTGCATTTACAATTGTGTTTGCATCTTAATTTTGGTCCAAAACCTTTTGGTTCTAAAAAACCCCTTTTGAATTTCAAAGAAATCCCAAGGTTTTCAAAACATCAAAACTGGTTTGTCCAGCCTTTTTCATCCCAAAAACTCAAAGCTTTTCACTCACCTAAAAGGTCCTGAGTGTGTTCAGAAGTTGTTTCTGAACAAAAGTTCAGAAACAGCTTCTGAACTCAAAAATTCGCATTGTTCGCAGTGCGAAGTCATGGTCGCAGAGCGACCATGACAGAACTCAGAATCTGAGTTTAGGTGCCCAAATGGCCAATTTTTGAGGTTCTAGCCCAAGAGCTCAGAACCTAGGAGTTTTAAAACTCATGTTTTTCAAACCAGTTCAAGGATTTTGCATAATATTGGAAAATTCGCAAGTTCGGGTGACATTTTGTGGATAACTTGCAAAACAAGTTATGTTCCCAATCTTTCAAAACAACATGAACAAACCAGCTATGTTCATCATTTTCAAATCCAAACTTGAACAATAAACATTGTTCATGATTTTCAAAACTCAAGCGTGGACATACGCCGAATTTGTTCGTTTTTAAAACCGTTCGCAAAACGAGCCGAACCTGTGCGTTTTCTAGCAAAATTGCTAAAATCTTTCATTTTGGGTTCCAAACCAAATGATTTGATATACTTTGGGATTTCTAAAAAGAATTCCACCCAAAAACTTGAATGAAAAAGGGATGGTGTGATGTATGTCTCTCCATTGCCCCGATTGTACGAATGCGTGACGTATGTCTCGTCGTTCGGACAATCGTCATTCCTTTTTTCAACGTATCCGACCATAACCAAACCAAATCTTGGCCCCTTGTGGTCAATCCGAACCTTTCGGTCCCCCGTGGCCACTAGATTCCATCCCTCGACTCGTTTGAGTCACTCGGTCAATGTTCGACTCGTCCGAGTCCATTGTACCCGTTCTTGATCCCAATGGATCAACCGAACAATCCCCCGACTCGTTGGAGTCCCCTCGGTCAATGATTGACTCGATTGAGTCCATTGCGCCTATTTTGGTCCCATAGCGACCAACTCGAACCCTTTTAACCCAACGGACGTACCTTTTAACATTCTAGCGCGATTCGTAAACAAACGCTTAATAAGTCTCCCAAGCGCGAGCATACAAGCAAGACGCTTAATAAGTCTCCCGAGCGCGAGCATACAAGCTACGTTTAATCGCAAGAATTCGGTTAAAACATCGTCCATTTAAAATTGACCAACACATGTACGTTTTTCTACCAAAGAACTACGTACGCTTTGAATTCTCCGACTACCGGGAGATACGTAGGAGCAAGATCGACATCTTGTCAAGCGCAATAATAAAAACTTTTTTTTTTCCCTTTCGTTTGTTTTCATCTCTTTCCCCCCTTTTTTAGTATATTTTCTTTTGACATAGATAAGCATGCGCGCAAAACATTTAAAAATAATTTAAGCTTTAGCCAAATAGAAGGTTCCCGTTGAGTACAACGGACGTGAGGGGTGCTAATACCTTCCCCTTGCGTAATCGACTCCCGAACCCGACAATGGTTGCGATGACCATCCTTTCCTCATCGTCAAGGGTTTTATTACCGTTTCCCTTTAAACAAAAAACTTAAGGGTTTATCAACGTTCCCTTTACACAAAAACTTTGGTGGCGACTTCACAAAGGCCCTCCGAGCGTTCGAGGACGTCCTCGGAGGATTTGCGCGTTTTTTAAAACGAGGTGCGCACACCATATTCGAAGGTGTATTCTAGAACGTATAACACAGTTCAGTAAGACTCTCATATAGTTGTAGCTAATTTTTTTATCCTAGGGGCGTCATCGTTTATAGTCTGCTTGCACAATTTTGGGCACTTCTACGAAATGTATTAAAGAGAGCGACCTAATACGTGACTCATCCCAATAATATTCTCGATGGATGAAAATAATTTTTAAATGATTTCTAACTCCAGTTACAATATGGATTATGGTGTTCAAGTAAACTTTTGGAAGAGTTACTTAGTTAGGGTTAATGTGTCGGACGAGTTCTTGGCTATGGTGTCTGATTGTCTTCAATTTAGGATTGGATCGACCCGTTCAAAGTATCTTGGGATGCCCATAGAACTTAATCACTGGAAGGTGACTACTTGACAAACGTTGATGTTCTTCATTGGAGGCTAGGCCCTTATGAGAATAAATTTATCAATCTTGCGGGCATGATTGTGTTGTTAAATGTTGTTCTTAGTGCAACTCCAATTTTCTATCTTTTGTTTATGAAGATTCTAGTTAAGGTTTGAAAGGTGGTCGTGAAACTTCATAGGGAGTTTCTTTCGGGATGGTTGATGAAGAAAATGAGCACTAGTTGAGTTAAATAGGGGAACATTTGTAAACCCAGGAGGGAGGAAGGGTTAGGAGTGAGAGATCTCCACTTGGTGAATAGTAGTTTATTGACCAAGTGTAGGTGGAGACTTTTGATGCAAAACCATGATGTTTGGAAAGAGGTCTTGGTAGCTAAGTATGGATGGGTAATATGGGGTTGTTAGGATGAGGGAGGATAATTCTACAAGGAAAGAATTATGTGGTGGAGAGATATTGAAGGTGAGAAAAACACAATAGGGGGGGGGGGGGGGGGTTGAATTGTGTTAGCCTTTTCTTCTTCTTGATTAAGGCCAAAGTTTAGCTAATGATAAGTTTTAAAATCTGAAGCAATGTTCAAAGTCAGATGCAGCGGATATCAAAATTAAGAGAGAAAGTGAGAGAAGAGAAAGACACAAGGCAATTATCCTGGTTCCTTCCACAACCCGGAAGTAGTCTAGTCCCCTTGTCACTTACAAGAGATTTTTCACTATAATCATAAATATTACAAATGCTCAAGCACACAAGCAAGAGACTTCCAATGCTCAAGCACACAAGCAATATACTTCTTACAAACAAAGATTACAAAGAAAGAATGTTTGTTTGAACACTTGATATACAATCAGAGGTGTTCACAAAATACAACAAAGTTCAGACTCTAGAACTTAAGAATTTCTACGATATAAAAGTTGTTAAGAAATTCTAAGAGTTTGATGCGAAATTCAATTTGACAGAGTTTAGCACTTTCAAAATATTACAGAGTCTTGATTAATTCTTCAAGTCTTCAATCATTTATATAGAGCTTGAAAAGAGACGTTGAAGAGACTGTCAATGCATCATAGAGTCGTTAGAGAAGCTTGATCAATCACCAATGATTTGTTGCTTGATTTGGTTCATGTCATATAAAGGAATGTATTTGAATTTATTCCTTGATATGGAATGAACCGTTCTTTTCCAAGGAGACACAACTTGCAGCAACGTACAATTGCACATGGAAATACTGGAGGTACGGTATGTACTATGTCCTTTCCTGAAAGTGACATCCATTGACTTTTGGAACTTTAGAGCCACCATGTCTTAACTTGCAGAGGCTTTAGCAACAAACGTCTTTAGCTTTCCTGTGTCTGGCTTCCAGAGAATATGACTTTCCGAGTTTGGGTCTTCAGCTTCTGGAGTAGCCTTCAGATTTTGGGTCTTCAGCTTCTGAGGAGTCTTTAGAGTTTGAGTCTCAGCTTCTGATCTTCAGATTTTGACCTTCAGAACCAATACATACATAAATCAATATAATTTTTGTCTATGGTCCTGCACACTTGAACATATATTAGCATATCCAATTGATCTTTTAATACCTTGTTATCATCAAAACTTAAGAGGCATTGTTTAAACTTATTTTGTTCCAACAATCTCCCCCTTTTTGATGATGACAAACATATGACAATTGTTGTTAGTCTAATTGACAAGTTGACTTTAGGGTCTAAGGTTTGTAAGCACCCCCTGAGTTCTATTCAAGTTAATTAAATTCATTTTAAGCTCTTGAAGAATTTATAAATCAATATTGTGCTAAAAACGTCACTCATAATTATTCACATTAAATTCATAGGCTAAGAGATGAGAAGAAGGTTCTCCTAAGTCAATTTTAATTAACTTATATTTGGACTTAGAGCCTAAATAACTTATGTCTCTTACTCCCCCTCTTGTCATCAACAAAAATGAAACAAAAACGAGTAAGAAAAGATAAGGATAAAAACATGAATTCAACATAAGATATATCAGATGCAAGCATATCAGAGGCAAAATATATCAGAACCAAAATTGTGTCAGAAGCAAAATATTCAGAAGCATAGTATGAGAAGCAAGAATCATCAGAGGCATAAACAAATCAGAAACGCAAGCAAAAGATTCATAAAACTAAAGTGTGCATCTAAGGTTTTTGTTGTTTCTGCATCATCTCCAGAAGAGCATTGATGCCATAATTCATCTGATTTTGTTGCTTTGCCATGTCTGCTTGTGTCCTGGCTATCTTAGATTGCTTCTTAGCCATTTCAGCTTACTTAGACACCAACTCCTCTTGCTTCTTGACCATTTCAGCTTGACTTGCATCAAGTTCTTCTGTTCTTTCATTACTTCCAGAAGTTGAGATTCCAAAGCTTCTTGTCTTGCCTTCTGTTCTAACAGATCTGCTTCAATCTTGTCTGTGAATCTGATCATTTCTTGCTCTTCCAGATCCAGTCTCTTCAGAACTACCTTGTCAGGTTTGACAAAGAACTTGGAGATCCAGGAAGCTTTAAGTTCAAACTTCAGAATCTTAGGCACTTCTGTAGGAATTTCTTTATAGAAGGTAGAGTCTGATATCTGTCTTGTGATATCCTTCTTGAGCTCAACAACTTCCATGCTGGAGATAACATCCTTGAACCATTTTGTTAGAGCTTCTTGCTGAGAAGCAACTGATATCTTCTGAAGATCACCTAGAGTTCTGTTGACCAATTGCCTTAGATTCTCCCACTTATTAACATAATTTACCAATTGGATGACATTGTGCCTTGATTCCACAAGTTCTTCTAGGCTATCAAAGATTATCTTGCACACTCCTTGTAGGACAAGGTTAGATGTTAAGGTGGGAGGTGGCTTAATGGTTACAGGTAGGATGGAGGAAGATGAGGTGGCTTAATGTTCAAATCCACAATATCACCATCGAACTAAGAGCACCTCCAGCGACATAAAACAGTTATCCGCCAGTTTGAAGTATTAAAAATTGTGGTATCTTGACAAAATTTTTAATCGTGCATTCAGAAGATAACAATTATTTTGATTATAAAATCAATTAACAAACTAGTCTTTTTGCTAAGACAATACACAACCATGTCCTTTGTTAATTTTTTCATTAGTTAGTAATATCTATAAATTGTGATCATTTAGGAAATTACACACAATTTTCTCTCTTTGTTCTTATTTTTACACAATTTTTCTCTGATTATTTTAACGTCACAATTTCATCTCTTTAGTTTATGTATCCTTTAAAAAAATCTCTTTAGTTTAGGTCAAATGTATCCGGTCAATATAATTATCAACAATCTTTGTAGCATTTTATGCAAAATCACCAACACCCTAGTTCTCAAAATTCACAATTTTTGTCACCACAATAAAATCCACCATATAATCTTCTCTAACTTTTCTCTCACTCTTCTCTCACACTTCTTTCACGCAAATGGATCCAAATAGTTCGGAATACCTTAATAATCTCTTTTGTGAGTTGATAGAAGAATTCATGGACAACACTAATGAGGAGTTGTTGATGTCAATGCTCGAGAGGGAACAATAATCAGGCAATTTTACTAGGCCCAGATGAAGAAGAAAAGCCGTGAAGAAGAAAAAAAGGAAAACTATTTGCTCAACATCAAGAATCGACAAAAGATGTAGAACACGCATTTGGTGTGCTCCAATCTAGATTTGCAATTATTCGTGGCCCATCACGTGCTTGACATATGGAAACTTTCAAGCATATAATTTATGGATGCATCATATTACATAACATGATTGTTGAAGGCAAACCATACATACAAAGGTGATTTTGATTAATCTTATGGTAATGTGAATAATGACGTCTCAACATTTGAAACATCTAATAGTCCTCATTCTAATAATACAACAACACTACAAAGGACATCAAATCTCCGTGAAAAACAAGTTCATTGATAACTTCAAACAGAAAGAGGAAAACTATTTCTTTTTAATACTATTGAAATAAATGGATAATGCGATTGTTAACATGTGTGCCTAAATGCAAAATATTTATGTATATGATCAAGTCTTAGCCATCAATAACTCATTTCTCTATATTTAGCGTCAGTGAGTTTCATTACAAGATTTTTTGAAATAGAATAAAATAATTCTCTTATGTTTTCTTCGTTTAAAATATCCTCATTTTTCTAGAATAAAAATATCGTCATTCTTAAACAAACATCTTTCCGTTTTTACATATTTTGAAATTTTCCCTGTTAAAAAAAATCACTTTCCCCTTTACTTTTGTAAGATTCCCACTAGACTCTATGCTCATAAAAGACATCTTCTTCTTTTTTTGAGGCTATATAAGACAAGTTAAATGGCATATCTTAAAAGAAGTTTGCTTGCATGATGACAAATGTGTGGCTACAAGGTCAATTGTGCCGTTGTGAGCTGTCAATTTGTGTTGATATAGTCTTTTTTGAAATTTGCGTTCACACTTCAACAAAAGCTAAAAAAAACACCAGTATTTTACGTTTTTAACCCCATCAGCAGTTAACTGTCGATGAGGAGTAATTCGGCGGCAGTTAACTGCCGATGGAAAGGAAACCAACGGCAGTTAGCTGCCGTTGCCATGTTTTGCCTATATTTTCCAAAGTTTCACTTTTTTTATCTTAATGTGAACAAAAACGATAAAATGACATGCGATTAAAGTGAAAAAGTTTAAAAAAAACAGCTAATTTTTTAAAAAACAGATTTAATTTTAAAAAAAACTAATTTCTAACAATTTTAATTTAAAAAAAAAACTGATTTTAAAAAATCAGTTTTTATAAATTGTTTTAATTTAAAAACAATTTTCAATTTATTAAAAAAACAGCTTTATTTTATTTTTTTATAAAAAAACTGTTTTCCAACAATAAAGCTTTTTAGTATATTATTTTTATGAGGTATTTTTATTAAAAAAAATAGTTTTTTAAATTAAAAATAATTTTTTAAAAACAGATTTAATTTAGCAAACAGTTTTACTTTTAAAAAATATCAGATTTATGACTACACAATGTGGTTGTGAATGTGTTGTTAGTTATGGATTGATAGTTATCAATGGTTGCCTTCGTGTTAGTCGTAAACATTAAAACCATTTTTAAATTAAAACAATTTATAAAAACTGATTTTTTAAAGTCATTTTTTTTTAAATTAAAACTATGTTCGAATTAGTTTTTGTTAAAATTAAATCTGTTTTTAAAAAAATTAGTTGTCTTTTTTTTAGCTTTTTCACTTTAATCGCATGTCATTTTATCGTTTTTGTTCACATTAAGATGAAAAAATGTGAAGTTTTGAAAAATATAGGCAAAATATGGCACCGACAGCTTACTGCCGCTGGTTTCCTTCCCCCATCGGCAGCTTACTACCGCTGGTTTCCTTCCCCCATCAGCAGTTAACTGCCGCCGAATTTGACCATCGGCAGTTAACTGCCGCCGGATTTTTCCATCGACAGTTAACTACCGATGAGGTTAAAAACATAAAATACTGGTGTTTCTTAGCTTTTGTTGGAGCGGATAAAACAATTCTCGTCTTTTTTATGGTTGGTTGGGACGGATCCATCCACGTACTTATTAGATTGGAATAAGTATAGTCAACTTAAGTGTGGGTCAATTGATTGAGTCCAACCTAGTAAACTTGCGGGCCAAACCGTTCAATACACCTATTCTATATTTTTATATACTATATATATAGAGAAAATATGGATATTTTGTTTGATTTTTCTCTTTTCAATTTTGTTCTTTATATCCCTAAAAAAAAATTAATTTTGTTCTTTATATAAAAAATATCAAATTTTGGTGTAAAGGTTTTTCATTCAATTTTACCTTTTTTAGGGGAAGAAATTCAACTCATTTCGTTTATACAAGACGGTACACCAATAAACAATTGGAAGCTACCTTCTAACGGGGTTGTCTATGCAAATTCATGAGTGACTCCAATTGTTTGCCTCCTGTTGAACTATACATTAGAGTTGGTAAAAAGTGTTAAACAATTGTTTACAAGAAATAATAATGCTACCAAATTCATTATTAGTATTATTGTTACCATTGAAAGCATCAACGACAATATTCGAATCCAGAGAAAAATCCATGTTATCAAAGCCTAACTCAACCACTCACTGCAACGCTTGACAAAGTCCTAACACCCCACCAACATCCATCAAGCATAATGGGGCGAACAAGATGGTTTTTGCCATAACAAAACACATGTCGGCATCGCGAATGCACATACCTATACCAACCTTATTATGAGCAGAAGAGAAAGAAGCATCAACATTTTTTTAAGAAGAATAGAAGCATCAACGTTACATATCTACCTGGGGTGGGTTTCTGCCATTTTATGTTGTTTGCATTGCTCGGATTTGATGTATTATTTGTAGCTGATATATCTGAGGTTTCTCTCATCTTTTGTACAAGCTTTCGGTCTTCTAACATATGCACGACACGTTCATAGACTTGTGATGTTGTTTCATTCATCTGCTGCCATAACTTTAAATTACACCGCTTCCAAATACTTTAAAGAATAGATTAAAATAAAGGACATTGTGATGGTTGGAGTTGAGACAATGGCTGAAACACTATTGTTGCCAAATTAATAAGAAAAATTGTTGTATACACTTTAAATAAAGTTAAAACACACCTGAAAATTAAGTTTTTACCCCGTCGGCAGTTAACTGCCGCCAGATTGATTCCATCTGTGGTTAGCTGCTGTCGCTTTTGAATCCATTGGCAGTTAGGTGCCGTTTTGTTCTTGATATTGCTGTTTACAGCAACCTACTCCTACACTATTCCATCATCACCTTTTTCTACTCCTACTTCAATCTAAACCCCTAAATCCAATTTTTTTTACACAATCCTTGTCCAAAATCTTTGTAGCAGCAATCTTAGAAGGTTTCAACACACTTTTGACATCAAGAAACAGTAAATGCATCTTTTAATCCGTTTTTTATTAATTTTTTTTTGCCATTTTTGTAAAAAACCTGACATGAGCGTATCAGCAGCTAACTGCCGCTGTATGGGGCCATCAGTTCTTAACTACCGATGGGCATCGGCAGCTAACTGCCGATGGGATTCTTTAATAAAAAGCATTCTGCCTTTTTTTTTTTTGTTTTTTTTTATTTTTTTTTAGGTTTTATTTTTTATTTTTAGGTTTAATTAATCTTGATATTGATGTTATTGCAAATGTAAGTTATTTATTCCTAGTTATTTGTTGTTTATTCATAGTTATGGATGAAAACGTGGATGATGATCCGGTCGAGACAAAACCTATTTTTGTCGATAATTTCGGAAATGTCATACCGCCTAAGGTTGAAGCCAAACCAAATATTGATGAAGCTTCTGTCCATGTTGAAGCTTCATTATATGTTGACTCCAGTGTCGTCCCTCTTGAGGCCAACAAAGTTGACACAACTCATTTTTTTCAAGCGAAGTTAAATGGAAAGATAGAGATGACTTGCTTAATTGGGTACGTCGTCAAGCAAATAGAGTGGAATTTACAATTGTTATACGTAGATCCAACTTAGAGGGGTGCCACCGCTTAAGCAAAAAAACCCCATCATGTGCCTAGGCTTAATTCCCAATCATTTTGTTCTTATTTTTTTGAAAGATGGTTGTCCACTACCTCCATCATCTACGGAGTGGAACATACACAAAAATGAAGTGGCATCGACTTGTGAATTTGAGTATTTGGATCAACAAGCTAGGTTCCGAGACCTCATGAACGTTGAAAAAAGAGAGAATCCACTCCCACCAAAAAAGGAGTCAAACCAAGCCAATCCAATTTTGTTTGACACTCCTGAAAATGCAAAGCAAGAATTTCAATTTATTGCGGAAGATGAAGATGGTTCAAATTGACTTGATGTGATATGAGTATTTTTTGTTTTTGTCGGAGTTCATCCTTTTTTTGGTCGATATTACACCGACATATTTTTTGTGGTCGATATTGTAACGTCAATTTTTTGTGGCCAATATATAACTAACATATATATATATATATATATATATATATATATATATATATATATATATATCAAATGTGGAAACATTGTAACCAATAACAAAGTAGATGCATATTCCACCACATAAAACTCATATATATATATATATATATATATATATATATATATATATATATATATATTGGTTATTATGTTTCATTTAATTTTATTCTGATGTTTGATATTTCATAAACTTTTGTGGAGTTAAACATGTGTGAGGTTGCACAAATTGAAACTTATGTCCGGTACTCTGCTTTCAAAAAGACAATTTATGTTTTTCTAACTCCGACCGACACTATGGATGAGTTGAAGGCACAACTTAACAATTATTTTCTCCATGTTGGTGAAAATCATCATACATGTCATATATTTGCTCAGATGCCATGTTATGACCTAGGGACAGATAAAGATGAAGACATGTGGAAAACGGTCTATTTTCCACGGCTTATTCGTGACGATAGTGACATTGGATTTATGTTTAGACATATGGTTGAAAATAATATATTATATCTTTGTGTTCGTTCCAACTGTATGTGCAATGAATGTCGGTAGAGATTTCATGTAATATTATGTAATGTGTTGTTGAATTTCAAACACTCTTTATGTTTTGTTGAATTTCAAACATTTATGTAATTTTAAAGAAATGTCGAATTGATTTCATTTTGAATCAATTGTGAAAGATTATGTATTGTTCTTGCTTATGAACGATTATAATTGGTGTATGATTTCTACTACCTCTGGAATTGTCGTTTTGAATTACAGGTAATAAATAGGCCAAAAAATGGCCTGGGAATCAAAATAGAACCTGCTGTTCTGCATAATTCCCAGCAGCGGCAGTTAACTTTTTATGCAATCCGGCGGCAGTTAACTACCGCCGGGGTAAAAACGTAACTTACTGGTGTGTTTTAGTTTTCCTTGAAGTGAGAAAAACAATTTTCTAATCCATATATAATATGCGAGCCTTACGCTCCAAACCACTTTGGGCCAAAGTGCTGGTAGGCTTAAAATTCGGGTGTAACTATTATCACCTCTTTTATTAAAAATAAATGTTCATCTTTTGTAATTTTGTTTTTCAACGGTAAAAAATTGTCCGAAAATAAAATTTCAAATGAAAAATAAACTTATTTGCAAAAAAGTTTTATCTCAAAACGACTTATCCATTTCAATTGCTCATACATAAAAAACTATACGTTTTTTTTAATTGTACACTTTAATAATTACTTGTTTCATTCTCAATTCAATATATTCCGCTTTATCTCTTAAAAAAAATCTTTCACTTTATATTTATGATAAAGGTGAATATTCCAATACATGATAAATATACTTTTCATTCATATACTTTTCTTAATCTCTATGAATCGATCAACTATGTCAATTTTGAAGGTGAGAAAAACACACACACAAGAAGGGGGGGTTGAATTGTGTGACTCTAAAAACTTGTTCTTTTCTTTTTCAAAGACTTAAAACAAGTTCAGAACCAGGTTCTGAACTGTTATCAGAATGTATGCAGCGGATTAAACAAGTAAAAGAGATAAGGGAAGAGAGGCACAGAGAAATTATACAGGTTCCTTCTCAATGTGAGAAGTAGTCCTGTCCCCTTGTGTCCAACAAGAGAGTTTCACTATAATCTGAAGATTACACAATGCTCAACCACAAAGGAAGAGACTTCCAGTTGCTCAATCACAAAGAAAGAGACTTCTATGCTCAACCACCAAGGAAGAGGCTTCCAATGCTCAAGTCACTAAGACAAGAGACTTCCCAATGCTCAAGTCACAAAGACAAGAGACTTCTGACTCAGACCACAAAGGAATGAGGTTACAATTGCTTAGTATACAGACTAAGACTTTAGGAACCAAACTGGTTTACAAATGAAATAGTTTGGGATGAACACTTGATCAAATATCAGAGGTGTTCTCTTAATACAACTCAGGTTAAGACTCTTAACCTTAAGAAATTCTAAATTACAAAGATGAAAGAATTTCTAGGAGGTTGGGTAACTTGCGTATTTTTGACAGCAAAACAGAGCAAGAGTTCAGTTCTTTGTTTCAAGAGTCTTAGACATTTTTCTTCTTCAAATCTTCCTCCTTTTATAGATGAAAATAGAGCTGTTGAAGATTTGCTTGAATTAAGGAATTTAGCCGTTGCAATTGGACTAGGTTACTGCAATTGTGTGCTGCACTTTATCAGTCAGAATAGAGCAGGTGCCATTTTTGAATTGGCCCACCTTAAAAACTGGAGAATGTTTGGGTCAGGGAGACAACTGTTCCATTGAGTTGTTCTGACACATCCAGGCATTAAATGCGCACAGTGCTGGTTGCTTTTCCATGCCACATCAGCTTCAGAAGCTTCTCAATGAACAGTGATCAGAAGTTGCTTCAGTTGTACGGATCAGAAGCTGGCTTCAGGAGTTGACTGTTGCGTTGACTTCATCAGAGGCACCCAAACTTCAGAAGGTGCACTTCAGGAGCACCACTTCAGGAGTACTTCAGAGGCTTCACTTCAGTAGCACTTCTTCAGGACCTCTTCAGAAGCTCTTACTTCAGGAGCACTTCTTCAGAAGCATTTCTTCAGGACCAGTTTTCCTTTTAGCTTTGCAACCATGCTTCTTGGCTTTCCTTCTTGCTCTTTAGCTTGTTCTTCATAACCATTATCAATCAATACTTATCAAGCATGTGGTTCTGAAACACTTGAACAAAGCATTAGCAAATAACCAATTTTCTATTTAACACTTTGTTATCATCAAAACTATAAAGAGAGGTATGTCTACACATAAGTTGTTTCAACAATCTCCCCCTTTATACATAAGAGTGTTGTTAAACACATTTTGTTCCAACAATCTCCCCCTTTTTGATGATGACAAACATAAGTATTAAATCAGAAAATTGTTGTTAACTTAATTAACAAGTTAACTGCAAGGTGTGAGGTTTGTAAGCTCCTCCTGAGTCTGATCCAAGTTAATTAAGTTCAGTTAAGAGCATAAATGTGAAAATTTCAGAGTTGTTGTTAAGTTTAATTAACAATCTGACTTCAGGAGAGGTTTGTAAGCTCCCCCTAGGTCTGACAATCCTCAAGGTTAGGTTTGTAAGCTCCCCTTGATTCTTATCCATGTTAATTAGTCTTAACTTAAAACAATATGGTGAAATTTACACTCAGAATTTAAAATGACTTGCTGACTTCAGGTTCTGAGGTTTGTAAGCTCTCCCTCTAAGTCTGATAATCCACAGGATGAGTTTTGTAAGCTCCCTGAGTCTTATCCAAGTTATTTTAAATTCATCTTAACTCACTAAGAGTTATATATCTCACAGAATGTATCAGAGCCAGAATTTACTTCAGAGGCTAAGAGTTAAAGAGCAGTTCTCATAAGTTAATGTATCAGAGCTTAGCTGATCAGTATTAGAGCTAGCTTAACAGTTGTATCAGAGCTTGATCCTAACAATTGTATCAGAGCTTAATAAGCTTAGCTTCTGACAGTTTTAACTTATTTGAGCTCAGGTGCTTTAATACTTGTTTTACTTTTCTCCCCCTTTTGTCATCAACAAAAAGTTTTACTTACTCCCCATCACAGAAAATTTCTCCCCCTTTGTCAAGAAGGTTGAGAAAAGAAATCTGTATCAGAGCAGAAAAGGATTTTAAAAGAGTTTGAAAGCATGTATCAAAGTAGTTCAGTTTCCCCTTTTGTAAAGAGTTTTAAAAGAGTTCTGACACCAAGTTTGAAACTATTTCAAAAAGATTCAGAATTGGGGAGGTTGAACCAACCAAGATTGTGAGATATTTGTGCAATCATATGGATAATCAATCAGCAAGGATAATCATCAGAGCCTTCTTGATTTTCAATGAGTATATGACTTGCAATAAAAATAGAATGCTGTTCAGAAGCAGAAAAAGTTTTGAAGCTTCTGACCAGGTCATTCTGTGTTCAGACATGACTTGTTCAGTATAAATTGGTTCAGTATCAGAGCAAACCAACCACATTGTGTTCAGTATCAGAGCAAAACATCTCAAGAAGGTACCAGAGCAAATTTTGCAAGAAGGTACCAAAGCAAATCTGAGCTTGTTTAAAGAAAATGGTTCAGATCAAAGCAGGTCTAACTCAAGTTAAAACAAAATAGATTAGAGTATAGACCAACTGAAAATATATCTCAGAGCTTGATACCAGTTGAGGATTATTATCTCAGAGTCTGATACCAAAATACAGTTTTAAGACTACTGAACTTATATCAGAACCTGATACCAAATGAAGGTTTATCTCAGAGTCTGATACTAGTTAAAAGGTTTTAATTCAGAGTCTTATACCAGCTAAAAACATTTCTAAAGACTGAACAATGTCTGATACACTTTGGGCTTTTAAGATGTGTCTGTGCTAAACATTTGAAAACAAACTGATATCAACTAAAAAATTGTTTGTCAAGCAATTTGACCATGAATATCAGAGCAGAAAATCACATTTTTACTTGATGACTTTGGGAGGATTGGAGTATAAACTTTCAAAGCTTTAATCATCATTGCCCATATCTATACTTATCAGATTCTGACCAATCATTAGATTTTTATCAGATTCAGAAGTCAGAAAATTCAGGTTCTGATCCTTCAGATTCTGAAGTTTTTCAGGCTTAACTTTAGTCAAACTCTCAGAAGATGAGTGTTTGATAAATCTTAGCTTATGATAAACTCAGAATCAAGGAATACATTCAGATTCAAGCACATTTTCAAGAGACAAAATGCATGTTCAGATTCTTTTTAATAAAATTGAATCTTTCTTCTGTTAGGGGTTTTGTGAATATGTCAGCCCATTGATGATCAGTATCAATGAACTGAATATCTAAAACACCCTTCTGAACATAATCTCTTATAAAATGATGTTTTATTTCTATGTGCTTGGCTCTAGAATGCAGAATTGGATTTTTAGACAGACATATAGCAGCAGTATTATCACAATAAATTGGAATATTATCTGCATGAATCTGATAATCCTCTAATTGATGTTTCATCCAGAGCAGTTGTGTGCTACAACTTGCAGCTGAGATGTATTCTGCTTCTGCTGTTGACAAAGCAATAGTTGCTTGTCTCTTGCTGGCCCATGATATTAGATTCTCACCAAGAAACTGACAGTTTCCACTGGTGGATTTTCTTTCAATCCTGTCCCCAGCATAGTCAGCATCACAGAATCCAACTAGCTTATAATTCAGAGATTTCTTATACAGAAGTCCCAAATTAGTTGTTCCTTTCATATACCTGAAGATTCACTTGACAGCAGTCATATGAGATTCTCTAGGATCTGATTGGAATCTAGCACACAGACATACACTAAATAAAATATCTGGCCTAGAAGCAGTTAAGTATAGGAGTGAACCTATCATACCTCTGTACAGCTTCTGATCTACTTTGGTGCCATTGTCCTCTTTGCTTAAGGTGCAGGTAGGATGCATTGGTGTTGTCATCAGCCTGCAATCATCCAACTGAAACTTCTTCAGAAGCTCCTTGGTGTATTTGGACTGATGAACATAAACACCTTCTTTGCATTGGTTGATTTGAATTCCCAAGAAGAATTTCAGCTCACCCATCATGCTCATTTCAAATTCATCCTGCATTAACTTTGAAAATTCCTTGCAAAGGGAGGCATTAGTAGAACCAAATATGATATCATCAACATAGATTTGTACAATTAAGATTTCTTTCTTAACTGTTTTTCTAAAGAGTGTATTGTCAACTTGACCTCTTACAAAACCATTTTTAATTAAGAAGTTGCTTAGTCTTTCATACCAAGCTCTGGGAGCTTGTTTCAGACCATACAAGGACTTCTTAAGTTTAAAAACATGATTTGGATATTTAACATCTTCAAAACCAGGAGGTTGTTTGACATACACTTCTTCAGAAATTACACCATTTAAGAAAGCATTCTTAACATCCATTTGATACAAGATGATATCATGGTTAATAGCATAAGAAAGAAGTAACCTGATTGCTTCCAGTCTTGCTACTGGAGCAAAAGTTTCAGTGTAGTCTATTCCTTCTTGCTGGCTGTACCCTTGAGCTACTAATCTAGCCTTGTTTCTGATCACTTCTCCTTGTTCATTGAGCTTGTTCCTGAACACCCATTTTGTTCCAATGATGTTCTTCTGATCAGGTTTTGCAACAAGATCCCATACATCATTTCTTTGAAATTGATTCAGCTCTTCTTGCATTGCTACAATCCAACCATCATCAGCAAGTGCTTCATCAGCAGTTGTGGGTTCAATCATGGATAGCAGGCCAAGCATGGACTCATTCTGAGTGAATACTGATCTTGTCTTCCTTGGACTGTTCTTGTTTCCAATGATTAACTCCTCAGGATGTGAAGACTTGTACTTGAATGAGGTTATGGGTGGATTAGCTTCTGAAGGGCCACCAGGGATTTGTTCAGAACCATGCTGGTCTTGATTAGCATCAGGAGTAGTGTCATTGCTGGAGAATTTCTCAGAGTCTTCATTGTTTTCAGCTTCTGAACCTTCATCAGAACCTGAACTGGGTTCAGCTTCTGAAGGTTCTTCTGAGATTCTGACATCTGCAAAACTCTCAACCAGCTCTGGTATTTCACTACCAGGCTTCTTATCATCAAACCTAATGTGTATAGCTTCTTCAACAACATGTGTTTCAGAGTTATACACCCTGTATGCCTTAGATCTCTCTGAGTATCCTAAAAAGGTACCCTTTTGAGCCTTGGCATCAAATTTCTTTAGGTAGACCTTATTGTTCAGTATGTAACATGTACAACCAAACTGATGAAAATAAGAAATACTTGGTTTTCTTCCTTTAAATAATTCATATGAAGTTTTATTCAGAATAGGTCTGATGTAGATCCTGTTCTGAATATAACATGCTGTGTTTACAGCTTCTGCCCAAAAGTACTTAGCAATTTTTGACTCATGGATCATGGTTCTTGCCATTTCTTGTAAAGACCTGTTCTTTCTCTCTACAACTCCATTTTGTTGTGGAGTTCTAGGAGATGAGAACTCATGGAAAATTCCATGGTCTTCACAAAAGTTTTCAAAAGGTTCATTTTCAAATTCACCACCATGATCACTTCTGATTTTCAAAATTTTCAAATCAGTTTCTGTTTGTACTTGTTTGCAGAATTTGGAAAACACATCATATGTTTCATTTTTGGTTCTGAGGAATTTAACCCAAGTCCACCTACTGTAATCATCAACAATCACAAGTCCATACTTCTTCCCATTGATTGAAGCTGTTCCAACAGGACCAAACAAATCAATGTGAAGGAGTTCTAGAGGTTTAGAGGTGGAAACAATGTTCTTTGATTTAAAAGAAGTTTTAGGGAACTTTCCAATTTGGCATGCTGAACACAGAGCATCTGAGTGATAATCAATCTGGGGCAAGCCTCTGACCAGCTGTAACTTGCTAAGCTTAGAGATGAGTCTCCAGTTAGCATGTCCCAGCCTTTTGTGCCAGACCCATTTCTCATCACTCACAGACAGAAGGTAAACTACCTTCTGCTGAACCAAATCAGAAAAGTTTATTTTGTAAACATTGTTTTTCCTACAGCCTTTGAACACTACAGACTTATTTTCATTATTGATTACAGTGCAAGTGTTCTTATTAAACAGGACTTCATAATTACTATCACATAATTGACTTATGCTAAGTAAATTATGTCTAAGTCCATCTACCAGCCAAACATTATCTATGTACAGGGAAGAATTACCTATCTTACCAGTACCAATGATCTTTCCTTTCTGACTTCCTCCAAACCTCACAGTTCCTCCCTCTTTCAGAGTCAGGGTTTGGAACATAGACTTGTCCCCTGTCATATGATGCGAGCATCCACTGTCCAGGTACCAGAACCTTTCCTTTTCTTTGGATGTTAAGCATATCTGCAATTGAAATTATCTCAGACTTAGGTACCCAGATTTTCATGGGTCCTTTGGGGTTAGTCCTGAAAGGTTTTGGCTTCTTGTGTCTGAAGTTGTGATATTCAGACTTAGGATATGAATCCTTATATCTTGAACAATTCTGAGTTTCAGAACCTGAATACTTTAGAACCTGAGTTCTCAAAGGTTTGGACTTAGACTTCTTCAGAACCTGAGACTTGGATGTCTTTGGTTCTGATTTGTTCAGAGTCTGAACCATTGAGTACTTTGGTTCTGATCTCTTCAGAATTCTGACTTTGTTTACTTCAGGCACAAGGCAAGCTTCAGTTTTGCCTTTCTTAAAACAGTTTGAAGCAGAAAACTGATTGGTATGCTTTGGCTTGCTTTTCTTAACATTCTGAGATTGAAAATGTTTTGTGTTGACTGATTTGACAGATTTTGAAGTTTTAATAAACTCAGTCTTAGAAAAATTTGAATCAGATTTATTCAGATTCTGAGACTTACTGGTTCCAGGTTCTGAACACTTCAGATTCTGAACTTTTTCAGGTTCAGAGTCTGATTTCCTTTTACTCTTAGGCTTAGGACCTTTTGGCTTAGATTTGGGCAAGATTTTAACATCTGCCTTAATCCTATCCTTTGGTTCAGAAGCTTCAGAGTCTGAGTTGTTCAGAACTTCTGACTTAGTCTCAGATTCTGATACTTTCAATTTCTCAGATTTATCAGAAGCAGGCACAAAGCATATACCATTGCCTTTTAAAATATCATCAGAACATGAAGGTGAGTTTAATTCATTTGAGGTTTTAAATGCATCATAACCAATGCCTTCACCTTTGTTTCTGATCATATTATACATCATGGAGGCAATTTTTGTTCTATTGAATCCAGTTAACATGAAATCCTGAAGAGCTATTTCCTGTTCATTAGGAATCTCTTCAGATTTCTTATGAGCCTCTTTTCTGAGTTCTTCAACTTCTTCATCATATTCAAAAATTTGATTCTGAAGTTTAAGATTTTCCTCAGACAGCAAGTTTGTTTGATTTTTCAAAGACTTAATTTCTTTTAACTTGCTTTTAAGATGACTCATAAGATCATTAACTGTTTCAATTAAATCAGATCTAGAGAGTTCATAATATACCTCATCTTCTTCATCAGAATCTGAACATGATTCTGCATCAGAAGATGCAATTGCCATCAGGGCCAGGTTTGCTTCTTCTTCATCAGATTCTGACTCATTCTCCAGATCATCCCATGTTGCCATGAGACTCTTCTTAAGCTTGTTTTTAAAACTGCTGGACTTTGAGCTGGACTTCTTTGCTTTTTCCTTTGATTTTTCTTTCTGAAGATCAGGACAGTCAGCAATGAAGTGGCCAGGCTTTTTGCAGTTGTAGCAGCTTTCCTTCTGGATATCCCTCTTTGAATTTGAACCAGATCCTCTGAAGTTACTGCTTCTGTTAGAAAACTTTTTCTTTCTGTTCATCAGATACTCAAGTCTTTTAGAAATCATTGCAAGCTCATCAGCATCTGAATCTTCATCAGAATTTCCCTCAGGAAACTCTTCTTCAGATTCAATTGCTTTTAAAGCTTTAGCAGGTTTTCTTTTAGACTTCAGAGCCAATGTTTTTGGTTCTCTAACAGGCTCATCCTCATTGAGTCCTAGTTCATGCACCTTGAGGGAGCTTATAAGATCCTCAATACTTAAAGTATTCAGATCCTTAGCTTCCTCAATGGCAGTCACTTTTGGTCTCCATTTGGATGGCAGACTTCTAAGAATTTTATTCACATGATCAGCTGTGGTATAACTCTTCTTCAGAATCTGAAGTCCAGAAACCAGAGTCTGAAACCTTGAGAACATAGTCTCAATATTTTCATCCTCTTTCATTCTGAACAGTTCATATTGCTGAACAAGTATGTTTGCCTTAGCTTCTCTAACTTTCTGATTACCTTCATAGTTAGAGCAGAGAGATGTGAATATTGCCTTTGCAGTGGACTTGTCACTCAGCTTCTGATACTCAGTGTGAGGCAATGAGTCCACAATGATACCTCTGACATGATGATGCTTCCTATAGATCTTTCTTTCTGCATCACTCAGAGTTCTTCTGTTGACAGCAACACCTTCTTCATCTACAGGTATTGAGATTCCATCTTCAATAATGTCCCATAGAGTATCATCAATCCCAATAATGTGACTATACATTTTACTCTTCCACCAAGAGAATTTTTCTGGGTCACCAGTAAACATAGGAGGTGTAACACCCATACTAAATTATCTAGAATATTTAGCATGTGTATTAATCTGATACTGGGTACATTAAAATTTTCAATAATAATAACAATAATACACTACTGAATGAGTACAAATAGCTCGTATATACAAATATCCAGATATCATATACAATTATCCTTATAAACATATATAATCTGCCAACCTCCTGAGCTTGTCCTTGACGAGCATCTGCACTCCATCCAGCGTCTTCCTGAAGATCGTCTTGAACACCTCTTGCTAACCTGAAAACCTGCACCAGAAGGATAGGGATGAGACATAATGTCTCAGTGAGCTCCTACCCTACCTACTGTTGGCAACCTCAGGGAACCTAGGGTCGCCGTGCCTACCTCGGCAATCTTGGGGATACCTATGATCGCCAAGTCTTAACCTTACCCATAGTGGGCTATCTGACTGATCCTGCTAACTGTGTAGTCATAAACTGGACTACATCCTGCTAAACTAGTGATCAAGGGGAAACCTAGGATCACTGTCTGAGTCTGATACTGAAAAGTCCTAAGATCTAGACTATATCCTGATAATTGGGTGATCGAGGGGAAACCTAGGATCACCGCCTGATAACTGATACCTGATATCTGATACTTGTCTGATAACATAATAAAATATTAACTGATAAATGTCTTTAAGTTAGCTGTTAGCGTTGAACAAACAATATTATCTGGGTTCATTTTACGGAATGCCCCCGGGTGGAGTAACCCCGAAGCACATTCCCCTGATAATCGGTGAAAATTCCTATCATATCAGGCTAATCACCGGACTCCTCTTGCCTGAGTGTGTGGTTATCCTCGCGGAAGATTCCTGCCCGTTCCAGCTGTATCCGGAACCCCCTGTGCTCTAACTGGCGAGAACACAGAAGACACACTATAACTCTGTGTGGTTATCCTCGCGGAAAGTTCCTGCCCGTTTCAACAATGCTGAAACCCCCTGTTCTCTCTAACTGGTCGAGAGAACAGAAGACACAAAGTTTATCCTGATTATTAATTATTATTCCTGTTGTATATAATATACATATTCTGATAATTAATTTAACTGATATGTGTATATCTGATACACCAACTGAATCTATGCATATCTGATGCATTCTTAAGTAATCATTCTTAAATACCTAACCTATAAAATAGGTTCTTGACTTTGATCTTAAAAATCTTTCCTTGTGCATACGCACTCTAAATTGGGTGCATCCTAATCATGCTATCTTAGGTGCATTCTTATTCTCATTATTCTTAACTTATGTACTCATATGTACTTATAATAATATATCATAAACTTTTGCATATTCAATGCATTCTTGAGGGAATTAATCTCTCAATACATAACTATGAACTTATGGTCTTAGGCTTATCGTTCTCATAAGCCATTGCGTGGTTTTGGAAGCATACCATAGCTTAAATAACTTAATTCTTACTTCTCTAATGCTTTTCCAAATCCATAATCATCCATTCCTTAAATGTTTAAACAACCTTCCGGATATGTCAAGAATGGTGTTTTTCATAGAAATTTAAGTTCTCTTTGAAAACGGTTACTAAAAGCTTCGCCGAACGCGTATACAGCACCCAGAACGAACCAGAACAGACCTGAGCTGTCTGCCTGATTTCGCTGAGCGACCCTGAGGCGAAGTGGAGGCGAAATGGAGCAGGGAAAAATGCTGAAAATCGCTATAATCTCGCCCCGAGTTCGCCGGGCGAAAATGACAGTTCAAAACTAGTTAAAAGTGTGATTTTTCCACCAGTTTGACATATCTAGACACACCATGGCATCCCAACAGTATAAGGAATGAATTTCTAACACAAATTGATAGTTTTAAACATGATTCATCAAGGAATTTGGCAAGCATATGAGATTAGGGTAAAATTGATAAACTAGCTCAAAATTGTAAAATGCTCTCAAACTTACTCAACGGGTTCTAAACCCTGTGGAGCTCACCTTAATCCACTATTGGTGCTGTTTAAGCTTGAATCCAACAACCCTAGCTTGCTCCAATCTACTTCTTCCCTTGGTTCTTCCTTGTTCTTCTTTTCTTTCTCTTATACTAGCTTCCTACCCAAGCTTTCTTGCAAGATTTCTCACTAGTGTTTTGATGAGGTTTGATGGATAATGGTATGGAGAGATTGGGGGCGTGAGAGAGAAGTGAGGGGAAAGAAAAATCTGAATTTTGGAATAGAATGGAGAAGGAATGGAATTGAAAGAGATAAATATCTTGCTCAATTTCAAATTAATCTCCCCCTTAGCTTAATTTACAAAATTGCCATTTCTCTTAATTTCTTATTTGCCTTGCTTGCTTCTCAAGCTTCTAACATTGATAACTGATACTTAAGAGCGGGATGTTACAGGAGGTTTATTGTGTGACCTAGACTTCTTTTCTTCAGTACTATAGTCATATTGTACATTTCTTTGATTTCTGGGAGATGGTGGATTTCTGGGAGAGGGTGGAGGTGAATCACTAGTTGAGGCCATGTTTTTCTCAGGATCCTACTGACACACTGTTAAGTGTTAATATCAAAACCGGAGCTCTGATACCAACTGAAGGTGAGAAAAACACACACACAAGAAGGGGGGGTTGAATTGTGTGACTCTAAAAACTTGTTCTTTTCTTTTTCAAAGACTTAAAACAAGTTCAGAACCAGGTTCTGAATTGTTATCAGAATGTATGCAGCGGATTATACAAGTAAAAGAGATAAGGGAAGAGAGGCACACATAAATTATACAGGTTCCTTCTCAATGTGAGAAGTAGTCCTGTCCCCTTGTGTCCAACAAGAGAGTTTCACTATAATCTGAAGATTACACAATGCTCAACCACAAAGGAAGAGGCTTCCAATGCTCAAGTCACTAAGACAAGAGACTTCCCAATGCTCAAGTCACAAAGACAAGAGACTTCTGACTCAGACCACAAAGGAATGAGGTTACAATTGCTTAGTATACAGACTAAGACTTTAGGGACCAAACTGGTTTACAAATGAAATAGTTTGGGATGAACACTTGATCAAATATTAGAGGTGTTCTCTTAATACAACTCAGGTTAAGACTCTTAACCTTAAGAAATTCTAAATTACAAAGATGAAAGAATTTCTAGGAGGTTGGGTAACTTGCGTATTTTTGACAGCAAAACAGAGCAAGAGTTCAGTTCTTTGTTTCAAGAGTCTTAGACATTTTTCTTCTTCAAATCTTCCTCCTTTTATAGATGAAAATAGAGCTGTTGAAGATTTGCTTGAATTAAGGAATTTAGCCGTTGCAATTGGACTAGGTTACTGCAATTGTGTGCTGCACTTTATCAGTCAGAATAGAGCAGGTGCCATTTTTGAATTGGCCCACCTTAAAAACTGGAGAATGTTTGGGTCAGGGAGACAACTGTTCCATTGAGTTGTTCTGACACATCCAGGCATTAAATGCGCACAGTGCTGGTTGCTTTTCCATGCCACATCAGCTTCAGAAGCTTCTCAGTGAACAGTGATCAGAAGTTGCTTCAGTTGTACGGATCAGAAGCTGGCTTCAGGAGTTGACTGTTGCGTTGACTTCATCAGAGGCACCCAAACTTCAGAAGCTGCACTTCAGGAGCACCATTTCAGGAGTACTTCAGAGGCTTCACTTCAGTAGCACTTCTTCAGGACCTCTTCAGAAGCTCTTACTTCAGGAGCACTTCTTCAGAAGCATTTCTTCAGGACCAGTTTTCCGTTTAGCTTTGCAACCATGCTTCTTGGCTTTCCTTCTTGCTCTTTAGCTTGTTCTTCATAACCATTATCAATCAATACTTATCAAGCATGTGGTTCTGAAACACTTGAACAAAGCATTAGCAAATAACCAATTTTCTATTTAACACTTTGTTATCATCAAAACTATAAAGAGAGGTATGTCTACACATAAGTTGTTTCAACAATCTCCCCCTTTATACATAAGAGAGTTGTTAAACACATTTTGTTCCAACAAATTTAAAAAAGACTTATATTTAAAGGTATTAGTTAGAGTTATGCTTGAATTGGGAATGTTAGTTAGAGTTATGTTTGAAAATAATAATAATCAGAATTACACCTAATAATTTGAAATAAGACTTATATTTAAGGATATTTTTTTTAAAATGTATTTTTAATCAAGGACCGAGGGCAAGTAGTAGTCTAATTCAAATTTGTATTAGATCGTCTCACATTCAACCAATTTTGAGTTGTGATTACAAAAGATATATTTTTGCGCCTTCATGACGATGTTACATTTAAGCCACTTTCCTAAAGATTTCAAATTCAAGATTATTCTTGTTTGATCACAAGATCAAGTTAAAATCTATTAGGCACACTAACAAAATATTGGTTCTACCTTTTTTTTTGACAATGGTTCTACCTTTTTTTTTTTTTGAAGGAATGGTTCTACCTATTATTCTCTTAGTTATTTCAAAATTAATCAGAAAATTAATTCTATGTTTTACTTTTTAATGAGTGTGTCTAAGACTTGTGACTATGGAAGCCTTGCTCCCAAATTCAATGATTTGATTTATTTATTAACGAAATCATAAGTTTGTTCTACGCAAAGATAAAATTGGTTTAACAAAATCAAATTTCTAAAAGCATAATATTCATAATAAGAATAATACTAGCAAGTGTAACAAAAAAAAAAGAATAATACTAGCAGTAGCAGTAGCAGGGTCAACCTATGGGGTGGCAAGTGAGGCAGCCGTCTTGGGCCTCACATTTTGTTATGTCTCAAATTTATTATTTTATTTTAATTAATATTAATTATTTTAGGTCACATAATATAAATTTTACTCATTAATTTTGCCACTTATTGATTTACTAAAAACTTAATTAATCTTGTGAATGTTATAAAAGTTTTTGTGTTGTTTAATATTTTAAAATTTAACCAGGCTTAAAAAGACCTCTAATTTTATTGTTGTTAATTTTTAAAGTGTCTTATTTCAAATTTTAGCCTAAATTTTAGCTTATACCTCAACAATTATACCCTCACTCACCCCTATATTTTGTTTGAACTGTCCCTTTTTTCCTGACATATATCCTAAAATTATTCACTTTTTCCTCAGGTTTTTTTCAAAAGAGAGTAAATTTTTTAATACAAATTGAAAAAAATTTACCAAAATTTTCGGCATACATTTATTTTCAAAAAAACTATTAGTTCAAAAATAAAGTGCAAACCGGAGAACTTAATATAAATTTTCTGGTATGATCTCAGGAAAAATTATATTATGTTTTCTGGCATACATTTATTTTCGAAAACTTAGGTAACTACATGGCAACACGTGAAAATCGTTGTCTTACCATCTATAGCAGCAGTTTTGTAAATGTTGGAAAAGTATATTAGTTCAAAGAAAAATACAAACCTGAAAGCTTAATATAAGTTATGGGGAAATTCTTGTTTATCCATCAATAAAAGGTGGGTAATACTACCAATGTTGAGTTGGCCCAATCAAAACAATGTATTTATATAACATTAAAAATAATAGAAAACAAACAAATAACTTTGATTGGTGTCAACTCAGCATGGGTTGTGTTACCCACCTTTTATTGATGGGTACCCAAGTTGTCACCTAAGGTATGTGTTTTCTGATTTGATGTCTAGAAAAGTTATTGAATAATATGGGACCAGTGCCTTTACAAAGAGTTAATCACTCAGGAATATAACCCAACTTAAAAGACTGAAAGTCCTAAGATTTAGGTTCAAATACTAATAAAAAGTTTTGAAGTGATAGGATATGAACATGCTATAATAAATCAAAAGAAGCATGATTCCTAAAGTGATAAGAGAATGACATAATGTAAACTCTTAATGACGTCTATATGTATTCTATGTGACGTGGAGTACCTAGATATAAGAGTACTTTTAATAGACTCACCTATGTGAATATGGAAGTGGGGGACGCTTCCTACAGAATTCTAGGCAAAATACTTAAAGTGTTCAATATACTAGGATAGATGTGCAAGGACTTCAGTGCACAAGCTTTTAAAGAATACACCTAAAAACCAAGTTGTCTGTGTTTTGATGTCACATATACACTTGAAGACTATGAGTCACTCTAGTAAAATATGAATCTTACTCAATATGCAAAAGTTCAAGTCGGAAGACACATTTGCTTATGCATAATTCTTATAGAAGCGTTTTACATAGAGTGAGTGAATTGTAAATAAAAAATCTAGAATCCTACATTGGATAATGTAGAGTATACTAGCGGGTGTGCTTTGAAAAATACTAAAGTTCCACATTTCTTAATTTAGACACATTCGTTAGTTTCCAACATTAAACAATGAGTGCTCACGTATCTTTCCACGACACACCAAAACTCAATGGATTTCCAAGTTTTCTCTCTTATCCCTTTTCTACTCAACGCACTTTTGAGTCACTTCTCCCATTTATTTTTTGTCTGTTCAGTAGTTTGTCCCTTTGATATTTAGAGTGATCATAATACCACTGTTCCTTTGATACTTAAAGTGATCATAGTACCATATTTCCTTCAGTTTAAGAGTGGATCTAGTACCATATAATGTTCTTATAGTACCATACTAGAGTGTTCATAGTACAATATTTGAATGGTCTTAGTACCATATTAGAGTGATCTTAGAACCATATTCGAAGGTGTATTCTAGAACGTATAACACAGTTCAGTAAGACTCTCATATAGTTGTAGCTAAATTTTTTTATCCTAGGGGCGTCATCGTTTATAGTCTGCTTGCACAATTTTGGGCACTTCTACGAAATGTATTAAAGAGAGCGACCTAATACGTGACTCATCCCAATAATATTCTCGATGGATGAAAATAATTTTTAAATGATTTCTAACTCCAGTTACAATATGGATTATGGTGTTCAAGTAAACTTTTGGAAGAGTTACTTAGTTAGGGTTAATGTGTCGGACGAGTTCTTGGCTATGGTGTCTGATTGTCTTCAATTTAGGATTGGATCGACTCGTTCAAAGTATCTTGGGATGCCTATAGAACTTAATCACTGGAAGGTGACTACTTGACAAACGTTGATGTTCTTCATTGGAGGCTAGGCCCTTATGAGAATAAATTTATCAATCTTGCGGGCATGATTGTGTTGTTAAATGTTGTTCTTAGTGCAACTCCAATTTTCTATCTTTTGTTTATGAAGATTCTAGTTAAGGTTTGAAAGGTGGTCGTGAAACTTCATATGGAGTTTCTTTCGGGATGGTTGATGAAGAAAATGAGCACTAGTTGAGTTAAATAGGGGAACATTTGTAAACCCAGGAGGGAGGAAGGGTTAGGAGTGAGAGATCTCCACTTGGTGAATAGTAGTTTATTGACCAAGTGTAGGTGGAGACTTTTGATGCAAAACCATGATGTTTGGAAAGAGGTCTTGGTAGCTAAGTATGGATGGGTAATATGGGGTTGTTAGGATGAGGGAGGATAATTCTACAAGGAAAGAATTATGTGGTGGAGAGATATTGAAGGTGAGAAAAACACAATAGGGGGGGGGGGTTGAATTGTGTTAGCCTTTTCTTCTTCTTGATTAAGGCCAAAGTTTAGCTAATGATAGATTTTAAAATCTGAAGCAATGTTCAGAGTCAGATGCAGTGGATATCAAAATTAAGAGAGAAAGAGAGAGAAGAGAAAGACACAAGGCAATTATCCTGGTTCCTTCCACAACCCGGAAGTAGTCTAGTCCCCTTGTCACTTACAAGAGATTTTTCACTATAATCATAAATATTACAAATGCTCAAGCACACAAGCAAGAGACTTCCAATGCTCAAGCACACAAGCAATATACTTCTTACAAACAAAGATTACAAAGAAAGAATGTTTGTTTGAACACTTGATATACAATCAGAGGTGTTCACAAAATACAACAAAGTTCAGACTCTAGAACTTAAGAATTTCTACGATATAAAAGTTGTTAAGAAATTCTAAGAGTTTGATGCGAAATTCAATTTGACAGAGTTTTAGCACTTTCAAAATATTACAGAGTCTTGATTAATTCTTCAAGTCTTCAATCATTTATATAGAGCTTGAAAAGAGACGTTGAAGAGACTGTCAATGCATCATAGAGTCGTTAGAGAAGCTTGATCAATCACCAATGATTTGTTGCTTGATTTGGTTCATGTCATATAAAGGAATGTATTTGAATTTATTTCTTTTTTTTTTGATGGTATATTTGAATTTATTCCTTGATATGGAATGAACCGTTCTTTTCCAAGGAGACACAACTTGCAGCAACGTACAATTGCACATGGAAATACTGGAGGTACGGTATGTACTATGTCCTTTCCTGAAAGTGACATCCATTGACTTTTGGAACTTTAGAGCCACCATGTCTTAACTTGCAGAGGCTTTAGCAACAAACGTCTTTAGCTTTCCTGTGTCTGGCTTCCAGAGAATATGACTTTCCGAGTTTGGGTCTTCAGCTTCTGGAGTAGCCTTCAGATTTTGGGTCTTCAGCTTCTGAGGAGTCTTTAGAGTTTGAGTCTCAGCTTCTGATCTTCAGATTTTGACCTTCAGAACCAATACATACATAAATCAATATAATTTTTGTCTATGGTCCTGCACACTTGAACATATATTAGCATATCCAATTGATCTTTTAATACCTTGTTATCATCAAAACTTAAGAGGCATTGTTTAAACTTATTTTGTTCCAACAATCTCCCCCTTTTTGATGATGACAAACATATGACAATTGTTGTTAGTCTAATTGACAAGTTGACTTTAGGGTCTAAGGTTTGTAAGCACCCCCTGAGTTCTATTCAAGTTAATTAAATTCATTTTAAGCTCTTGAAGAATTTATAAATCAATATTGTGCTAAAAACGTCACTCATAATTATTCACATTAAATTCATAGGCTAAGAGATGAGAAGAAGGTTCTCCTAAGTCAATTTTAATTAACTTATATTTGGACTTAGAGCCTAAATAACTTATGTCTCTTACTCCCCCTCTTGTCATCAACAAAAATGAAACAAAAACGAGTAAGAAAAGATAAGGATAAAAACATGAATTCAACATAAGATATATCAGATGCAAGCATATCAGAGGCAAAATATATCAGAACCAAAATTGTGTCAGAAGCAAAATATTCAGAAGCATAGTATTAGAAGCAAGAATCATCAGAGGCATAAACAAATCAGAAACACAAGCAAAAGATTCATAAAACTAAAGTGTGCATATAAGGTTTTTGTTGTTTCTGCATTATCTCCAGAAGAGCATTGATGCCATAATTCATCTGATTTTGTTGCTTTGCCATGTCTGCTTGTGTCCTGGCTATCTTAGATTGCTTCTTAGCCATTTCAGCTTACTTAGACACCAACTCCTCTTGCTTCTTGACCATTTCAGCTTGACTTGCATCAAGTTCTTCTGTTCTTTCATTACTTCCAGAAGTTGAGATTCCAAAGCTTCTTGTCTTGCCTTCTGTTCTAACAGATCTGCTTCAATCTTGTCTGTGAATCTGATCATTTCTTGCTCTTCCAGATCCAGTCTTTTCAGAACTACCTTGTCAGGTTTGACAAAGAACTTGGAGATCCCGGAAGCTTTAAGTTCAAACTTCAGAATCTTAGGCACTTCTGTAGGAATTTCTTTATAGAAGGTAGAGTCTGATATCTGTCTTGTGATATCCTTCTTGAGCTCAACAACTTCCATGCTGGAGATAACATCCTTGAACCATTTTGTTAGAGCTTCTTGCTGAGAAGCAACTGATATCTTCTGAAGATCACCTAGAGTTCTGTTGACCAATTGCCTTAGATTCTCCCACTTATTAACATAATTTACCAATTGGATGACATTGTGCCTTGATTCCACAAGTTCTTCTAGGCTATCAAAGATTATCTTGCACACTCCTTGTAGGACAAGGTTAGATGTTAAGGTGGGAGGTGGCTTAATGGTTACAGGTTGGATGGAGGAAGATGAGGTGGCTTAATGCTCAAATCCACAATATCACCATCGAACTAAGAGCACCTACAACGACATAAAACAGTTATCCGCCAGTTTGAAGTATTAAAAATTGTGGTATCTTGACAAAACTTTTAATCGTGCATTCAGAAGATAACAATTATTTTGATTATAAAATCAATTAACAAACTAGTCTTTTTGCTAAGACAGTACACAACCATGTCCTTTTTTAATTTTTTCATTAGTTAGTAATATCTATAAATTGTGATCATTTAGGAAATTACACACAATTTTCTCTCTTTGTTCTTATTTTTACACAATTTTTCTCTGATTATTTTAACGTCACAATTTCATCTCTTTAGTTTATGTATCCTTTAAAAAAATCTCTTTAGTTTATGTCAAATGTATCCAGTCAATATAATTATCAACGATCTTTGTAGCATTTTATGCAAAATCACCAACACCCTAGTTCTCAAAATTCTCAATTTTTGTCACCACAATAAAATCCACCATATAATCTTCTCTAACTTTTCTCTCACTCTTCTCTCACACTTCTTTCACGCAAATGGATCCAAATAGTTTGGAATACCTTAATAATCTCTTTTGTGAGTTGATAGAAGAATTCATGGACAGCACTAATGAGGAGTTGTTGATGTCAATGCTCGAGTGGGAACAATAATCAGGCAATTTTACTAGGCCCAGATGAAGAAGAAAAGCCGTGAAGAAGAAAAAAAGGAAAACTATTTGCTCAACATCAAGAATCGACAAAAGATGTAGAACACGCATTTGGTGTGCTCCAATCTAGATTTGCAATTATTCGTGGCCCATCACGTGCTTGACATATGGAAACTTTCAAGCATATAATTTATGGATGCATCATATTACATAACATGATTGTTGAAGGTAAACCATACATACAAAGGTGATTTTGATTAATCTTATGGTAATGTGAATAATGACGTCTCAACATTTGAAACATCTAATAGTCCTCATTCTAATAATACAACAACACTACAAAGGACATCAAATCTCCGTGAAAAACAAGTTCATTGATAACTTCAAGCAGAAAGAGGAAAACTATTTCTTTTTAATACTATTGAAATAAATGGATAATGCGATTGTTAACATGTGTGCCTAAATGCAAAATATTTATGTATATGATCAAGTCTTAGCCATCAATAACTCATTTCTCTATATTTAGCGTCAGTGAGTTTCATTACAAGATTTTTTGAAATAGAATAAAATAATTCTCTTATGTTTTCTTCGTTTAAAATATCCTCATTTTTCTAGAATAAAAATATCGTCATTCTTAAACAAACATCTCTTTCCGTTTTTACATATTTTGAAATTTTCCCTTTGTTAAAAAAAATCACTTTCCCCTTTACTTTTGTAAGATAAGATTCCCACTAGACTCTGCTCATAAAAGACATCTTCTTCTTTTTTTGAGGCTATATAAGACAAGTTAAATGGCATATCTTAAAAGAAGTTTGCTTGCATGATGACAAATGTGTGGCTACAAGGTCAATTGTGCCGTTGTGAGCTGTCAATTTGTGTTGATATAGTCTTTTTTGAAATTTGCTTTCACACATCAACAAAAGTTAAAGACACCACTATTTTACGTTTTTAACCCCATCGACAGTTAACTGCAGATGAGAAGTAATCCGGCGGCAGTTAACTGCCGATGGGAAGGAAACCAGCGCCAGTTAGCTGCCGTTGCATGTTTTGCCTATATTTTCCAAAACTTCACTTTTTTTTATCTTAATGTTAACAAAAACGATAAAATGACATGCGATTAAAGTGAAAAAGTTTAAAAAAAAACAGCTAATTTTTTTACAGATTTAATTTTAACAAAAACTAATTTCTAATAGTTTTAATTTTAAAAAAAAACTGATTTTAAAAAATCAGTTTTTATAAATTGTTTTAATTTAAAAACAGTTTTCAATTTATTAAAAAAAAACAACTTTATTTTATTTTTTTTATAAAAAAACTGTTTTCCAACAATAAAGCTTTTTAGTATATTATTTTTATGAGGTATTTTTATTAAAAAAAATAGTTTTTTAAATTAAAAAATAATAATTTTTTAAAAATAGATTTAATTTAGCAAACAGTTTTACTTTTAAAAAATATCAGATTTACGACTACACAATGTGGTTGTGAATGTGTTGTTAGTTATGGATTGATAGTTATCAATGGTGGTCTTCGTGTTAGTCGTAAACATTAAAACCATTTTTAAATTAAAACAATTTATAAAAACTGATTTTTTAAAATCACTTTTTTTTTTAAAATTAAAACTATGTTAGAATTAGTTTTTGTTAAAATTAAATCTGTTTTTAAAAAAATTAGTTGTCTTTTTTTTAGCTTTTTCACTTTAATCGCATGTCATTTTATCATTTTTGTTCACATTAAGATGAAAAAATGTGAAGTTTTGAAAAATATAAGCAAAACATGGCAACGGCAGCTTACTGCCGCTGGTTTCCTTCCCATCGGCAGTTAACTGCCGCCGGATTTGACCATCGGCAGTTAACTGCCGCCGGATTTTTCCATCGACAGTTAACTGTCGATGAGGTTAAAAACGTAAAATACTGGTGTTTCTTAACTTTTGTTGGAGTGGATAAAACAATTCTCGTCTTTTTTATGGTTGGTTGGGACGGATCCATCCACGTACTTATTAGATTGGAATAAGTATAGTCAACTTAAGTGTGGGTCAATTGATTGAGTCCAACCTAGTAAACTTGCGGGCCAAACCGTTCAATACACCTATTCTATATATATACTATATATATAGAGAAAATATGGATATTTTGTTTGATTTTTCTCTTTTCAATTTCGTTCTTTATATCCCTAAAAAAAATTAATTTTGTTCTTTATATAAAAAATATCAAATTTTGGTGTAAAGGTTTTTCATTCAATTTTACCTTTTTTAGGGGAAGAAATTCAACTCATTTCGTTTATACAAGACGGTACACCAATAAACAATTGGAAGCTACCTTCTAACGGGGTTGTCTATGCAAATTCATGAGTGACTCCAATTGTTTGCCTCCTGTTGAACTATACATTAGAGTTTGTAAAAAGTGTTAAACAATTGTTTACAAGAAATAATAATGCTACCAAATTCATTGTTAGTATTATTGTTACCATTGAAAGCATCAACGACAATATTCGAATCCAGAGAAAAATCCATGTTATCAAAGCCTAACTCAACCACTCACTGCAACGCTTGACAAAGTCCTAACACCCCACCAACATCCATCAAGCATAATGGGGCGAACAAGATGGGAACAAAACACATGTCGGCATCGCGAATGCACATACCAATACCAACCTTATTATGAGCGGAAGAGAAAGAAGCATCAATATTTGTAGCTGATATATCTGAGGTTTCTCTCATCTTTTGTACAAGCTTTCGGTCTTCTAACATATGCACGACCTATGAAGCCTGGATACGTAGTACGGGTGTGGGTACGATACGATACGGGTACGTGGATACGTGAAATTTTAAAATTTAGGATACGATACGACTAAGATACGTTAACAAAATATTTATATTAAATTTACATGCATGTAAAATCCTTGAAAAAAAATAAACATTGATTACTCTTCAATAATATATAATCATAAAAGTCACAATTTACAAAAAAACACTACATGTGATCAAAATAAAAAATGAAACATTTTTCGTATAAATCATATTCTATTTTCATTCATATGTTAGAATATCAACAAATGCATCAATAAAAGAACTCAAAACAAAGTTTGTTTAATGTTGATTGATTGAATCTCCTCTCTCTCGTTACTTTCATCCACCAAAAACATAATTTTTAATTGGTTAATCAAAAAACAATTATAGTGATTCATATCTTAAAATTAAATCATATACATCTCCATTGAATTTTCACAACACAATCTCACTTTTTTACCCTTCATTTTTTCCAGGATACGTCTATGTGAAGTATCTAATAAGTATCTGTGTGTATCTATCGAGTATCTTATAAGTATCCGATAAAATATATATTTTAAATTAAAATAATTAATTCCGATACTCCGTGGGTACGTATCCGAGAGTATCCGTGGAGTATCGGTATCCGATACGGGTACGTCTCCATTTTGGAGTATCCGGGCTTCATAGTGCACGACACGTTCATAGACTTGTGATGCTGTTTCATTCATCTGCTGTCATAACTTTAAATTACACCGCTTCCAAATACTTTAAAGAATAGATAAAAATAAAGGACATTGTGATGGTTGGAGTTGAGACAATGGCTGAAACACTATTGTTGCCAAATTAATAAGAAAAATTGTTGTATACACTTTAAATAAAGTTAAAACACAACTGAAAATTACGTTTTTACCCCGTCGGCAGTTAACTGCCGACAGATTGATTCCATCTGTGGTTAGCTGCTGCCGCTTTTGAATCCATTGGCAATTAGGTGTCGTTGCGTTCTTGATATTGATGTTTACAGCAACCTACTCCTACACTATTCAATCATCACCTTTTTCTACTCCCACTTCAATCTAAACCCCTAAATCCAATTTTTTTTTTACACAATCCTTGTCCAAAATCTTTGTAGCAGCAATCTTAGAAGGTTTCAACACACTTTTGACATCAAGAAACAGTAAATGCATCTTTTAATCCGTTTTTTATTAATTTTTTTTGCCATTTTCGTTAAAAACCTGACATGAGCGTATCGGCAGCTAACTGCCGCTGTATGGGGCCATCGGTTCTTAACTACCGATGGGCATCGACAGCTAACTGCCGATGGGATTCTTGAATAACAAGCATTCTGCCTTTTTTTTTTTTTTTTTTTTTTTTTTTAGGTTTTATTTTTTATTTTTTAGGTTTAATTAATCTTGATATTGATGTTATTGCAATTGTAAGTTATTTATTCATAGTTATTTGTTGTTTATTCATAGTTTTGGATGAAAATGCGGATGATGATCCGGTCGAGATAAAACCTATTTTTGTCGATAATTTCGGAAATGTCATACCGCCTAAGGTTGAAGCCAAACCAAATATTGATGAAGCTTCTGTCCATGTTGTAGCTTCATTATATGTTGACTCCGGTGTCGTCCCTCTTGAGGCCAACAAAGTTGACACGACTCATTTTTTTTTCAAGCGAAGTTAAATGGAAAGATAGAGATGACTTGCTTAATTGGGTACGTCGTCAAGCAAATAGAACGGAATTTACAATTGTTATACGTAGATCCAACTTAGAGGGGTGCCACCGCTTAAGCAAAAAAAACCCATCATGTGCCTAGACTTAATTCCCAATCATTTTGTTCTTATTTTTTTGAAAGATGGTTCTCCACTACCTCCATCATCTACGGAGTGGAACATACACAAAAGTGAAGTGGCATCGACTTGTGAATTTGAGTATTTGGATCAACAAGCTAGGTTCCGAGACCTCATGAACGTTGAAAAAAGAGAGAATCCACTCCCACCAAAAAAGGAGTCAAACCAAGCCAATCCAATTTTGTTTGACACTCCTGAAAATGCAAAGCAAGAATTTCAATTTATTGCGGAAGATGAAGATGGTTCAAATTGACTTGATGTGATATGAGTATTTTTTGTTTTTGTCGGAGTTCATCCTTTTTTTTGGTCGATATTACACCGACATATTTTTTGTGGTCGATATTGTAACGCCAATTTTTTGTGGCCAATATATAACTAACATATTAATATATATAAATATATGAGTTTTATGTGGTGGAATATGCATCTACTTTGTTATTGGTTATAATGTTTCCACATTTGATATATATATATATATATATTGGTTATTACGTTTCATTTAATTTTATTCTGATGTTTGATATTTCATAAACTTTTGTGGAGTTAAACATGTGTGAGGTTGCACAAATTGAAACTTATGTCCGGTACTCTGCTTTCAAAAAGACAATTAATGTTTTTCTAACTCCGACCGACACTATGGATGAGTTGAAGGCACAACTTAACAATTATTTTCTCCATGTTGGTGAAAATCATCATACATGTCATATATTTGCTCAGATGCCATGTTATGACCTGGGGACAGATAAAGATGAAGACATGTGGAAAACGGTCTATTTTCCACGGCTTATTCGTGACGATAGTGACGTTGGATTTATGTTTAGACATATGGTTGAAAATAATATATTATATCTTTGTGTTCGTTCCAACTGTATGTGCAATGAATGTCGGTAGAGATTTCATGTAATATTATGTAATGTGTTGTTGAATTTCAAACACTCTTTATGTTTTGTTGAATTTCAAACATTTATGTAATTTTAACGAAATGTCGAATTGATTTCATTTTGATCAATTGTGAAAGATTATGTATTGTTCTTGCTTATGAACGATTGTAATTGGTGTATGATTTCTACTACCTCTGGAATTGTCGTTTTGAATTACAGGTAATAAATAGGCCGAAAAATGGCCTGAGAATCAAAATAGAACCTGCTGTTCTGCATAATTCCCAGCAGCGGCAGTTAACTGTCTATGCAATCCGGCGGCAGTTAACTACCGCCGGGTTAAAAACGTAACTTACTGGTGTGTTTTAGTTTTCCTTGAAGTGAGAAAAGCAATTTTCTAATCCATATATAATATGCGAGCCTTACGCTCCAAACCACTTTGGGCCAAAGTGTTCAAGTAAACTTTTGGAAGAGTTAGTTAGTTAGGGTTAATGTGTTGGACGAGTTCTTGGCTATTGTACTGTCAGTGAGTACAATCTTTCTAGAAACTAGGGTTTCTGTGCTGTGTTTAGGTCATCCCTTGGGAATGATCCCAAGGTTACTATTTGTAGCCTCTTTTGGGCCTACCCGGTCATGGTTTTGGGCCCAAATCATAAAAAGGCCAAAACCATGACTAGGGCGCCCTCGTAAGCTGCTGAGGGCGCCCCCAAAAGGTGCCCTTTAGGAAAGTCACCTAGGGTTATTTGTGATTGTAAAGTGGGCCCTGTGCCCTCCAGGAGGACGTCCAGCCTTATTCCAAGGGCTCTCACCCTTGTCTTTAGGACCTCGAGTCCTAGATGGTGAGATCTACGGTCCACAGCCTAACAAGCACGAGTCTTGGGACAAGGCGAAGTGGTTAAATTGTTAACGGGAGGATTTGCCTATGACCTTTTGCCCAGCAAGTGGGACTTACTGATCACGAAGCTTTAGTGAAAAAATTTTATGAGTACTAGCCCAACATGGGTGCATACCCCAATCAGGGGTGCTCGCCCACGAAGGGTGTCAGCCCAACATGGATGTTTAAACCTGTATGAGTACTAGCCCAACACGGATACTAGCCCAACATGGGTACTAGCTCCATGTTTCTGTTTTGAGTACCTTAATGGGCGGCATTAGCCCTTCGGGAATATGGGCGCTAGCCCAACGGTAATATTCATATTAGCCCAAGAAGCACAAGTCTTGGTACAAGGTGAAGTGATTAATCTGTGTGTAGCTCGCCGCGCCCGTTGGACTACGTGTTGAGGACGCCTCTTACTGGGATCCGACGGCTGACGTGAGGCGACCGTTCGCTCTCGCTGACGTGTTCGAATCGTAGCGGTTCTCGGAAATCGTGCCAACTTAAGTGACGTCATCTGCGCGTTTTCCCAGGCTTTTTTACTTTAAATTGAAATGGATCTACTTTTTCCCTGTACTTTCAGATTTCTCTTATCTTTTCCCCCTCCTTTATCTCCGTCTTTTTCTTCTGACTCGTTTTCCTTTTCTCGTTCAAGCGATTGCGGTGTTCGTGGGGCTCTGTGCTTACTGTTTTACGGATCGTCCGGGGTTCTCGTTCGCTTCTCAAGCCCTCCCTTTGTCTAGATCTAGGTACCATTACTTGATCTCGTTCTTTTTACTTTTTAAATCGGTAGTATGGTGATAATTAGGGAGTGCGATGAGGCGGGTAGGGAGTTATCCCCAGCTAATTCGGAGGAGAGGTGTAGGTTGTGGGGGGAGAGTGTTAGGCATGCGAAACGCTCAGATGGAACCATGGATTGGGTGGTGTTTGATAAGGCCTACTATGGCCATTCCCTTGTGACGGAGTCTCCGAGTGGTTTGGACGGGGGTGAAGGGGGGAGTATTAGTGGGGATTCATCTGACTCTATTATTCGTTCTGTTCGCCCAGGTCCGTTCTGTAGGAAAGGAATTTGTTACATGGCGTCTTCTAGTGATTCAGAACAAGAGAGTTTCGCCGACGAGGTGCTTCGTTCTGAGTCTGTGTACCTGGATTCACAACGGGTGGCGTTTTTCCGGAGTAAGCTACACGTGTCCTCTACGGGATTTGAGGAGGACGTGGTTTTGGAACCTTGTCGCCCGGGCGAGAAAGTGTGCGCACAGAGGCCGAAGAGTTTGAAGAGTGAGATGTTCCATATGTACACCGCCGTTTTTGAAGATCTGGGTGTGAAGTATCCCTTAACGCCCTTTGAAGTTGACATACTCAACTGTCTCAATGTCGCGCCTTCTCAGCTGCAGCCGAATAGCTGGGCTTTTATCCGCGCTTTTGAGATTCTGTGTGAGGGATTGGGCTTCCAGCCCTCGGTTGGATCCTTCTTCACTTTCTATGGCACGAAGGGGGTAGATAAGCAGTCTTGGGTGTCTGTCAGCGCGCATCCTGGCAAGAGGTTGTTCCCGCCCTACGCCTCTCATTACAAGAATTGGAGACAAACATTCCTTCGGGTTCGGGGGCGAAAGGGTTGTGAGGGAGCTGCTGTATGGGTGGATGGTAAGCTGAGGTTTCCCACATGTTGGACGAGTGCTCCGGCATCCATCATGGGTTTTGAATATGAGAAGCTGGACGCGTACGACCAGAGCGTCGTCTGTTTTTTGGACAAAATGTTGCCTATGAACATCCGGGAGCTATTGAACAGGGAAGGGGATGTAGATAGCTTAGACGAGTATCTTCGTGAGTCAAATTCATTTACTCAAGCCTATGTTTTGCATTTATATTTTCCTGTCCCTTAACTTTTCGCTTTATTTTCTGTAGAGGATATGGCGCCCATGACTGCGGCGGAGAGGAAAAGATATCTCGAAGAGATGAAGACAAAAAAGGCTGTTGAGGGAACGGCGACTACTGATCCCGCGGGATTAATTACTCGTAAGCCAAAGATGAAAGCTGATCATCTGCTCGAAGTTCCAGCTGAGAGCCTTCCGGCGGCTCCGCGCGATAGGAGGTCGCCAGGGAAAGATAATAAAGGGAAGACGGTAGCGGAGAAAAAAGGGAAGAAGACGCCCTCTCCTTCCCTGATTGGCGCCATCAAAACCAGCGGCTCAGTGCCGTCTTTCTGGGATAAAGGTTTTGACTACGGTGCCTACGTGAAGGAGAGGCTGGTATTTAATTTTGAAGACGCGGAGTCGGGAAGCCAGGGCGCTGTGCCTTTTATGACGAAGGATATAGGAGTTCATTGTTTGCGGACTATACTGCTTCTAGACTCGGTGGATCGTAAGTATGAGGAAGTGGTGCAGAATGAGGAGGCTCTCCAAGCTACAGTGAGGGCGTTGGAGAAAGAGTTGGAGGAGGCCAGGAATGCTAAGGAGAAAGAGGTGCGGGAGGCCAGGGAGGCGATGACGATTGAATTTGATAAACGCATCTCCGATCTGAAGATTGGTTATGCAGCGGATCTTGCTGGAAAGGACGGGGTCATTGCCAAGCTACAAGACGACGTCGCGGCTGGAGCGGAAAGGGAGGATCAGCTTACGGCTGAGGTTTCTGAAGCGAAGGGCGAGCTGGCTCTGAACTTTGATGCTGGTTTTGAAAGAGCCAAGGCACAATTCGCCCTCCTCCATCCTGGCGCCGATGTTTCTGCTCTTGATCCTTTTAAAATTATTGTAGATGGCGTCCTAGTGGACGAACCCTAATTTCGTTTGTTGTAATTTTAACTTCCTTAACTATTTTTAAACTCAGTACTCTGCTTGAATTTGTGTTCGTGATGTATCATTTTCTCTTTTAAGCTCTTCATTTTTCTTCAAATTTATGTATTTCGGAAGGCCTCTCCTGGGCGGTGATTACATTCGTTTCGTAATAACATCGACAGTTGTAGGTATGTTTCTTTTAGCGCTTGATGCTATAGGGTTCCTTTATAAGGGTTCCCGACGATCTTGTTTTCTGCTCGCGACGTCTTAGAGACCCCTTGGGGGTTAAGGAATTAGGCGGCGATCTTCTTTTCGTCTCGCGACGTCTTAGAGCCCTCTTTGGGGTTAAGGAATTAGGCGGCGATCTTATTTTCGTCTCGCGACGTCTTAGAGCCCTCTTTGGGGTTAAGGAATTAGGCGGCGATCTTATTTTCGTCTCGCGACGTCTTAGAGCCCTCTTTGGGGTTAAGGAATTAGGCGGCGATCTTATTTTCGTCTCGCGACGTCTTAGAGCCCTCTTTGGGGTTAAGGAATTAGGCGGCGATTTATTTTTAAGCTCACGACGTCTTAGAGCCCTGTCTTTTAGGGTTAAGGAATTAGGTGGCAACCCCTTTGGGGTTAACGTATCATACGGCGAGCTCATTTAAGATTCGGCAATGGCGATCTGCTACATGCAATGAAGGTAAGATAAACAAGCAATATATATAAAATCAATAATAAACCGGGGCCTCGTTAAAAACCCCCATTACTGCGGGGGGAAAAGAGTGCCCCTTACTCTTTTACTTCGTAACTGTACAAAGACGTCGAAATTTATAAGATAAAAACGGTAGGAACTAAAATGGCTTTGTCTTCCCTCTAGCTCGCCTTTGGGTTGTCATGGCGAGTTCCTTCCTGCACTGTGCTCAACTTTTTCATCGTACTGTGGTTGGCTAGCTCTGCCTGTAGTATCAACCCCCTCTTGATTTCATCGGATTCCGCTTCTTCTTTCCTGGTCTTGACAATTGGATTGGCTGGCTTTGAGCGGAGCGTCAGGAAAGGAGTACTCGTTTCCTCAACCTTCATGACCTCACCGTGTTCTGCATCTTCTTCCCCATCTTCTTCCCCAGCATTGGCTCTTGAATTGACTGGCTTCGAATGGAGTACCAAGAAGGGAGTACTTTCTTCCTCAACCCTCTCGATCTCCTCGGGTTCCGCATCTTCTTCCTCAACATTGGTACTTGAATTGGCTGACTTCAAATGGAGTATCAAGAAGGGAGTACTTTCTTCCTCGACCTTCTTGATCTCCTGGACATGAATCTCTCCTTCTAGGCTTGAGACGATGAGTTTCACTCGGTGCGCTTTTATGTTGTTGCTTCCTTTCTTCTCCTTTTGTATCTTCAAGCTGTTGTGGTAACACTCTCGAGCTACTCTCTGGTCTGCTCTGATGGTACCAACCCGCCCATCATCCAGCGGATATTTCATAACGAGGAATTTGGTGGAAAGGTAGGCGTCGAGGGCGTTAAAGGCTGGGCGGCCCATGATGACATTGTAGGAACAGGGCGAGTTTACTACCAGGTACCTAATCCTGATGGTCTTAGCATTATTACCCGTACCGAATGTTGTTTTCAGTGTGATGTATCCCCGGACGTGCACCTGTTCCCCTGTAAAGCCAGCCAGTATCCCTTTGAAAGGCTGCAACTGCTCCTCGTCTAGACCCATTTTCTCAAAAGCAGAATAATAGAGGATGTCCGCAGAGCTGCCGGGATCAATCAACACCCTCTTGACATCCCAGTTGAAGATTTGCACGGTGATGACCATGGGATCGTCATCGTGGGGGATTACTCCTCCGCGGTCTTCACCTAAGAAAGTGATATCCACTTGGCGTTCTGGTTCCTTTTTGGTGTGGTCATCAAGCAACATTACTTGTCTTACATACTTCTTCCGGGAGGTGCTGGACTCCCCGCCTCCTGCGAAACCGCCAGATATGGTGTTCAAGGTGTGGCGCTCACCTTCTTTCGCCTCATCTTTTTCCCTCTGGGGGTCTTCGGGGGGACGCCTGTCTCCCCCTCTACCTTCCTTCACATATCCCCTTAATCTGCCGTTCTGAATCAACTTCTCTATTTCCCTTTTCAGATGTATACAATCGTCTGTGGTGTGTCCTTTGATGCGGTGATATTTACACCAGGCATCCTTATCGTTCCCCATGATGGTTCCTCTCGGCGGTTGAGGTTCAGGGATGATTGTGGAATGGCAAACATCCCTCCAGATTTGTTCACGGCGGGTGTTGAGGGCCGTGAAGGATTCTGGGGAGGGGGGGTGCACGCCTATCCTGACCCTGGCGCTTGTACGGCGCTCGGTCTCTGCTACTGGATGGGTAATAATTGTGGCGATGATCATATCTGTAGGGAGCACGCTCCCTGGAATCTCTTGCCTTCTTCTCGACGTTGCTTTCTTCCCCCTTTATATAACACTCTGCTCTAGACATGATTTCTTCCATGGAGTCGGCTGGTTTCTGTGCCAACGACTCGTTGAACTGGCCAGCGCGGAGACCGTTCTGGAAGGCTCCCACAAACAATTCCTGGTTTGGGTTAATGACCTTGATGGTGGCGTCATTATAGCGCGCGAGATACTCGCGGAGAGGCTAGTTGGGTCCTTGACGGACGTTGAAAAGGCTGGTAGACGAGACTTTGCAGTGGCGGCTTGCTGAGAACTGGTGCGTCAACTTGCGTGTCATATCCTGGTAACTGACGACGGAAAATCGAGGCAGGTTCATATACCACCTCAGGGCGGCGTCTTTAAGGGTCCCTGCTAACAACTTGCACTTGAGAGAATTGGCAGCACCGATGATGGCCATTTGAGTGTTGAAGGCGGTCACATGCTCCACGGGGTCGCTTTTTCCATCGAAGGAGGAAAGAGATGGTGGCTTGAAATTTTCTGGCACTGGCGCGTTCCAAACTTCGGCGGAAAGTGGTTGAGGATCGGGGTCTACTGATTCATCTTGTTGAGACCCGTTTCCTTCGGCGTGCTGCTGCTGTTGGATGGTTTCCATGGTTGCTTGCAAGGCTTCGTTGTGGTCACGAAGCTGCTGGATCTGTTGTTGTAAAGCCTCTAAGGCCGCTGGATCTGCCATCGCGCTGGCGGCGACGGTAGTTTGAGTTTGTATGTTAAGTTTGTGACTGGTGGTCAGAGATTCACACCCTAAACCTCGAATCCCAGGCTTTAGATCAGGGTTTTCTGAACAGATGTGGGTTAATCGTTTGATTGGGAGGGTTTGGAATCACGGCGGATTTGGAGTATCTAGGGTTGCTCTGAAAGGTACGGCGGATTCACGGCGTTTCAGCGATGCTTTGAGGCCGCGGATCGGCTGCTTCTCACTTCAGAGATGGTGGCTAGGTTAGTTTTACCGTAGCCCCACGGTGGGCGCCAACTGTACTGTCAGTGAGTACAATCTTTCTAGAAACTAGGGTTTCTGTGCTGTGTTTAGGTCATCCCTTGGGAATGATCCCAAGGTTACTATTTGTAGCCTCTTTTGGGCCTACCCGGTCATGGTTTTGGGCCCAAATCATAAAAGGGCCAAAACCATGACTAGGGCGCCCTCGTAAGCTGCTGAGGGCGCCCCCAAAGGGTGCCCTTTAGGAAAGTCACCTAGGGTTATTTGTGATTGTAAAGTGGGCCCTGTGCCCTCCAGGAGGACGTCCAGCCCTATTCCAAGGGCTCTCACCCTTGTCTTTAGGACCTCGAGTCCTATATGGTGAGATCTACGGTCCAGCTATGGTGTCTGATTGTCTTCATTTTAGGATTGGATCGACCCCTTTAAAGTATCTTGGAATGCCTATAGAAGCTAATCACTGGAAGGTGACTACTTGACAAACGTTGATGTTCTTCATTGGAGGATAGGCCCTTATGAGAATAAATTGATCAGTCTTGCGGGCATGATTGTGTTGTTAAATGTTGTTAGTGCAACTCCAATTTTCTATCTTTTGTTTATGAAGATTCTAGTTAAGGTTTGGAAGGTGGTCGTGAAACTTCATAGGGAGTTTCTTTGGGGATGGTTGATGAAGAAAATGAGCACTAGTTGAGTTAAATAGGGGAACATTTGTAAACCCAGGAGGGAGGAAGGGCTAGAAGTGAGAGATCTCCACTTGGTGAATACTAGTTTATTGACCAAGTGTAGGTGGAGACTTTTGATGCAAAACCATGATGTTTGGAAAGAGGTCTTGGTAGCTAAGTGATGAAGGACTCAAATCGTATAGGAATAGAAGGTAAAAAATAAAAAGATGGATTTGGGGAAAGGAATGGTAAATGAAGGCGTCACAATCACTTCTAATTCAAGAAGGAATGTTAAGCCAAGAGGAATCGCCACAATGGTAAGGAAGCCATTGATAAGATTCGATAAACTTGGTTCAATCCAGAACCAAAAAAGAGACAAAGCTCTCACAACACATAAAGTGTATTTTTTTGTCAAAATTCTACTATCTTACATGTCATTTTCGTGCTCTATTTATATGAGCTCATTACATGATGGTTCTGATTCTAAAACTCTAAGAAAATGAAAGGAAAGGCAGCCACTAATTGTCATAATGTTTTGGTGGCTGATTAATGCAAAGAAAAAGTTACGATTTAGTTGGTTTTGATTTAGGGTGGCTGAATCAACGCATGTGTTGGCTGCATAATTATTGACAATTACATTTTGACTACTTGCAGGGTCCTCTTTACTCCTCATAATGCTCTTCAATTTCTCAAATTAATTGTGTTTCACCTCTTTTGCTTCAGCTCCTTAATTTAATCACGCCCTCCACTTTAATCCCATTTTACACCATGATATATGCCAATTTTGCTTCTGAGTCCAACATATGAAATGTAGATAATTTTGTACCCTTTCCAACGCTTCAAAGATCACCTCAATCGGAGTTGCAGAGCTCTAGATATGATGAACACTAGACAGATACATAATGACCTACGAAAATAACAATTTGAACCAAAAATAATTTGGTTCTTTTATTCCATAATGACATTATTATTCTTGTCAAGGGAGAGCATCTTAGGGTCACATCATACTCTCCCTCTTAAAGAGAATTCGACCTCGAATTTATAGCTCAAAAACAAATATATTGAATCCATTACATGTAACCTTAACTTTAGAGAGCACTTCACTTTTATTGGAAGAATTTGTTTGCTTTTCATCCCCTTTTGATTCATGGAAATAATCTTCGTTCCGAATCTCATAATTTCCTTCCACTTGTTGAGAAAAAATTTCTTCATTGACTTTGTTTCCTTCATGACATAAAGAAGAAATGTTAGGAGATTGAAAAATATTAGAAGAATTCCAACACTTAACTACACAAACCAACTTAAAAGATGGTACTAGTGTAATAGTAGGCCAAAACTTCAAACTATTTTTTTCTTGCTTTTCATTCTCACTCTCCTTTTTCTCTTCTTTTCGCTTGACTTCTTCAACACCTTCTTTTCTCTCTTCTTTTTCATTTAATTCTTTTTTATCACATTCTTTTTTTTTCTTCTTTTTCCTTGCTTTTCACTTCTTCCTCATGACTTTCTTTTTCTTCTATCTCTTTTTTATAATCATTTTGGATTTGAAAGAGATTTTCCTCTAGTATTTTAGAGATATCAGCCATTCCTCCATCATTTCCTCTCTCCTTTTTCTTTGTAACGCTCTAAGAGCACAAGAAGGATTTGATCTTCTCTTCATATCCTCAAGCCTTGTTTCTCTTCATAATTTATCAAAATATTCAATTGAAGCTTGGATTTCTTGAGACATTTTTTGTAATACTTCAAAAAGAAATTGAAATGAATAAATTGCAAGGAAAATATGGAAATGAAAATAATTTTGAAATTGAAAAAGAAAAAATCAGTCCCAACGGAACCTAGCTCTGATACCACTTCATGAAGGACTCAAATCGTATAGGAATAAAAGGTAAAAAATAAAAAGATGGATTTGGGGAAAGGAATGGTAAATGAAGGCGTCACAATCACTTCTAATCCAAGAAGGAATGTTAAGCCAAGAGGAATCGCCACAATGGTAAGGAAGCCATTGATAAGATTCGATAAACTTGGTACAATCTAGAACCAAAAAAGAGACAAAGCTCTCACAACACATAAAGTGTATTTTTTATTTTTTTTTATCAAAATTCTACTATCTTACATGTCATTTTCGTGCTCTATTTATATGAGATCATTACACGATGGTTCTGATTCTAAAACTCTAAGAAAATGAAAGGAAAGGCAGCCACTAATTGTCATAATGTTTTGGTGGCTGATTAGTGCAAAGAAAAAATTACGATTTAGTTGGTTTTGATTTAGGGTGGCTGAATCAATGCATGTGTTGACTGCATAATTATTGACAGTTAAATTTTGAATACTTGCAGCGCCCTCTTTACTCCTCATCATGCTCTTTAATTTCTCAAATTAATTGTGTTTCACCTCTTTTGCTTCAGCTCCTTAATTTAATCATGCCCTCCACTTTAATCCCATTTTACACCAAGATATATGCCGATTTTGCTTCTGAGTCCAACGTATGAAATGTAGATAATTTTGTACCCTTTCCAACGCTTCAAAGCTCACCTCAAACGGAGTTGCAGAGCTCTAGATATGATAAACACAAGACAGATACATAATGACCAACGAAAATAACAATTTGAACCAAAAATAATTTGGTTCTTTTATTCCATAATGACATTATTATTCTTGTAAAGGGAGAACATCTTAGGGTCACATCACTAAGTATGGATGAGTAATATGGGGTTGTTAGGATGGGGGAGAATAATTCTACAAGGGAAGCATTATGTGGTGGAGAGATATTACCCTCTTAGACAAGGGTTCCAATTGAGTCCAAAATGTAATTGGACTATCAATCTCACCATTTGGGGGCTGGAAGCCCTAAAGTAGGGTTGGGCGCCCTCCAAAAGGGCATGAAAGCCCGCCAGAAGGGCTCACATATCCTTAGGTAGCCCTGCTAAAGGCACCACCCTGAAAGAGCCCCTAGGACCCTCTAGGGCGCTCTGGTCGTGGCATTGGTCCCAAACGAATTGGGCCCAAAACCATGACCAATTAAGCCCAATCTATGCTATAAATAGTAGCCTTGGGATCATTCCCAGGGTATGACCTAAACAGATACCAGAAACCCTAGTTTCTAGATTGTACTCTCAACTAGTACAGTTGGCGCCCACCATGGGGCTACGGTAAAGCTGACCTAGCCGCACCTTTGAATCCGAAAGAAGTGGATGATCGGCGACCCAAAATCACCTTTTGAAGTCGTAGATTCCGTTTGGAACGATTCAGAGCAACCTCAATCTCTTCGAACCTCTCTCGATTCATGATCAACCTTTTCGAATCAAAGACAATCCGCCAACAGGAATCAGAAGTTACGATCTCTATGATCCTAAGCTATAACCCTAATTTGTAACCTCAGAAACCCTCACCATCATTACGATGGCAGATCCAGATCCGGCGGTCCTAGAAGCTTTACAATGCCAGATCCAGCAGCTTCGTGATCACAACGAAGCCCTACAAGCAACCGTGGAAACCATCCAGCAACAACAACACGCCGAAGGAAATGGATCTCAACAGGATGTATCAGCCGATCCTGATCCTCAACCACTCTCGGCGGAAGTGTGGAACGCTCCGGTCCTAGAAAATTTTGAGCCGCCTTCTCTCTCGTCTTTCGATGGTAAAAGTGACCCACTGGAGCATATCACCGCCTTCAACACCCAGATGGCCATCATCGGCGCCGTCGATTCCCTCAAGTGCAAGCTGCTAGCCGGAACCTTCAAAGACGCCGCCCTTAGATGGTACATGAACTTACCACGATTCTCCATCATCAGTTACCAAGACATGACGCGTAAACTAACACACCAATTCTCGGCCAGCCGTCGTCGCAAAGTCTCATCCACTAGCCTTTTCAACATCCGTCAGGGACCAAACGAATCACTCCGTGAGTATCTTGCGCGTTACAGTGACGCCACCATCAAGGTCATCAACTCGAACCAAGAACTGTTTGTAGGAGCCTTTCAGAATGGACTCCGGGCTGGACAGTTCAACGAATCTCTGGCACAGAAGCCAGCCGACTCAATGGAAGAAATCATGTCCAGAGCAGAATGCTACTTCAAGGGAGAAGAAAGCAATGCGGAGAAGAAAGCTAGAGATTCCAAAGAGCGAGGTCCCAGCAACTACGACCACCGCCGAAGCTACTACCCACCTGTCGCCAGAGATAGAGCGCCCTTCAAGCGACATGCATCTGACAGACGCACTCAAGACTTATCCCGGACCCCCCACCACCAAAATGGAATCAGATGGGAAATGACAGAGATGCCTAGTGTAAATACCACGGCATAAAGGGCCACGCCACAGATGACTTTATTCATCTGAAGAGAGAAATCGAGAAGTTAAAGCAAAACGGAAGGCTGCGAGGTGATGTCAAAGACAACAGGGAGGGAGACATGCGCCCTCCCGAGGATGCACCAAAAGAAAAAGATGTTGCAAAGGATGGCGAGTGCCATACACTCAACGCTATATCCGGCGGATTCACAGGAGGCGGCGAGTCTAGCGCTTCCCGAAAGCGAGATGCACGACAAGTCATGCTTCTAGACGACCACGCCAGGACGAAGTCAGAGCGCGAACCAGACATCACTTTCTCAAATGATGATCATGAGGGAGTAATTCCCCATGATGACGATCCTATGCTCATCACTGTGCAAATTTTCAATTGGGACGTCAAGAGAGTACTGATTGACCCCGGCAGCTTTGCAGACATCATTTATTATTCTGCATTCGAAAGAATGGGACTTGACCAAGACCAGTTGCAGCCTTTCAAGGGAACCCTAGCAGGCTTCACAGGAGAGCAGGTGCATGTTCATGGATACATCACCTTGAAAACAATTTTCGGTACAGGTAGCAACGCCAAAACAATCCGAGTAAAATATTTAGTTGTCAACTCGCCTTGTTCTTACAACATTATCATAGGCCGCCCTAGCTTTCAACCTTCTTGGCGCCTATCTGTCCACCAAATTCCTTATCATGAAGTACCCACTAGAGAACAGACAAGTTGGCACCATTAGAGGAGACCAGAAGGTTGCCCGGGAGTGTTATCACAATAGTTTGAAATTACAAAAGGAAAAGAAAGGAGCCAGCAACACCAAAGCGCACAAGTGAACGTCATTGACCTAGATCCAAGAGAGGAATTTCAACAAGAGCGCCTCGAACCTACCTAAGACCTAAAGGAAATCTTCATAGGCCTGGCGCCACATCAAACCACCAAATAGGAACATCCCTAGACCCCGCCGAAGAGCAAAGCTTGACAGAGCTCCTGAAGAAGAACTTAGACCTTTTCGCCTAGCAGCCGTCATATATGCTTGGCATCGACCCAGCCATAGTGTGCCATCACCTTGCTTTGTACCCAGGAGTCAAACCAGTTGCCCAGTGTAAGAGGAAGCTGGGCGAGGAGAGAAGAAAAGCGGTGGATGAAGAAGTCGCCAAGCCAAAAGATGTCTGTTTCATAAGTCAAATCAAGTACCCCACATGGTTGGCCAACGTCGTCCTCATCAAAAAGTCTAATGGAAAATGGCGTATGTCCGTTGATTACACAGACCTAAACAGTGCTTGTCCAAAAGACCCTTACCCCCAACCAAATATTGACCACTTGATTGACAACGCCTCAGGAGATCAGACCCTAAATTTTATGGATGCATACTCCGGTTATAACCAGATAAAGATGAATCCCTTAGATGCTCCCAAAATCGCGTTCATGACCAACCATCAAAATTACCACTATGAAGTGATGCCTTTTGGTTTGAAGAATGCAGGCACCACCTTCCAAAGGAAAATGGACACCGCATTTGCTAACCAAATCGGAAAAAACCTGGAAGTCTACATTGACAACTTGGTGGGCAAGACAAAGCAGAATGAAAGTCACGCAAAGGACCTAGAGGAGATTCTCAACCAAGTTCGAGTATATAACATGCACCTAAACTCAGCCAAGTGTTCTTTTGGAGTTCACACCGGAAAATTCCTAGGTTTTATGCTGACCAGACGAAGCATCGAAGCAAACCCTGACAAATGCCAAGCAATAATAGACATGAGAAGTCCTACCAGCATCAAATAAGTTCAACAGCTAACAGGAAGATTGGCGGCGCTTTCTAGGTTCTTATCATGCGCCGGCGACAAAGCCTTTTTATTCTTTGCCTCAATCAAAAAGAAGGAGCTCTTTCAATGGACTGAAGAGTGCGAAGAAGCCTTCGAGAAGATCAAAACTTTTCTCTCTAGTCCGCCTGTGTTACACCGCCCAGATACATACGCCATCCTCTTCCTGTACCTATCCATATCCATGAACGCTATGAGCTCCGTCCTTGTCCAGGACTCAGATGAAGGGGAGAAGCCGATTTACTTCGTTAGTAAAGTATTTAAAGGAGCATAACTGAGATACCAAAAGATAGAGTGTCTCGCCCTAGCAGCAGTCACAACAGCTAGGAAGCCGCGTCCATACTTTCATGGACATAGAGTCGTTGTCAAATCCAACTATCCCATCAAGCAAGTACTCAGGAAACCGGACCTTGCAGGAAGAATGGTATCTTGGACCGTCGAGCTATCAGAGTATGACATCCAATACCTTCCCCGAGGCAGCATTAAGTCACAAGTCCTTGCAGTTTTTTTGGTAGAATTCTCGTAACCAATATAGGAGGTCGCCCCTTTTGCTTGGCTACTATCGGTAGATGGATCCTCAAACCTCAAAGGAAGTGGAACAAGTATAATATTGGAAGGTCCATGAGGCTTGATAATAGAGCAATCACTCAGGTTCGAATTCAAAGCAAGCAATAACCAAGCAGAATATGAATCCCTCATAGCTGGAATGACCCTAGTGCAGGAAGTGGGCGTTGAGAACCTAAGAGCAAAAAGTGACTCCCAATTAGTAACGAGCCAGATCACAGGAGAATATGAAGCAAATGATGCACAATTTATCAAATATCTAGGAAAGGTCAATAATTTGGCCTCCACATTCGAATTCTTTGAAGCGGTTTATGTCCCCAGGGAGCAGAACTCCAGAGCAGATCTCTTGTCCAAGCTCGCCAGCACCAAGAAGCCAGGAAACAACAAGACAGTCATACATGAGGTACTGACAACGCCAAGCACATACGCCATGGAGGTGAATACCATAGAAAGCGAGGAGGAAGATTGGATGACACCAATTATCAAGTACCTCACTGGATCTTTCATACCCAAAAGCGAGGAAAAAGAATTACAGATATGGTCGCGGGGAAGTTATACAAGAGAGGAAGGGCGACCCCTATGCTTAGATGTCTCGGTGAAAATGAAACCAACCTCGTCCTCTTGGAGGTCCACGAGGAGGTATGCGGGAGCCACATAGGAGGGCGAGCCCTAGCTGCAAAACTCCTGCGCGCAGGTTACTATTTGCCAACAATGCTACAAGATAGTGCCAATTTCGTAAAAAAATGCGACAAGTGCCAAAGATTCTCTAATAAAAAGCACGCCCCAGCCTGCAAACTCACATCAGTCTTCTCCCCATGGCCTTTCTACAAATGGGCGGTTGACATTGTAGGACCTTTTCCTTTAGCGCCCGGACATCTCAAATTTCTTATAGTAGGAGTGGATTACTTCACCAAGTGGGTCGAAGCAGAAGCTGTTGCCAAGATCACAACAGACAGGGTAATACGTTTCTATTGGAAAAAGATCATCTGCAGATTTGGACTTCCTAAATTCATTGTATCTGACAACGGAACACAGTTCGCCAGCTCTAGAGTAGTAGAGTTCTGCAACCAGTTGGGAATCCAAACAAAGTTCTTATCAGTGATCCACTCTCAGGTGAACGGACAAGCCGAGTCCGCCAACAAAGTCATTTTGAATGGCATCAAAAAGAAGCTCGACGACGCCAAAAGGCTCTGGGCCGAACAACTGCACAAGGTATCATAATAAATCTTCAATTGTTAATCGAAACTCCAAATTCAATGTTTTTATTCTTAGCAAACTAATCAACTCCATGAATAAACGAACAAATGAGAGCAGATACTTTAGTCATACCATACTACGCCTCACTCGACAACTAAAGAAACTTCATTTACTATGGTGTACGGCGCAGATGCAATGCTTCCCGTAGAGATCGACACGCCAACTTGGCGCCGTGATAACTTCACAGAAGAAGGTAGATTTGTTTTACGTTTCTTCTAACACACTTTCATGCAGGATCCACAATCAAACGCCTCCTCACGAAAAATAACATCTCACACATTTCTTTCTTGTGTAAATTAAGCTAATAAGACAGGTTTACTATGTGGAGCTGATATGATCGATAAAATACGCGAGACCGCCCACATCCAAGAATTCGCCGCCAAACAGAGAGCTGCTCGCTGTTACAACTCAAAAGTGATCCCAAGAGACATGAAGGAGGGCGACCTAGTACTGAGACAAGTCGTCGCGCCCACCAGAATTGGCAAGCTGTTACCAAATTGGGAAGGACCATACCGAGTAAGAGAGAAACTCTCCCATGGCGCATACAAACTAGAAGAGCTAAACGGAGAGATAGTGCCTTGTTATATCTTTTATGTAATGAAAAGGAGTAGGGGAACACTCTTTTCCCCCGCAAGGACGAGGGTTTTTAATGAGGTGCCCTGCTCTCTTATTAAATTCTCTCCATGTTATCTATTTTTTGCCAGCAGAACCAGCAAACGGAACAAGAAAGTAAGAAAAAGTACTTACCTAATTCCTTAACCCCAAGTTGGGCTCTAAGACGTCATGAGCAAGAAAAAGTACTCACTTAATTCCTTAACCCCAAGTTGGGCTCTAAGATGTCATGAGCAAGAAAAAGTACTCACTTAATTCCTTAACCCCAAGTTGGGCTCTAAGACGTCGTGAGCAAGAAAAAATACTCACTTAATTCCTTAACCCCAAGTTAGGCTCTAAGAGGTCGTGAGCAAGAAAAAGTACTCACTTAATTCCTTAACCCCAAGTTGGGCTCTAAGACGTCGCGATCAAAATGAGTACCCGCCCAAAGAAGGCTACAAGGCGTTTAAAAAAAAGCACATTAAACAAGCACGCCAATTCCCAAGAGTTTCAATTTAAACAAGCACGCCAATTCCCAAGAGTTTCAATTTAAACAAGCACGCCAATTCCCAAGAGTTTCAAAAATAAAAATGAGAAACATTACCGAACATCGCCAGAATAAGCAAAATTAAGGAAAAGAAAGTATATCGCATAGATAAAATTTTGAGTCATTACAAAATACAAAATACAAATAAGCCACTGCGGGCACATTACACAAATTAATCCTCATCTACCAAGGCGCCATCCACCACAACCTGGAAAGGATCGAGTGCAGAGAGATCAACTCAAGGGTGCAGAAGGGCGACTTGCTCTTTAGCCCGCTCGAAGCCAGCATCAAAGTTCAGGCCCAACTCGCCTTTAGCTTCTACAATGTCATCCTTGAGCTGACCCTTCCGCTCCACGCCATTATCATTGTCGCCGCATGACCGATCTTCAAGTCAGAGATCCGCTCGTCACATTCTAGCTTCATCGCCTCTTTTGCCCCCTTGGCCTCCTTCAGATCTTTCTCCAGCATCCTCACCTTGGTCCGGAGCGTCTCCTCACTCTGCACGAGCTCTTCATGCTTTCGATCTATGGCCTCCAACATCACCAGAGATCGCAAACAGTGCACACCCACATCCCTTATCAGGAAAGGGACGACGCCTTGATCCCAAACCTTAACATCTTCAGAGTTGAAGGCCATTCTCTCCTTCATGTAGGCGCCATAGTCGAAATCCTTATCCCAAAAGGATTTGACACTCTCACTGGTCCCAGCAATGCCATCCGCGGACTGAGAGTGCACCTTTTTCTTCTTCCTCTCAGTCACCGCCTTCTCCTTCTCAGGCGACGTCTTCTCCTTCTCCCTCGCAACTTCCACGACATCAGTTTGAGTCTCAGGAACGTTGTCAGCCTTCCTTTTTGGCTTGCGTAGTGATGAAGGCATGATTGTCCATGACACAAACACTTCAATTCAAGGGCTAGGAGGACCAATGACAAGGGCAAGGACTAAGCAAGTTAAGGAAGCACTAACTCAATTGGTGGTAAAAGCCTTGGAGTTCAAACCTACACTAGGGAACATGGAGGGTAAAATGGTTATGTGCATCAAACCATTGGAGGAGGGGTGGGGCGCATCTCTTGCTGCCCATTTTATTTAGTTATTTTTGTTATGTTGTAATAAAAAGTGAAAGGGTACATTATTTGACCCAAAGACACTTAGTTAAGTTTTCCCTAATTTTATGGCCATCTTAAAGCTTCCAAGCTTGGAATGGTAAAGTTGTGTGTTTATTTCGTGCAAATAAGGTGCTAAAGCAAGAGGAGTGCAAAGAGATCAACGAACATTTAATGGAGAGAGAAATGCGCACAAGACTTAAGAAAAAAGAGTAAATGGAGCTGTACAACATCCAAAGCCATCAAGAGCTATTATTCAGCCTTTCAATGTTGGAATAAACGTATAACCATCAACAATATTGAAACTGCCATCTCTCATTCATTATAATTCAGTTTGCATTCATTTTGTAATGTTTTTGTAACAATTCAACCTATGCATTGATTTTAGAGTTATTGGCTGAATGTTATGAGTTTTCTTTGCCTTTTCCTTGTATATCTAACGTGTTCACCTTGCCTATAAAAGGTGGCACATAATTTGAATAAAGTTAGTTGAATTTTGTTCAAAAAAAAGTGAGTAATTGCTCTTTAGGTTCTGGATTGAACCTTGTATTGATCATATCAAGAATCCTTTCTTGTGGTGATCATCACTTTCACAGACTTATCACTTTCTAGGATTAGAAAGTGTGGCGTCCCTAAACCCTCTGAAATTCTGGCCAGGCAATACTTAAGAGTTTACAGGTTCTGAACCAAAACAGGTTCTGAACAATGACTTAGCACAATTTAAAGCAGATAAGTAGCAGAAGTAAAAAGTGCAGGAAAGCTAAAGAACACACAAGGTTTGTTAACCCAGTTCGGAGTAAACACCTCCTACTCTGGGGGATACCAATCCAGGAAGGAATTCCACTATTGGAATTAACCCTTAAGACTCAGACACTGACTCCCAGTTCCTATCCCAATCAATTAATCTCCACCTAGTCTTGAATTCTACCCAACACGTTGAGTATTAGAAAACGTCTAACTTCCTATTCAAGTAACTACAACCCAGCCACTTGAACTACCCTTAAACAAAAACACCCTGTTTTTCAGAAAACTTTAAAAACACAACTTCATTCGTACCTAGAGGCTTAGAATGAATTACAACTCAATGACAATCCTAAACCAACTCAAAACATATGAGTGGCGTACAAAACTAAAGCAAAAGCTTAAAAGAACTAAGACTCTATTTCTCTGAATAATACTCTTAAATTCGTGTGGTTGAATAGCAGCAGCCCTTCTCCTTATATAGCCTTCAGTAACTCTTCTTAATTCTGTAGCCAATCTTCTCAAATTGATTTGTTTCTAATTTATGAGTGATCCAATAAGGAAACAAATAAACCAGGAATATATCTATTAAAGATTCTGCAGAAAAAATACGAGCTTCATAATTTAAAACCAAATCTTCATTAAATCTTCTCCAAATAAATCAGCATTCTAGAAGCAATAATCCTGGAACAAATCCTTGCCAATTTTCACCAAGATTCGCATAAAAACCACTTGAAAATATCAGCTTCTGATGTAGTCAACAAAAGTCAACGCGTCCATCAGAACCTGAATCAGCTTCTGAAGTGCTACAGAACTTCTGATGAAGCATTCAGCTTCTGAAGTCATTTTGAGCTTCTGAACAGCTTCAAATGAAATTTCTTGCAACTGAAGAAATGTTCTAATCATGGAGATGCTTCTATTCAATACCTTGGTTTTGCCAAAATATGCAGCCAACACCAAAAGACTCAACAATCTCCCCCTTTGGCAAATTTTTGGCTAAAACCATCCAAGTTCTTCAATCTCCCTTATAAACAACTCAGCAATGAAGAACTCCACAATACGTCATAACATAGCATAGAGCTAAGCAGCGGACAAAGTTATGACTATCATGAGATACACAAAACAGCTTCAGTTTGAAGGTATCAGAGCTACTGATCAACTCCTGATCATCACAAACACTCCCCCTGAAGCTTCACAACAACATAAATAAACACTAAGTTTCACAACACTCCCCCTGCAACTCAGCTTCTCACACAAACTCCCCCTTACTACTGAACTACAGTGAAACATGGTATCAGAACATATACCAAAGTACAGTTGTTCTTCAGAACCACACTTCAGGAGCTGAACACTAATGTTTTTCAGAACCACTACTCTTCTACACTTCAGGACCACATCATCACTCAGGTATATAACAAGCTTGTACTCCCCCTGAGACACATATTCCCCCTTGATCATATCTGGACATATAATGCTTGGTATCAGAGCAAAATTAGTCACCTTCTGAATCAAAGACACACACATCTGAAATGCAGCAATACATCTTCTAATTTTTGGTATCAGAGCCAGCATCTTCTAATTTTTGGTATCAGAGCCAGCACATTGCATAGGACATTGCATAGGATTTTCTCCCCCTTTTTAGCCATAAAATTCTGACAAATCATAATCTTCAAATAGGGAATAAAATCAAAACAGGTAGCACAGATCCTTGAAAACTTGTTAGATTCAGACTTAGGTTCAGGATCACACTTAGTATAGGCACAACTGGCAGGTACTCTATCTTCCCCACATCCAGTTTGCAGTAATTGCTATAACTCTTCATGCAAACACACTCCTAACTTGCTCCTTAAGTTTTCAAACTGCTTAGCATCCAAAGCCTTTGTGAAAATGTCAGCAACTTGTTCTTCAGTAGCTACATGCTCCAGCTGAATAATCTTGTCCTCCACAAGGTTTCTGATAAAATGATGTCTGATGTCTATGTGTTTGGTTCTGCTGTGCTGAATTGGATTCTTAGAGATGTTGATGGCACTCAAATTGTCACAAAACACTGTCATAGTTCCTTGTTCAATGTTGTACTCCTCCAGCATCTGCTTCATCCACACCAATTGTGAGCAACTACTCCCAGCAGCAATGTACTCAGCTTCAGCAGTTGACAATGACACACAGTTTTGCTTCTTGCTAAACCATGAAATTAAGTTATTTCCCAAAAAGAAACAACCTCCTAAGGTGCTCTTCCTGTCATCAGCACTTCCAACCCAGTCAGCATCACAATATCTCATCAGTTCAGAACTTGAACTATGTGAATACATGATTCCATAGTCACTTGTGCTATTCACATACTTCAGGATCCTTTTGACTTGTGTCAGATGACTCATCTTAGGATCAGCTTGATATCTTGCACAAACTCCTACAGCAAATGTGATATCAGGCCTGCTTGCAGTTAAGTACAATAGGCTCCCAATCATGCTTCTGTACTGACTTTGGTCTACTGAAACTCCATGTTCATCCTTAGTTAACTTCAGGTGAGTAGCAGCTGGTGTCCTCTTGTGAGCAGCAGATTCCAATCCAAATTTCTTCAATATGTTCTTGGCATACTTACTTTGAGAAATGAAGATTGTATCTTCCATTTGTTTGACTTGTAACCCAAGAAAATAAGTCAGTTCACCAACTAAGCTCATTTCAAATTCTGACTGCATTTGCTGTACAAACAGTTTGACCATCTTCTGAGACATTCCTCCAAACACTATATCATCCACATAAATCTGAGCAATCATCAGACTCCCATTATCATCTTTAACAAACAAGGTCTTATCAGAACCTCCTTTTCTGTAACCTTGAGCCACAAGAAACTGAGTCAGCCTGTCATACCATGCCCTTGGTGCTTGCTTCAATCCATATAAAGCCTTCTTTAGCTTGTACACATGTTCTGGAAACTTAGGATCCACAAAACCCTTAGGCTGTTCAACATATACCTCTTCTTGCAAGTATCCATTCAGAAATGCACTCTTCACATCCATCTGGAATAATTTGAACTTGAGAATGCAGGATACACCCAACAGTAATCTTATGGACTCTAGTCTGGCCACAGGTGCAAAGGTCTCATCAAAGTCCAATCCCTCCACTTGAGTATAACCCTGAGCAACCAACCTAGCCTTGTTTCTGACTACAGTACCATTCTCATCTGTTTTATTCTTGTTATTGAATCTGAAGTTCTGACCTTTGGCTTTGGCTTTTCTGTTAACATTCTTCAGAATCTTGTTGAATTGTTTTCCCAGCAACACAAGAGCTTCTGATAAGTCATCCTCCTCAGACTCTTGTTGATCATCAGCTTCAGAATTCACACTAAAAGCTACACCTTTTCCTTTCTTCTCAGTCTGTTTACAAAAGGCAGTTTCAAAGTTGAGCAATGACCCAATCAGCTCCTCAAGCTTCATAGTTGTAATATCATGGGCCTCTTCAATTGCTGTTACCTTCATATCAAACCTTCTGGGCAGGGACCTGAGGATTTTTCTGACTAACTTCTCATCAGACATCTTTTCACCAAGAGAATCAAATGAATTTGCCATATCCAGCACATTCATGTAAAAATCCTGAATGGATTCATCTTCCTTCATCTTCAGGTTCTCAAATTTGGTGGTCAGCAGCTGCAATCTGGACATCTTTACCTTAGAAGTTCCTTCATGAGTGGTCTTTAGAATTTCCCAAGCATCCTTAGCCACAGTACATTGTTTGATAAGTCTGAACATGTTCTGATCAACACCATTAAAGACAGCATTCAAAGCTTTTGAATTTCCCAATGACAGATCATCTTCAGCTTTGGTCCATTCCTCCTCAGGCTTCAACACTCCAGTTTTGTTACCATCTTTGTCCAAAACCTCAGGATGATCCCAGCCTTTAATCACAGCTTTCCAAGTCCTGCTGTCAATAGATTTTAAGAAGGCACACATTCTAGACTTCCAATACTCATAGTTTGTGCCATCTAGCAGAGGTGGTCTATTGACATATCCTCCTTCTCTATCCATGCTTACCAGAAATTAAGTCCTCTGGATCTCACCCAAAATACAGGCAGGGTGCCTGCTCTGATGCCAATTGAAATTCTGGCCAGGCAATACTTAAGAGTTTATAGGTTCTGAACCAAAACAGGTTCTGAACAATGACTTAGCACAATTTAAAGCAGATAAGTAGCAGAAATAAAAAGTGCAGGAAAGCTAAAGAACACACAAGGTTTGTTAACCCAGTTCGGAGTAAACACCTCCTACTCTGGGGGATACCAATCCAGGAAGGAATTCCACTATTGGAATTAACCCTTAAGACTCAGACACTGACTCCCAGTTCCTATCCCAAGCAATTAATCTCCACCTAGTCTTGAATTCTACCCAACACGTTGAGTATTAGAAAACCTCTAACTTCCTATTCAAGTAACTATAACCCAGCCACTTGAACTACCCTTAAACAAAAACACCCTGTTTTTCAGAAAACTTTAAAAACACAACTTCATTCGTACCTAGAGGCTTAGAATGAATTACAACTCAATGACAATCCTAAACCAACTCAAAACATATGAGTGGCGTACAAAAATAAAGCAAAAGCTTAAAAGAACTAAGACTCTATTTCTCTGAATAATACTCTTAAATTCGTGTGGTTGAATAGCAGCAGCCCTTCTCCTTATATAGCCTTCAGTAACTCTTCTTAATTCTGTAGCCAATCTTCTCAAATTGATTTGTTTCTAATTTATGAGTGATCCAATAAGGAAACAAATAAACCAGGAATATATCTATTAAAGATTCTGCAGAAAAAATACGAGCTTCATAATTTAAAACCAAATCTTCATTAAATCTTCTCCAAATAAATCAGCATTCTAGAAGCAATAATCCTGGAACAAATCCTTGCCAATTTTCACCAAGATTCGCATAAAAACCACTTGAAAATATCAGCTTCTGATGTAGTCAACAAAAGTCAACGCGTCCATCAGAACCTGAATCAGCTTCTGAAGTGCTACAGAACTTCTGATGAAGCATTCAGCTTCTGAAGTCATTTTGAGCTTCTGAACAGCTTCAAATGAAATTTCTTGCAACTGAAGAAATGTTCTAATCATGGAGATGCTTCTATTCAATACCTTGGTTTTGCCAAAATATGCAGCCAACACCAAAAGACTCAACACCCTCCATTCCACTTCTTGTTTGAAACCACAATTCAGCCTATACCCAATTCACAATTAAACTCTTTTCAACTCAAATTCTGGTCGAAATTAATCCCCATACATTCATTTCGTTTTTCCTTTTGCACATCCTTTCATTAACCATATTTTCAGTTCATTTCTTGTGTTTTGCATCCATATTTAGTATTCAGCAAGCAACTTTGTGTCAATTCAAAATTAAAAATCAAATATGAACCATTTTCACAAAATAGTGTTCATCAAGTGGTAATTAGAGCAAGGTTCCTTTTAAAAGGGCCAAAAGTCCAAAGGTATCAAATTCTTCTTGTTCATCATTCTGATTTTCATCTTAAAAAAAAAAATCGAAATATATATATATATATATATATATATATATATATATATATATAAAAATCAGAATTGTTGCAGAAAAAAAAATCGTTCCAAACCTTTGTTTTTTTTTTTTAATTCCTTGCATTGTGTTAAGTTTGTGTTTTTGATTTTCACCATTTTGAAAGTTTTCTTACCTTGATTTACTTGGTTTCTCTAAAGAACTCAAAAGAGAAATTGAGTGGAAAAAGGCAAGAGTGATACATTAAAAAAAAAGCCAATTGGAGTGAGTGTAAACACTTGTGAGAATTAGTTTTAGGGAATCATGGGTGAGGAAGATCCAAATAAGTTACTAATAGATGCACTCACAACAAGGTTTCAAGCCATGTTGCGGGAGCAAGCTGAACAATTTCAAGAACAAATTAATGAGTTAAAAACTAATTTAACTAGTGATGGGAGTGGTGAGGAGGAGGATGGAAGTAGGCGTAGAAGGAGGGATGAGAGGCCAAGGGAGGATAGGTTGAGGGGTATTAAGATCAAAGTACCATCTTTTTTGGGAGCAAATGATCCGGAGGCCTATCTAGAATGGGAGACCAAGATGGAACAAATTTTTAATTGTCATGATTATTCTGATGTTGAAAAAGTGCAGGTGGCGTCCATTAAATTTAAGGAGTATGCTCTAATATGGTGGGACCAAATGGTCAAAGAGAAGATGAGGTATAATGAACCACCAATTGCAACTTGGGAGGAGATGAAGAGAATCATGAGGAGAAGATTTGTGCCATCCTATTACCATAGGGATTTGCACAACAAATTACAAAGACTCACTCAAGGTGCCAAAAGTGTTGAAGATTATTCCAAGGAGATGGAGGTGGCGAAGATTAGAGCCAATGTGGTGGAAGATCACGAAGCAACCATGGCTAGGTTCATTCATGGACTTAACCGTGACATTAGTGACATTGTGGAGCTGCATCATTACATGTCTTTGGAGGAATTAGTCCATCAAGCCATCAAGGTGGAACAACAACTCAAAAGGAAGGGTCAATTGAGAAGAAGCTCTACTTCTCCTTTCAATTCTTCAAGTTGGAAGGACAAGCAAAAGAAGCAGGGTACATCTTCACCTAAGGAGGCTGTGAGTGATCCTAAAGGTAAAAACATTACTTCATCTCAAAATGTTTCTACTAACAAGATTGTCAAGTGTTTCAAGTGCCAAGGTCTAGGACACATAGCTTCTCAATGTCCAACAAAGAGAATTATGTTAATTGAAGAGAATGAGGACCTTGAGGAGGAGGAGGAGTATGTCGTGAATGATGAAGGAGGAGAAGAAGAGGAGGATGGTGAAAATGGTGACTTTCTCATGATTAGGAGGATGTTGGGAAACCAAACCAAGGAGGAAGAATCAAATCAAAGGGAAAACCTTTTCCATACAAGATGCTTAGTGCAAGGAAAGGTATGTTCTCTAATTATTGATGGAGGTAGTTGTACTAATGTTGCTAGTGCACACATGGTGGGTAAATTAGAATTAGAAACAAGACCTCACCCTAGGCCTTACAAACTTCAATGGCTTAGTGAGAGTGTAGAAATGCTTGTTGACAAACAAGTAGAGGTTTGTTTTAAAATTGGGAAGTATGAAGATGTTGTTGTGTGTGATGTAGTACAAATGGAGGCTTGTCATTTGTTGTTGGGAAGGCCATGGCAATTTGATAGAGGAGTTCAACATGATGGCCGAAGTAATAAGTATTCCTTTATGCACTTTGGGAAAAAAATTATTCTTGCACCATTGAGTCCTAATGATGTAAGAGAAGATCAAAAGAAAATAAAAGAAAAATATGCGCAAGAAAAAGAAAAATATGCGCAAGAAAAAGAAAAAGAAAAATAAAGAGAAAAGAAAGAAACTTTCATGGCAAAAAAAGGAGAAATAAAGAATGCCATTGTTACCAAACAGCCCCTATATTTGCTATATTGCAAAGAGGTGGCTTTGTTTACTAACACTCCTAACACTCAAAAATTTCCAAGTTGTGTTGAAATTCTTTTGCAGGAATTTGAGGCTTTGTTCCCTAAGGAGATACCAAATGGGCTACCACCTTTAAGAGGTATTGAACATCACATTGACCTCATTCCAGGAGCATCTTTACCAAATCGTCCAGCCTACCGAAGCAATCCGCAACAAACTCAAGAAATTCAAAATCAAGTTGCTGAATTGGTAAGTAAAGGATGGGTAAGAGAAAGTTTAAGTCCTTGTGCTGTCCCTGTTATTTTAGTTCCAAAAAAAGATTGTAGTTGGAGAATGTGCACTGATTGTAGGGCTGTTAACAATATTACCATTAAGTATAGGCATCCAATTCCTAGGCTAGATGACTTACTTGATGAATTGTTTGGTGCATGTTTATTTTCTAAAATTGATTTGAAAAGTGTCTATCACCAAATAAGAATTAGGGAGGGGGATGAATGGAAAACTGCTTTTAAAACAAAATATGGTTTGTATGAGTGGATGGTTATGCCGTTTGGATTAACTAATGTACCAAGTACATTTATGAGACTCATGAACCATGTCTTGAGGGAATTTTTGGGAAAATTTGTTGTTGTGTATTTTGATGATATCTTGATATATAGCAAAAATTTAGAAGAACATTGTGGTCATTTAAGGGCTGTTTTAGAAGTTTTAAGGGAAGAACATTTGTTTGCAAATTTGGAAAAATGTGTCTTTTGCATGGATCATGTAATTTTCTTAGGTTTTGTTGTGAGCTCCAAGGGAATCCATGTGGATGAAGAAAAGGTTAGAGCAATCAAGGATTGGCCACCACCCAAAAATGTAAGTGAGGTAAGAAGTTTTCATGGTTTAGCAAGTTTCTATAGGAGGTTTGTGAAAGATTTTAGCACCATTGCTGCACCTCTTAATGGGATTGTTAAGAAAATGTTGTTTTTAAATGGGGTGAAAAACAAGAGCAAGCTTTTGCTGCACTTAAAGAAAAACTCACCAAAGCACCAATTTTAGCATTACCAAATTTTTCCAAATCTTTTGAAATTGAATGTGATGCTTCTAATGTTGGAATTGGGGCTGTTTTGATGCAAGAAGGACATCCAATTGCTTATTTTAGTGAGAAGTTAAAGGGTGCTTCCCTTAATTACTCCACTTATGATATTGAATTGTATGCTTTGTTTAGAGCATTGCAAACTTGGCAACATTACCTACTGCCCAAAGAATTTGTCATTCATAGTGACCATGAATATTTGAAACATTTAAAAGGGCAAGGTAAGTTGAACAAGAGGCATGCCAAATGGGTTGAGTTTCTTGAACAATTCCCATATGTGATTAAACACAAAAGAGGTAAAGCTAATGTGGTTGCAGATGCACTTTCAAGAAGGTATGCCTTACTCTCCACTCTTGAAACTAAAGTTTTTGGGCTTGAGCATATTAAAAGTTTATATGAAAGTGATATTGATTTTTCTTCAAAGTTTTTTGCTTGTGAACATACTGCCATTAATGGATATTTTAGGCACAATGGTTACTTGTTTAAAGAAAAAAGATTGTGTGTGCCTAAATGTTCCATAAGAACTTTGCTTTTAAAAGAGGTGCATGAGGGGGGATTAATGGGACACTTTGGGGTTGTTAAAACTTTAGAGTTGCTGCAAGAACATTTTTATTGGCCCCATATGAAAATTGATGTCCAAAAGTTGTGTGAAAGATGCATAGTGTGTAAAAAGGCCAAATCAAAAGTTTTGCCTCATGGTTTATACACCGTTACCAACTCCTGAATTTCCTTGGGTTGACATTTCCATGGATTTTGTTTTGGGTTTACCTAGAACAAAGAATGAGAAAGATTCTATTTTTGTTGTTGTTGATAGGTTTTCCAAGATGGCACATTTCATTGCATGCAAAAAGGTAGATGATGCAAGCCATGTGGCTGATTTGTTTTTCAAGGAGATTGTGCGCATTCATGGAATTCCAAGGAGCATAGTTTCAGATCGTGACTCAAAATTCTTAAGTCACTTTTGGAGGACCTTGTGGGGTAAGATAGGAACAAAGTTACTTTTTTCAACAACTTGTCACCCCCAAACAGATGGTCAAACTGAGGTGGTAAATATAACTCTCTCTACTCTTCTTAGAAGTGTTCTTACAAGAAATTTGAGAATGTGGGAAGAATGTTTACCCCATGTGGAATTTGCTTACAATCGTGTGGTGCATAGTACTACAAAAATGTCACCTTTTGAAGTTGTTTATGGTTTTAACCCACTAACTCCACTTGATTTGTTACCTTTGCCTAACAATTCTCTTTTGAAGCATAAAAATGGAAAGGACAAAGCTGAATTTGTGAAGAAAATGCATGAGCAAGTGAAGTTGCAAATTGAAAAGAAAAATGAAGTGTATGCTAAACATGCAAACAAAGGGAGGAAAAGGGTGATTTTTGAACCTGGTGATTGGGTTTGGGTGCATATGAGGAAAGAAAGGTTTCCTAGTCAAAGGCAGTCAAAACTTCTACCAAGGGGTGATGGACCATTTCAAGTTCTAGAAAGAATCAATGACAATGCCTACAAGCTTGAGTTACCCGGTGAGTATGATATAAGTGCTATTTTTAATGTTGCTGACTTAGCTCCTTTTGATGTAGGTAATGGTGATCTCAATTCGTGGACGAATTCCTTTCAAGAGGGAGGGGATGATGAAGGCATGATTGTCCATGACACAAACACTTCAATTCAAGGGCTAGGAGGACCAATGACAAGGGCAAGGACTAAGCATGTTAAGGAAGCACTAACTCAATTGGTGGTAAAAGCCTTGGAGTTCAAACCTACACTAGGGAACATGGAGGGTAAAATGGTTATGTGCATCAAACCATTGGAGGAGGGGTGGGGCGCATCTCTTGCTGCCCATTTTATTTATTTATTTTTGTTATGTTGTAATAAAAAGTGAAATTCCTGGCAACCTGACTGACAGATGCTGTGCACAATGTTGGCACAACTGTCCGAGCAACTGTCTACTCAGAACTACAATAAAAATAACGCAGCGTAACAAAGCACAAATTAAAAGGAACACAACAGAAATATAAAGTACACAGTGAGTTTGTTAACCCAGTTCGGAGCAACTCTCCTACTCTGGGGGATACCAGTCCAGGAATGAATCCACTATTATAGTTCTAGTGAAAAGACCAACGCAGACACACTACTTGACTTTGCACCAAGACCCTACCAGTGGCAACTCTATCTAGGAACTCCTAGATATGAGACCCCGTCTCAATTCCTACCAACAACACAATCAAAATTGTAATCAACTACGCAAAACCCACCAAGAGAGACACACTCTAATAACACATACTCACTCCGTACTTAAAAGCTTAGGAGCAGCTTAAAATTACAACTCAAACAAACTCAGTCCTTAGCTTGAATCAGGAAGATACAAGCAAGGCTCACAATTAACAGAAGAAACCCTAAAAACCTTAAACACACGCTTTGCTAACACACACGGTTTTTAGTTACCCTACTAGGGTTTGTCTTCACAAATATATAATACTGAGGTAGCACGAGTTTGGGCTTCAAAATAGAGCGTGAACATTTGTCCGGTCCAGCTGAAACAATCTTCTAGAAATAATAAAAAGCTTCCAAATATAGAATGATATCTTGTGGAACAAATAGCAAGGCAAATAAAACTTCAAGCAAATCTTCTATCAGATACACGCGCCTTGATCAGCAAGCTAGAGGAAAATAAATCTTCAAGCAAATCTTTGGAAGATTGCGTACACAAATATAAAGCGCTAGCTGGCGCGAAAAACCACAAGTCACATAACGCCATTCCATATGCTACCGCATTTGTCCCAGCATCTGGCTAGTAGATGTTTTTGCAAAATGTAGCCAATCTACAAAAACCCAACAATCTCCCCCTTTGGCAAAATTTTGGCTAAAACACTCTAGAGCCAGTTCTTTGGGAGATACACAGATAAGATTCCTTCACGTCAACATAGGCACACAACAAGGAAAGAAAATATCGTAGCAAATAATGAGATTACTTCCAAGGGAGAAAATTTGGACAAAGATAACTTGCAAGTAGTATCAGAGGCATGCACCAGATAACACAAACATCTAGCGTCATAGGAACAACTAGAGAGAAATAAACTCTCATATAGTGGATTCACAAGATAAGGGAAAAAATAAATTTCCACACACCAAGAAAAGAAACTTAAGAGCTCCCCCTCAAAACATGTACCAGCGCTCCCCCTCAACATATACGGCACTCCCCCTCAACACATGTAACCATACATAATCATGCACACAACCAGCCAAGATAAAATAAGCTATAAGCTACAAACATGCACATGCACACATTGCATCTAATCTACTCTACTCCCCCTTTTTAGCCATAAATTCTGACAAATAACAGATAGTGCATACGCATAGAAAGTGCATAGAAACCATAGAGAGTGCATATTACAGACCAGAAGCACACAAGGTGCATAAGAAATTCAGGGCATAGCCCAGTCACCAACAAAAGCAAAAGAAGAACAACAAAGAGATCAGAACAAAACAATAAAATCAGAAATCCTCAGAATCATCAGAGTCATCCTCAGTGTCACCAGCAGAAGCAACAGGTATATTTCCTCCTTCTTCCTCATCCTGCTCACCCTCAGCATCAGCTTCAGCCTTCAAAGCTGCAATGATCCTGTCAATCTTCACCTTCCTAGCTCCAAGAGCCACACTTGTCTCAGTAAGATCAGCAATCATTTGCTTTCTGGAGAGCACACCAGATGTCCGGACAGAAGTACCAGCTAAGTCAACATCATGTTTCTCAGACAACAAACTGCAATCTAAAGACATAGGACCAGGCCTCTTGCAGGGCTCATCAGTACTAATCAAAATATCTGGGTGTTGCTGAAGTATAATACCACACAGGAGAGTGGGAAAAGCTATAAGAAACTTGATAGCAAAGGACTTAGCATGCTCCAAAACCTGATAATAGATGTAGGCTCCATAATCAAAAGGTGACTTGGTACCCACAACATAAATCAATTTAGCCAAACCAAAAGCAACTGAGAAGTTAAGAAAAGAATAATGATGGTAGCGTGTGGGAGGTTTGAATAAGGAAGGTTGGAGATAGCTTCCTTGAATTGCGTGCATCAAGCGGTTGAGGAGGGAGAAAATAACTGCTGCACGCCTCCCATAAATTAACTGCTACAATTCCTCAAATAAACAGATCCCTAACTTCCGTCTTAATTTTTCAAATTGATTAGCATCAAGAGCTTTTGTAAAAATATCTGCTAATTGCTCTTCAGTTGCAACATGCTCAAGAGTGACAATTTTTTCTTCAACCAGATCTCTAATAAAATGATGTCTAATGTCAATGTGTTTAGTCCTGCTGTGTTGTATAGGATTTTTAGAGATATTAATTGCACTCAGATTGTCACAATATAAGGTCATAGCATCTGTCTTGACATTGTACTCGCTCAGCATCTGTCTCATCCACAACAATTGGGAACAACTGCTACCAGCTGCTATGTACTCAGCTTCAGCTGTAGACAAGGAAACACAATTTTGCTTCTTACTGAACCAGGATATAAGATTGTTACCCAGAAAGAAACATCCACCAGAAGTACTCTTTCTATCATCTGCACTTCCAGCCCAGTCAGCATCACAATACCCAAACAACACAGTGCTTTCTCCATGAGAATACAACATACCATAGTCACTGGTACCATTCACATACTTCAGAATTCTCTTTACCTGAGTCAGATGGCTGATTTTTGGTTCAGCTTGGTACCTGGCACACACTCCAACTGCAAATGTGATATCTGGCCTACTTGCTGTAAGATATAAAAGACTCCCTATCATACTCCTATACATGCTTTGATCAACATCCACACCTTTCTCATCCTTTGATAATTTCACATGTGTGGGAGCAGGGGTTCTTTTATGAGCAGCATTTTCCATCCCAAATTTCTTGACTATATTTTTAGCATACTTACTTTGAGAGATAAATATAGTATCTTCCATCTGTTTCACTTGAAGACCAAGAAAGAACTTTAGCTCACCTACAAGACTCATCTCAAATTCAGATTGCATTTGCTGAACAAAATGCTCTATCATCTGGTCAGACATTCCTCCAAAGACTATGTCATCTACATATATTTGAGCAATCATCAGCTGTCCATTTTCATCTTTCACAAACAAGGTTTTGTCATTTCCTCCCTTCCTATAGCCATTGTTAATTAGAAACTCAGCAAGTCTCTCATACCAAGCTCTAGGGGCTTGCTTCAGGCCATATAGAGCTTTCTTCAATTTGTAAACATGGTTTGGAAAACTTGGATCAATGAAACCTTTAGGCTGTTCCACATAGACCTCTTCATTTAAGTACCCATTGAGAAAGGCACTCTTGACATCCATCTGATACAGCTTGAATTTTAGTATGCATGCAATTCCAAGTAACAATCTAATAGATTCCAACCTAGCTACAGGAGCAAAAGTCTCATCAAAGTCTACACCTTCAATTTGAGAATATCCTTGTGCAACCAGTCTGGCTTTGTTTCTAGTGATAGTGCCATTTTCATCAGACTTGTTTTTATAAACCCACTTGGTACCTATGACATTCACATTATCTGGTCTAGGAACTAAGTCCCACACATTACTTCTCTTGAACTGAGTTAATTCTTCTTGCATAGCATTTATCCAGAACTCATCAGTTAGAGCTTCCTTAACATTCTTTGGTTCAAGTTTAGATATAAAGCAAGAATTTGATACCTCATCATAGTTCCTTCTAGTTGTGATCCCTTGGTTAGGGTCGCCAATGACTTGATCTATGGGGTGGTTTTTCTGAACTCTGATAGATGGTCCTTTGTTGGGAGCAGTCTTCTCTGGATTGGTTACTTCAGAATCTTGCTTACCACTTGCTTCATCTACTTTCTTCTCTTCCTGTAGGTCAGATGCTGAGTCAAATGTCGCATCATCTGGCATCGCATTATTTCCTTCATCATCTACAACAACATTTATAGATTCCATCACTGTCTTGGTTCTGGAGTTGTATACTCTATAGGCTCTGCTGTTTGTTGAATAGCCTAGAAAGATTCCCTCTTCACTTTTAGCATCCATCTTTCTTCTTGGTTCCCTGTCAGCTAAAATATAGCACTTACTACCAAACACATGAAAATGTTTCACTGTTGGCTTCCTGTCCTTCCATAGCTCGTACAAGGTTGTAGATGTACCTTTTCTCAAAGTCACTCTATTATGAATATAGCAGGCTGTGTTCATGGCTTCAGCCCAAAAGAAAAATGGCAGCTTCTTTGCATGTAGCATAACTCTGGCAGATTCTTGCAAAGTCCTGTTCTTTCTCTCAACTATCCCATTTTGTTGGGGAGTAATGGGTGCAGAGAACTCATGAAATATTCCTTCAGAAATGCATAAATCAGAGAACTTACCATTCTCAAACTCTTTCCCATGGTCACTTCTGATTCTAACAATTCCACAATCCTTTTCTCTCTGAAGTTGTAAGCAAAGATCCTTGAATTTTTCAAAAGTGTCTGATTTCTCCTTAATGAAATTTATCCAAGTATATCTGGAAAAATTATCAACAACAACAAATGCATACTTCTTACCACCTAAGCTTTCGACTTGCATAGGTCCCATTAAGTCCATGTGCAATAGCTCAAGAACTCTGGATGTGGATAGATGTTGCAGCTTCTGGTGAGGCATCTTGGTCTGTTTTCCTATCTGGCATTCTCCACATATACTTCCTTCCTGAATTTGGAGTTTTGGTAAACCTCTGATGGCTCCTTCAGCAATAGCTTTCTTCATGCTTCTGAGATTCAGATGTCCAAGCTTTTGGTGCCATAGTTTTACTTCATCTTCTTTGGTTATTAGACAAGTAGATAACTTTGCTTTATCTTGAGAAACCCACAAGTAGCAATTGTTCTTTGATCTATCACCTTTCATCAGGATGTCACCTTTACTGTTAGCAACTAAGCATTCACTCTTTGTAAAGTTGACCTTCAATCCTTGATCGCACAGTTGACTAATACTAATTAAGTTAGCAGTCAATCCTTTCACTAGAAGCACCTTATCAAGTTTGGGTAGACCCTCATTCACAAGCTTTCCTACACCCTTTATTTCTCCTTTGGCTCCATCACCAAAAGTCACACAACTTGTAGCATAAGGCATAACATCAGTTAAGTAATTTTTATCGCCAGTCATATGCCTGGAACACCCACTCTCAAAGTACCAATCATTTCTGGATGACACTCTCAGAGATGTATGAGCAATTTGAGCAGTCTCATCAGCTTCAGGTTCTGTTTTTCTAGGATCCACAGTGTTGCTCGTGGGATTATCATTTTTTTTCTTCCACTGCTTCTTGGTGATCTTCACTGTGGAATCAGGTCTTGGTGAATAAGTTCTGTCTGGATAACCATATAATTTGAAGCAGAAAGGTCTGATATGTCCTTTTCTTCCACAGCAGTGGCATACCCAACCATGATACCTTCCTTTTGATCTGGGCCTATATCCAGATGCATGTTGTCGCACCTGATGTCCTTTTCCCTAATTTTATGGCCATCTTAAAGCTTCCAAGCTTGGAATGGTAAAGTTGTGTGTTTATTTCGTGCAAATAAGGTGCTAAAGCAAGAGGAGTGCAAAGAGATCAACGAACATTTAATGGAGAGAGAAATGGGCACAAGACTTAAGAAAAAAGAGTAAATGGAGCTGTACAACATCCAAAGCCATCAAGAGCTATTATTCAGCCTTTCAATGTTGGAATAAACGTATAACCATCAACAATATTGAAACTGCCATCTCTCATTCATTATAATTCAGTTTGCATTCATTTTGTAATGTTTTTGTAACAATTCAGCCTATGCATTGATTTTAGAGTTATTGGCTGAATGTTATGAGTTTTCTTTGCCTTTTCCTTGTATATCTAACGTGTTCACCTTGCCTATAAAAGGTGGCACATAATTTGAATAAAGTTAGTTGAATTTTGTTAAAAAAAAAAGTGAGTAATTGCTCTTTAGGTTCTGGATTGAACCTTGTATTGATCATATCAAGAATCCTTTCTTGTGGTGATCATCACTTTCACAGACTTATCACTTTCTAGGATTAGAAAGTGTGGCGTCCCTAAACCCTCCATTCCACTTCTTGTTTGAAACCACAATTCAGCCTATACCCAATTCACAATTAAACTCTTTTCAACTCAAATTCTGGTTGAAATTAATCCCCATACATTCATTTCGTTTTTCCTTTTGCACATCCTTTCATTAACCATATTTTCAGTTCATTTCTTGTGTTTTGCATCCATATTTAGTATTCAGCAAGCAACTTTGTGTCAATTCAAAATTAAAAATCAAATATGAACCATTTTCACAAAATCGTGTTCATCACGTAGGATGAGACCGGAAGAGTCGCTGCCAATTGGTCCTTCAACAGCTTTCTTCGCTTTCATCTCCTCTAAATACTTCCTCCTCTCCGCTCCAGTCATAGGCGCCATAGTATCTGCAAAAGAAAAAACAAGCAGAAGGTTACAAAGATAGAAAGGCGAGAGAACAAAAGTAAATTCATAAGATAAATAAAACACCAACTCACCCAAGTAAGCTTCTAAGCTTTCCACATCCCCTTCCCTATTCAACAGCTCTCGGATGTTGATAAGCAACATCTTATCTAAAAAGCATACGACGCCTCTCTCATACTCGTCCAGCTTCTCATACTCGAAGCCCGTTATGGACACCGAAGTACTAGTCCAACATATAGGAAACCTCAGCTTATCATTGACTCGCAAAGCGGCTGCTTCACAATCCTTTCCCCCCCGCGTCCTAAGAAAAGTCTGCCTCTAGTTCTTGTAATGAGAGGCATATGGCAGGAACAACCTCTTGTTCGGATGCGCACTGATAGACACCCAAGATAGCTTGTCCACCCCTTTGGTGCCATAAAAAGTAAAGAACGACCCGTACGAAGGTTGAAAGCCTAACCCCTCGCATAAAATTTCGAAGGGGCGTATGAACGCCCAACCGTTGGGCTGAAGCTGAGACGGCACCACGTTCAACCAGTTCAGAACGTCTACCTCAAAAGGCATAAAGGGGTACCTCACGACTAGATCTTCAAAGACGACTTTATACATGTGGAACATCTCATTTTTCACCCCTTTCGGTCATCGCAGACAAACCTTCTCGCCCGGGCGGCAATGCTCTAGAACCACGTCCTCCTCAAAACCCGTCGAAGACACATGTAGCTTGCTCCGAAAGAACGCCACACGTTGGGGACCCATATATATAGACTCCGAACGGAGAACGTCCTTTGTGAAGACCTCTTTCTCCGTGTCACTAGACGATGCCATATAGCAAATTCCTTTCCGACAAACAGGACCTGGGGGAACAGAAAGAACACCCCTGTTAGACGAGTTCCCACTACTACAACCTCCTTCACTCTCATCCGAATCACTCGAATACTCCTCTAAAAACGAATGGCCATAATACGCTTTCTCAAATGCTTCCCAATCAGTGGTGTCGTCTGACCGCTTTGCATGTTTAATACTTGCCCTCCACAACCTATCCCTATCCTCCGAATTGGCTGGGGATAATTCCCTACCCGCCCCATCACACTCCCTAAGTACCACCATACTACAAAACTAATTAAAAAGACGAGATCGAGCGAAATACCTGATTAAGAGTGAAGACATAAAACTGGAAGCACAAGTGAACGTCGGACGGTTGGTGAACGAAAAACCTGCTTTTTCCAAGCAACGATCGATTCGGAAAATCTGGAGTAAAAGCGCAGGCGATGGAAGAGAAGAAAGAAGTGAAGCAAGTGAGAGAAAGAGAAATCGGAAAGATGAACAGTTAGATTCGGAAAAGCAGTTTAAGTACAAAAAGCCTGGAAAGAGAGAGCAGATGACGTCATTAACTGGACGTGATTTCCGAGAACCGTTACGATATGAACACGTCAGCGATGGCAAAAAGTCACCCCATTTCAACCGTTAGATCTCGCGGGAGCTCGCCCAAAAAGCTAAGACCTTAAAAAGACGCCACATGTTGGGCTAGCTCTAACATGGCGAGCTAAGCCGTTAACAAGTCATTCATCAATTAATCACTTCGCCTTGTACCAAAGCCCGTGCTTGATGGACTATAAACCACTCGGAACGCTAAACCAACAGAACATGGTTACTTCGTACACTCAAGACGTTAGGCTAGCACCAACAGACATATTGGGTTGTCGCCTTTCACAGACCATATGCAAGCACCCCGTCTCTCCGGGCCTAATGCCTATTAGGCTACAAAATTTCGACACTCTGGACAGTTTAATACATAGCCTTAGGTGGCCCTGCTAAAGGCACCACCCTGAAAGAGCCCCTAGGACCCTCTAGGACGCCCAATCTAGGCTATAAATAGTAGCCTTGGGATCATTCCAATCAGTTTCTAGATTTGTACTGGCAGTGAGTACAATACTTCTAGAAACTAGGGTTTCTGTGCTGTGTTTAGGTCATGCCTCGGGAATGATCCCAAGGTTACTATTTGTAGCCTTTTCTGGGCCTACCCGGTCATGGTTTTGGGCCTAAATCGTAAAGGGCCAAAACCATGACTTGGGCGCCCTCGTAAGCTGCTGAGGGCGCCCCCAAAGGGCTATTTGTGATTGTCAAGTGGGCCCTCTGCCCTCTTGGAGGACGTCCAGCCCTATTTGAAGGGTTCACACCCTTGGCTTTGGGGTCTTAATTTCTAGATAGTGAGATCTACGGTCCACAGCCCAACAAGCACGAGTCTTGGTACAAGGCGAAGTGATTAAACTGTTTACAGGGGGTTTGTCTATGACCTTTTGCCCAGCAAGTGGGACTTACTAGTCACGAAGCCATGTGAAAAAATTTTATGAGTACTAGCCCAACGTGGGTGTTTAAACCCTGCGTGGGTACTAGCCCAACACGGATACTAGCCCAACGTGGGCATTAGCTCCATGTTTGTTTTGAGTACCTTAGTGGGCGGCACTAGCCCTACGAGAGTGTTGGGCGCCAGCCCAACAGGAATATTTATGCTAGCCCAACAAGCACAAGTCTTGGTACAAGGCGAAGTGATTAAACTGCGTGTAGCTCGCTACGTCCTTTGGACCGCGTGTCGAGGACGCCTCTTATTGGGATCCGACGGCTGGCGTGAGGCGACCGTTCGCTCTCGCTGACGTGTCGTAATCTTAGCGGTTTTCGGAAATCGTGCCAACTTAAGTGACGTCATCTGCGCGTTTTCCCAGGCTTTTCACTTTAAACTGAACGCGGATCTAATCAGTCCCTTTCTTTGTCTTTTCACTTTCCTTCTCCTTTCTTTGTCCGAAACGCACGTCCTTTGCCAATTGCAAACAGTTCTTAGAATCAACGCTCTCCTCCAGAATCAAATCAGTCCCTTTCTTCGTCCAGCTTTTCTTCATTCGAAACAGGTAATCCCTTTTTTAGAATTCAGCCTCTGATCGTTAGCGCTTCGTTTTTGTAATTCAAACTAGGACATGGTAGTTATCAGGGAGTGTGATGGGAAGGGAAACGTACTGTCTCCGGCTAACTCGGAGGAAAGGGATGCGTTATTGAGAGAGGCGGTTAGGCTTGCGAAACGATCGGACGGGACCACCGATTGGGTTGCCTTTGAAAATGCCTACTATGGCCATTCTCTTTTAGGGGAGTTTTCGAGCGACTCGAGTGATAGCGAGGATAAAGACGATAGCGGGAACTCATCTGATTGTGTTATTCTTTCTGTTCGTCCAGGTCCCTCCTATACGAAAGAAAATCACGGTATGGCGTCCGCTAGTGACTTGGGGCTAGGGGGTTCTACTAGCGAAATGATGCGCTTGGAGTCCGTGTTTATGGATCCTGAACGAGTGGCGCTGTTCCGAAGCAAGGTTAATGTTTCTTCGACAGGATGCGAAGATGATGTGATCCTGGAGCCCTGCCGTCCTGGTGAGAAAGTATACTTACGGATGCCAAGGAGTAGGGCCCACGAGTTCTTCTATATGTATGCGGCGGTCTTTGAAGATTTGGGTGTGAAGTATCCATTCACGCCCTTCGGAGTAACTGTCCTGAGGTGGTTGAATGTGGCGCCCTCGCAGCTTCAGCCCAACAGTTGGGCGTTCATCCGGGCCTTTGAGATAGCTTGCGAGGGATTAGGCTTTGAGCCCTCCGCCGGGTGCTTCTTTAGCTTCTACGGTACTCGGGGGGTGGACAAATCGTCTTGGGTCTCTGTTGGCGCGCACCCTGGGAAACGGTTGTTTCCACCTTATGCCTCTCATTACAAGAACTGGAGACGGACATTCCTTAGGGTGAGGGGAGGAGGGCGCGTACATAATGAATTAAAATTTCCCATTTGCTGGACGAGTTCCCCAGCTTCCATTACGGGGTTTGCTTTCGAACAGTTGAGTGCGTATGAACAAGGTGTCGTTTCCTTCCTGGATAAAATGCTGCCCATGGATATCCGGGAGTTGCTGAATAGAGAGGGAGATGTCGATAGCTTTGAGACCTATTTGCGTGAGTTGATTTCATAACTTTGCTTGTCTAGCTTTTTGTCTTTCTCTTTATTAATTATTTGTGTATTGGCTCTGGTTTTTTGACTTGCAGAATCAATGGCGCCACTAACAGCTGCAGAGAGGAAGCAGTATTTGGCCGAGCTGAAGGCCAAGAGGTCGGGCGGGGTGGCTGACACTAGCGATTCTTCTGGGCTCATCCTTCGTAAATCCAAAAAGAAAGCCGAGATTGTTCTTGACGCTCAACCTGAGTGTGCTGTGGACGTGGCGCAGGAGAAGACTCGGGAGGAGAAGAAAAGGAAGGCGGCGGATGGGGAGGAGGGGGTGATAAAAGAGAGGAGGTCTAAGCGGGCGCATTCTCATCCCGCCATTGAACTTACTGGTCCCAGCCGGGATGTTCGGTCTTTCTGGGACAAGGATTTTGATTTCGAAGCCTACGTGAAAGAAAAGATGGTTTGCAATCCTGATGATGTGACAGCTGGGATGCAGAACCCTGTTCCTTTTGCGACGAGGGATATCGGCGTGAACTGTTTGCGGTCTATCAGGCTTTTGATGTCCGTTGATTGCAAATATACGGAGTCAGTTCGTAATGGAGAAACGTTGCTGGAAAGGGTGAAGCTACTGGAGAAGGAATTACAAGAGGTTCAGGAGGGCAAGGAGAAAGAGGTCAAGGAGGCGGCGGAGGCGATGAGGGCCGAGTTCGACGAACAAATCAGTGACTTGAAGGTTGGTCATGACGCTGACTTAGCTGGGAAGGACGCGGTGATCATACGTTTGAGGAAAGAGGTCGCCTCGGGGGTTGAGAGGGAGACGGCGTTGAAGGCTGAGGTTGCGGAAGCCAAAGGAGAATGGCGCTGTCTTTCGAGACTGGGTTTGATCGTGCGAAGGAGCAGGCCGCCTTCCTCCATTCTGAAGCTGATCTTTCGTCTATGGATTCTTTCAAGATAATTGTAGATGGCGTCCTTGTGGACGAACAATAGTCTTTGTTGTAACCTTAATTTACTTTGATCTTGAACTTTCTTGAATTTGTATTGATGCGTGATTTGTACTATATTTCGTTGGTTTCTTGTTCAATGACGACGATGACAATGCTTCTTGGGTGGTAGTTATTATTTGTACGTTTTCTTGATTTATTTAAGATTGTCAAACCGTTGAGCTTTCCGATGTTATTGCTTTATTGAGGCATCTTATGCATGAATTCTTTTATTTTCGCGACGTATTCGTTTTCTGCTTACGACGCCTTAGAGCCCTTTTTTAGGGTTAAGGACTTAAGTGGCGATTTTGTTTTTCGGCTCGCGACGTCTTAGAGCCCTCTTGGGGGTTAAGGAATTAGGCGGCGATCTTATTTTCGTCTCGCGACGTCTTAGAGCCCTCTTGGGGGTTAAGGAATTAGGCGGCGATCTTATTTTCGTCTCGCGACGTCTTAGAGCCCTCTTGGGGGTTAAGGAATTAGGCGGCGATTTTATTTTAAGCTCACGACGTCTTAGAGCCCTGTCTTTTAGTTTTAGGGTTAAGGAATTAGGTGGCATTTTCATTTTAAGCACACGACGTCTTAGAGCCCTGTCTTTTAGGGTTAAGGAATTAGGTGGCATTTTCATTTTAAGCACACGACGTCTTAGAGCCCTGTCTTTTAGGGTTAAGGAATTAGGTGGCATTTTCATTTTAAGCACACGACGTCTTAGAGCCCTGTCTTTTAGGGTTAAGGAATTAGGTGGCATTTTCATTTTAAGCACACGACGTCTTAGATCCCTGTCTTTTAGGGTTAAGGAATTAGGTGGCATTTTCATTTTAAGCACACGACGTCTTAGAGCCCTGTCTTTTAGGGTTAAGGAATTAGGTGGCAACCCCTTTGGGGTTAGGCGCGCCCTTCGTGAGTTGATGCTGACTATCTCGTTTCGTCGATAACTGTGATACTGGAGTCAAACAGAGATAAGGATAAACGGAAATTGATGCCTCATTAAAAACCCAGCTTTCGCGGGGAAAAGAGTGCTCCCTTATTCCTCTTTGTTAGTTGAAATCAAAATACAAACAATTCAAAAGAAAATGCAAGCTAAACTTTACTGCAGTTCGACCTTGTGTGGCTTGTTTGTAAGGATGGTGAAGTGCTCAGCTGTAGTAATGGCGTAGGTTGGCGGCATTCCAGGTTCGTGGTATCGTGTCTCCATTCAGCTCCTCCAGCTTGTATGCTCCGTGTGCTAGTTTTTCTCTGACTCGGTATGGTCCTTCCCAGCTGGGTAGTAGCTTTCCAATTCGGGTGGGCGCGACGACCTGTCTTAAGACCAAATCTCCTTCTTTCATGTCTCTTGGTATTACTTTTGAATTGTACCGGCGGGCTGCTCTTTGTTTGGCGGCGAATTCCCGGATGTGGGCGGCCTCCCGTACCTCGTCAATCATGTCTATTCCGCATAGTAAGCTCGCCTCATTAGCCTCTTCTGAGAAGTTCTCCCGGCGCCATGTTGGTGTGTCGATTTCTACAGGCAGCATAGCGTCGGCGCCGTATACCATGGTGAACGGGGTTTCCTTGGTTGTGGAATGAGGCGTCGTGTGATATGACCAGAGCACTTCATGCAATTGGTCAGCCCAAAGTCCTTTGGCGTCGTCAAGCTTCTTTTTTATGCCGTTCAAGATCACCTTGTTTGCAGATTCGGCTTGCCCGTTTGCTTGGGGATGGATGACTGAGACAAACTTCGTCTGGATTCCGAGTTGATTGCAGAATTCTACCACCTTGGAACTGGCGAACTGGGTCCCGTTGTCAGATACTATAACTTTGGGTAGCCCAAACCTGCATATTATTTTCTTCCAGTAGAAGCGTATTACTCTGTCCGCCGTGATTTTGGCGACCGCTTCGGCCTCGACCCACTTCGTGAAGTAATCCACTCCGACTATGAGAAATTTCAGTTGTCCGGGTGCCAACGGGAATGGGCCTACAATATCCACTGCCCACTTATGAAAAGGCCATGGGGAAAAGACTGAGGTGAGTTCGCAAGCAGGGGCGTGCTTCTTATCAGAAAACCTCTGACACTTGTCACACTTTCGTACAAAGTCTGCGCTCTCTTGGATCATTGTTGGCCAGTAGTAACCTGCTCTTAACAGCTTCGCGGCCAAGGATCGTCCGCCGATGTGGCTCCCGCATACGCCTTCGTGCACTTCTAAGAGGACGAGGTGGGTCTCATTTTCACCTAAGCACCTGAGCAGAGGCGATGCCTTGCCTCTGTTGTATAATTTTCCAGCGACCATGCAATACTTCGAAGCCTTCTTCCGTATCTGCAGTTCTTCCTCCTCGCTTTTGGGATTAAACGCTCCCGTGAGGTATTTGATGAGAGGCGTCATCCACCCCTCCTCCTCATTCTCCACGGCGCCTACTTCCATGATCTCTGTGCTGGGGGCCGCCAGCACCTCCTGGATGACCGTTCTGTTGTTCCCCGGGCGTTTGGTGTTGGCCAGTTTAGACAAAAGGTCGGCTCTTGAATTCTGCTCTCTTGGAACGTAGATTGCCTCGAAGAACTTGAAGGTGGAGGCTAAACTGTTGACCTTTGCTAAGTATTTGATAAGTTGACTGTCCTTCGCTTGGTATTCCCCGGTAATTTGGCTCGTCACCAACTGGGAGTCGCTCTTCGCCCTCAAGTTTTCCACTCCCATCTCTTGTGCCAGCTTCATGCCCGCTACCAGGGCTTCATACTCTGCCTGGTTGTTGCTCGCCTTGAACTCAAATCTCAGCGACTGCTCTATGATTAGGCCCCCTGGACCCTCCAACACTATGCCGGCTCCACTACCTTTGAGGTTTGATGATCCGTCGACCGATAACAACCACACGAAAGGGGCGACTTCTTCCACCGGGGATGAAAATTATACTAGGAAGTCAGCCAGGACCTGTGACTTTATGCTGCCTCTAGGAAGATATTGAATGTCATATTCGGACAATTCCACTGCCCAGGATACCATTCTTCCCGCCAGGTCTGGTTTCCCCAGCACTTGCTTGATGGGGTAGTTGGATTTGACAACAACTCTATGTCCTTGAAAATACGGTCGCAGTTTCCTCGCTGTTGCTACCACTGCTAGAGCCAGGCGCTCTATTTTTTGGTATCTCAGCTCGGCTCCCTTGAATACCTTGCTCACAAAATACACTGGTTTTTCACCTTCGTCAGAATCTTGCACGAGGACGGAACTCATAGCATTTTCCGATATAGATAGGTAGAGGAAAAGGACGGCGCCTGCATCTGGACGATGCAGAACTGGCGGGCTGGAAAGGAACGTCTTAATCTTTGCGAACGCATCTTCGCACTCTTCAGTCCATTGGAAAAGTTCCTTCTTCTTTATTGAGGCAAAGAAAGAGAAAGCTTTATCGCCGGCGCATGACAAAAACCTGGAGAGCGCTGCGAGCCTACCCGTCAACTGCTGCACCTCCTTAATGCTAGATGGGCTTCTCATGTTGATTATCGCCTGACACTTGTCAGGGTTTGCCTCGATACCGCGCCGGGTCAGCATGAAGCCTAGGAATTTCCCTGCGTGAACCCCAAAATAGCATTTGGCCGGGTTGAGACGCATGTTATACGCGCGAACTTGATCGAAGATCTCTTCCAGATCCTTTGCATGGCTTTTGTCCTGTTTTGTTTTTACTACCAGATCGTCGATGTAGACCTCCAAATTCTTTCCGATTTGTTCTGCAAAGGCGGTGTCCATTAACCTTTGAAAGGTGGCGCCGGCGTTCTTTAAGCCAAAAGGCATAACTTCATAGTGGTAGTTGTGGTGATTAGTCATGAAGGCCGTTTTTGGGGCGTCGAGAGGATCCATCTTTATTTGGTTGTAGCCGGAGTATGCGTCCATGAAACTCAGGGTTTGGTACCCTGACGCGTTGTCGATAAGGTGGTCAATGTTTGGGAGGGGATATGGGTCTTTTGGGCAGGCGGTGTTCAGATCGGTGTAGTCGACGCACATGCGCCATTTTCCGTGAGCTTTCTTTACGAGGACGACGTTTGCCAGCAATGTAGGATACTTGATTTCACTTATGAAACGGGCGTCTCTTAACTTGGCCACCTCTTCATCTACTGCTTTCCTCCTTTCTTCGCCTAATTTCCTTTTGCGCTGAGCCACTGGCTTCACTCCTGGGCGTAGGGCGAGGTGGTGGCATACGATGGTAGGGTCGATGCCGGGCATGTCTGATGGTTGCCAGGCGAACAGGTCTAAGTTTCTTCTCAGGAGATCCACTAGACTTTGTTCTTCCAAAGAGGTCCCCACCTTGGTTGTTTGATGTGGCTCCGGGCCTATTGTGACTTCCTTCAGATCCTCAGTGGGTTCAAGACGCTCGTTCTGGAATTCTTCCCTTGGATCCAAGTCGATGACGTTAACTTGCAACGTTTTGCTGTGGCTGCGAAGTTGTTGGATCTGTTGCCGTACTGCTTTCGCCGCCTCTGGGTCCATGAACAACGATGGCGACGATGGTCGTTTTCGGGTCGGTTATCAAGGTTCAAAAATTGCGACTGAAGGCTCCCAGTCGGGACTGCGAATTTCGGAGGGACTAATTGATGTTTTGAACAAGAAACGGGGCGTTTGATTAGAGCTAGGGGTAGGTCTAGGGAGATATGGGGGATATACGGCGCTCTGATTGCTCTCAGGGGCCGTGGATCGATCGTTTTTCTCTGGGAGACGGTGGCTAGGTCAGTTTTACCGTAGCCCCACGGTGGGCGCCAACTGTACTGGCAGTGAGTACAATACTTCTAGAAACTAGGGTTTCTGTGCTGTGTTTAGGTCATGCCTCGGGAATGATCCCAAGGTTACTATTTGTAGCCTTTTCTGGGCCTACCCGGTCATGGTTTTGGGCCTAAATCGTAAAGGGCCAAAACCATGACTTGGGCGCCCTCGTAAGCTGCTGAGGGCCCCCAAAGGGCTATTTGTGATTGTCAAGTGGGCCCTCTGCCCTCTTGGAGGACGTCCAGCCCTATTTGAAGGGTTCACACCCTTGGCTTTGGGGTCTTAATTTCTAGATAGTGAGATCTACGGTCCAAGATTGATACTCTGATGTGTGTTATTGAAGACAAGGATTCACTCAGCAATGGATATATTCAAAATCTCCTTTAAAAGGATTTGACATTGTTGAGAGAGACACCACACTCTTACCCAAAACCTTAAGCAATGAGTTTATGGATCCTCTCACTTATAAAGTGTTCAACCTCCACTTTTCTATCCGATGTGGGACATATAACTCACACTTGTACATAACAGTCTACTCATATGCTTCTGGATATTATGTCTCAGTCTCAACGGCCCCCTTTGGAGTGTTTCATCTTTCAGAACATTTGGAAAAGTGCGGCGCCGTCCAAAGTCGGTGCCTTTGTCTGGCAACTTCTTATTGAAGTATCCCAACAAAGACCAATTGATCCAAACGAGTGATGATCCAGCCAAATGATTCTTTGTGCTCGATGTTTGGTTTGCTGGTTGAAGATGCGTCACATTTGTTTCTTTACTGTGATTTTGCTTCTTCCATCTTGTTGGAAGTTATTTTAATTATTCAGCCTGATCTTTATACTGATTTTAGTTATCTAAGTGGGTTTGGGGTAGGGAAAAAAAAGGAAAGAGGGTTTGCAGATTATTTGGCAGGCTGTTTTATGGTCCATTTGGAAGAATAGGAACAATGGTCTCCTCAATAACAAAGTGGAGTTAGTCGATGAAGTGGCATTGAAGGTTAAGCTTAGCGTGGCAGTGGTTTTTAAGTAGGGTAGCAAAATAATCTCTGTCTCTTTTATGAATGATGTTGGGATCCTTGTGATTGTTTCACAAGGTGATTGCTTTCACAGCTTGATTCTATTGTTGGTTTGGAGTGGAATTTCTCTAGGTACACCTTGTGTTGGGACGTGCGGGATATCAATAATATTGGCTGATTCCAAAAAGAAAAAAAAAATCAATTCACAATCTAATTGAAATTAATCAACTGCATGGTTAATCACAATTTTACAATCTTCAATGTGATCTAAATTAACCATATACTTAATTGAATTAATCACAACTTTGCATGTAACTAAATTATTTCAATTACTAAAATGGTCGTTATATAAATTTGTTGTCACGTGACTGAAAGGTCAGGGGTTCAAGTCCTGAAAACATCTTATTGCATAAAAAACATGGTAAGATTGTGTACAATACACCAATTGGTGGGACCCCTCCCTGGACCCTGCGTATGCGGGTGTTTTAGTGTACGTCGGTATTGTCATACCCCATTTTTGACCCATTTTTCAATTCGCTTTCCTCGTCTTTTATGCTATAAATTTTCGTCGTTTCAGACGAAATTTTGGCAGGGAGGTATTTTAAAATACCTCATTTTTTTTCCGAAGGCAACTGTTTTTATTTATTATATTATTAATAATTTTTTTATATTATTATCTATGTCTTTTTTTTTAAATTATTTTTTTTATTAGTATATTCTTTTATCTTGATTATTTTTTATTTTTATTTTCGTTTTTTCTTTTTTACTGTTTTTATTTTTTCAGTTATTTTTGGTCTGTTTTTTGGGTCCAGATATCAGAGGGGTAATTTTGTCCAATTTCATCTAACCCTAATTTTTTTTTGTACTATTCACGGAGTCAAAAAAAGTCAGAGTCAGAGAGAATAATCAGTCAGAAACAACCACCAGCCGCGGCGGCCATTTCCCAAATCCACCCACTTCTTTCTTTTCTTTTCCCTTCCAGTAACAGAAGCACAATAAGTGAAAAAACCACTCAAAAAAAACTTGAAAACAACCAAGCCAACAATCGCAAACCCAGAACCCAGAATCAAATTCGAAAACCACAAAACCAACATCAACCACTGGAACCGAATCATCAACCACAAAATCACCAAAGCCGAACCGAATCCAACCCATACCACAAACTGAATCCAAACAGTGCAAGAACAAACCAAAAGAGGTAGATTCTTTCCGAAAATTTTAAATTTAGATCTAGGCTTCGTGAGAGTTTTTCTTTAAAAAATAAGTTGATTTCCGAGTTCTAGAGGAAAAAGGATGTAAGAAAACATTTTTTTTTTAAAAAAGGATCTGGGCCACTCCGGCACGGTGGCGCCGCCGGCGGCCGCTGCGCCGGAGGGATTTTCTGGGCGGACTGAGAAGAGAGAAGGGAAAGGTTGAAGAAGATGGGAGTAGATTAGAGAGAAAGAATATGAAAAAATGATAAAAAAAACCGGATGCCTGGCTTTATATAGACAATTGGACCAGTTCGGTTTACTCAAACCGAACCGGTCCGGTTCACTCCCCTCTAGCCCATTGGACCTCTTCCTTCGCCCTAACTCTTCCTCCCTCCTTTTTCTTTCTGCATTTTTTTTCTCCCCCCATGTTTCTACTCTTACCCCCTTTCTTCTATTCCTCTTCTTTTTTTTTTCTCTTCCTTTTATTTCCTTCTTGCATTTTATTTTATTTTATTTTATTTATTTATTCTCCTGCATTTTATTTTACTGCCCTTTTAATTTTCAGTACATCTTGCATTTTTATTTTCTTTATTTATTTTATGCACCATATTTATTTTTATGTTTTGCATTTCATGCATTTTATTTATTTATTTATTTTATGCACCATCTTTATTTCATGTCTTGCATTTTTATTTTCAGCACCATATTTATTTTATGTCTTGCATTTTTATTTTCTTTATTTATTTTTAGCACATATTTATTTTATGTCTTGCATTTTTATTTTCTTTATTTATTTTCAGCACCATATTTATTTTATGTCTTGCATTTTTATTTTCTTTATTTATTTTCAGCACCATATTTATTATTGTCTTGCATTTTCATGCATTTTTATTTCTTTTTAGCATATTTACCTTAATGCCTTTGCAATTTTATTTTAATATATTTGCATGACATAACACACGTAGTAAAATCTCAATGTTTCAATACATAATGGAATACAAATGAAGATTCATCTACAACAATACATGTATAATTCACATTCCACGACATGAACAAGCAACTAGATTTCAAACATAGCTCTTAATGGAAGAACTATAACCACTCAAAGCATCATAGTATCTAGACCACAACATAACACCACCATATTTAGCAGAACCCTTTATAGCTGGAAGCACAATGGAAGTAAGATTACCAACAGGTATATATCCACTCCCTGCTGCCTCTAGCGAAGCCGGTAGCCCCAAAAATATCTTCTTAACAGGTATATCTATTGTCCATTGCTTCCATGCTTGTTCAAAATTGTTAAATTCATCAGAATTGTATTGACAAGAAGGGTTATTGTAGAATTGTACCCAAACAAAATCAAAAAGTCCCGTTGTAAGTGCATTTCCTAACCAAGCATCAGGAAATGGACACTGAGGAGCTGCAGTTATGTAAATTTTTTTGCCATTATACCCTTTAAGATACCTTGCAAGGTCACCCCAATGTTGGTTTGACGAACCTCCTTCGATATCAAAGTCGATGCCATCGAGAACAGCAGGACCGAGAGGGCGAGACGAAGAGTTTCCGCCTAAGAAGTTATTCCAAAGATAAGTGGCTACAAGGCTTGCTTCTTGAGTGGAATCAAGTGGGTAGCTTCCTTTATCTCCTCTCAAAGAGAGTAATACTTTGATTCCTTTGGATTGACAAAATTTGATGTCAGAGGATAGGGCAATGCATCCATTAGTACTCTGTGGATTACAATGACCAGCTAGGTTAATCATAGGATTTTGGGTTGGGATAAAGGTTGGTAAGAATGCTATGATCACATATTCATAGTTTCTTGTGGCACAAGTTTCGGCTAATGAGCCTTCATTACCATTTTGGCCCCAGTAGATTACAATTTTGCCAGCATTTGAACAATTTGCTAATGCTAACATGACTAATGAGAGGGTTAAGATTGAGAATAGAAATCTTAGGACCATTGCTGATTTGGAATAAATTTTAGACTAGTTCTATATATGCTAAGAATTGTTGGTGGAGATATGGCTTTTATAAAGTTCATATGTTACAGACCCCTTTAGAACTTTGGAGTTTTCCTCATAAAAACGTGGCTTAGCAGTCACTTTATGAGGCTAATTTTATGTAAAATATTATAATAAAATTCTGACTTCATATATGCAACTTACTAATTTACCAATCAATTGGCATTATTTCTCACATATGAGACAATTGAAATAGCAGTCTAATATGGAAAAGTAGACATAAGTGAAGTGATTATGCCATCAAGGAGTTTTTTTACTTTATTTATCGGAGAGTTTATTCATATCATGGACTTGTTTATTTGATAGTAGGCTCATAATGAAAATTTAAATATATTACTAGCTACCTTTTCTTCCTTCCCATCTCATTAAAATGAGACAGACGACATACGAAATAACGATCAAAAGAAGGGATTTGTCTTAAAGTGTCATCCTATAAAATTAAAAACTAATCAGAGATTGCTCTTTTGTTAATGGATCTGGCTCTTTTGAATTGATAATGTACATGCCTAATAAATTATAGGTGAAGGAAATTCTAGTTGCAATTTCTGGTTCATTTAATTTATTTATGAAGGAATCTTTTCTTGTCATTATATTAAAAAGATGGTTTTGCAACCTGGACTCCAAAGGTTGAAATTTACTCAGTAGAAAAATTCAAAATCAATTTCCCGGACTCCAAGGTTTATCTCCTCCAAAACCAAATCATTATATTTTGTAACTTGAATCCGATAAATGAAAAATTACTGTTCTAATATCTTCCCTTAATTAAAATCATATTACTTTCGGTTGGATTCTTATAAAATAAATTGGCAGTTAGCGTTGGTGGAACCGACTCTATGTTAATTAGTTTGACTTTTAGAAGTTGACTTTAGCATCGGTTAGGCCGACTCTGGTGGATTTTGTTGACCTTTATAATGTTGACTTTAGCGTTGTCCTAACCGACTCTATAAGTTTTAGTTGATGTTTGCATATTGACTTTAGCATCCGTGGCATCGACTCTACACAATTTGGTTGACTGTTATGACGTTGACTTTAGCGTTTGCTAGACCGACTCTAAAATATTTAGTTAGCGTCGGTTGGGCTCACTCTACATAATTTGGTTGACTTTTTTAATGTTGGATTTATTAGCCTCGGCTAAGAATAGAGTGAGGTTTAAACTCGGCCGAACTGACGCCATATTAGTCTCGAATGCCCGGAAACCAACGCTATCCATTAGCTTCATCCGTTTTAGCCTAAGCTCGACCCCAATGCTAATCCAAATGCTAAATCATTGTTAGCGTCCGTTTTAACCCTTTTAGTGTGGGTTTTAAGCCGACGATAAAATGTAGCTTTCTTGTAGTGGAGAATCACTTTATACCTAATCGATGAGTTGTGTGCACATCCATGTTTTACTTATAATAAGAGTCGATAGTTACTTGTAACTGTTGATTTTGGTTGAATCTTGCTTTTACTTGATGTGTAAGATTCATGGAAGTGATCCCATTTTTCTATTTCAAGTGATAATTACCTGGCCAAAATAAGCCTACCTATGAGAAAATGAGTGATCATTTGCAATCCTTTTGTGCTAATTTTTTTTTCTTTTTTAAAATTTTAACCCTCAACTAATAAAATAAAAATGAATGTTATATGCTCTTGTCTAAGTATAGGAGAACACTAATTTTTAATTTGGGTTTTGTTCAAGTTGGAGAGGGTATGCTTTTGTGAAAAGAAAAATCAATGACGCGACAAGTATTTCAATTAGATGTATGAGATGAAAAGAAAAAGAAAAGTACGAATGTTATCTTGACAACAAAAAAAAAAAATCAAAGAAAATTCCAAATAAAAAAGAAGAATAGTTGTCAAGAAGTAGAATAACCATTGAACTTGTGAGTGGAAAGAAAAGAGAATGGATTGGTGTAAATAGTTGTATACAATGAATAAATACTCTCTCATTCTTAGGATTTTATAATCCAAAAGAACCAAATAATTTTTGTATCCTGGCCACATTGCAACCTTGAATAAGACCTTAGTTAGCAGCATATGATTATATGTTTTGTGATTATGTTGCGATGTATTTCAAAATTGATTTGTTATTTATACATTTCTTATATTGAGAGTTGATAGACGAAATTAGCAAGTGCACCAAATCGTAATAAGTAATAAAGTAGTAAGTTTATCGTTCTTCACAGGGATTGTCGTTTAACTTAGTAATTAAATAAAACTTATTTTAAACGGTAAAAGTTAATTATATTTGAATAAGGTTGCAGAGTTAAACTACTCTGCTAAGTGCAGAATTAGGGTTTTTTATTCAGATGATTAACGGTGATTAGAGAATCCTTTGAATCAAGCGGATAATCCTCACACGGAGCTACTCCCAACAACTATTGCAGGACCAACCTAAATTGAGTACTACGTTGTCCAAAGAATGGAGTAATTAAACGGCCGGAATCAAACCGGTACTTTTTAATATATAAGTAAAAAGACGGTAATTAGAAAAGCCAATGGAATTGAAGAATTTTGGGTTGTCAGTGCCTACTTTAATCCTAAGAATCATTCCTCAAAATTATTCATGTAGTTAACTAATGGAAGAAAGCATTAAAGAGCGGGCTCAGCATAATTTAAATCGAAACATTGTAAGACATAAACTGAATAAAAGACTTTATTATTAATATCCAACAAATAAGAAGGGGTTCATCATGAAACCTTAATCAAGAGGTTTAGTTGCTCATGGCAACATACATCATAATAAAACAATAGAAAAACATACTCTAGAGAGAACAAGAAGGAAGAATCATGCCTTGAAGCTCCGATGTTTGACCCTTGCCTCCACCCGTCAAGTGTTTCTGAATGAAAAATAATAAGAGCAAGGGTCTCTATTTATAGCAAATGATTGGGTAGGGTTTAGGAGAAGAAAAATGGGCTTTTTGTGCCGATCTAGGTTGAAAAACAAGCTACAGGCAAAATCTGCCCACAGCCGGGCGCTAGCCTTGCCCACAGGGGTGCCTTACACGCCCAGGGCAGTAGCAAAACTGCCTTAAGCGTGAGTCATCCCCAGCCAGGCGTGAGCCACGCCCAAGGCAGCCCCGGATGTGCAAAATCTCGCATTTTTCTCCTGTTTTCGATCGTTCTTCCATCTGGAAACTCCTAGGAACTTGAAATGAATTTTCTTCACTTTTTATTGTCTTCAAAAACCTTCTAAGAACCATTGACTTCAATCTTCATATCATTGATCCTTCACGTGATATCTTGATTTGTCGATTTACATGATTTCTGTAATATCCCGCTTAGATGTAGCGGTTAATAGCGTAGAAAACTTATTAAGCAAGCATGGCAAATATGTAAATAAGTGGCAATGGCAATTATGTAAATATTTGAAAAGGGAGGATTGATTAAAATAGGAAGCAAGATATTTTCTTGCTATTTTTCTTCATTCTTTTCACTCTCCCAAAACCAGAAATTTTCTCTCCTCTTCCCCTTGCCACACGCCCTCCTTCACCTTGCCATCACTCATCAAAACTTCATCCAAATTCTTGTGAGAAAGTTCATGCTAGCAAGCTGGGTTTTTGGGAAGTTAGAACAAGAGGAAGTAAAAGAAGAAACAAGGAGAATTAAGGAAGAGTCAAGAGAAGTGGTAGATTAAAGCTAGGGTTTTGGAACTCAGATTTAGCAAGCACCAATTGAGGTTTAAGGTGAGCTCCACAGGGTTTTAGAACCCGTTATGAGTAAGTTTGAGTTTTGTTTTAGTATTATGAGTAAGATTGAAAGATTGGAATTTTAGTGCCCTAATCCATTATACTTGTGATTCCTTGATCATACATGTTGTAAACTATCATTATGCATTAGAAATACTTTCCTTAAGCTGTATGATGTTTGGGTATGTTGGATATGCCTAAAATGGTGGAAAACACGTTTTGAACTTGCCCTATGCTGTCTAACTATACGCAAAATCGTGTCACGATTTTGCAATCGTGTCACGATTTCATAGGCAGAACATGCCACGATTTCTGGGTAGAAAATCTTGACACAATTTCCAAATCGTGTCACGATGGCACAGGGCACAGGGACATATTGTTTTTCCTCCGTCTTTGCACCATTTCGGCTATCTAATACTACTTCAGACTCAAGGAACAACATGTAATGGTTAAGTGTCGCTATTAAGCATTAGAAGATCTATCCTTAGAGAATGTAAAGATCAATATAGAATGAGGATAGGTTCATATGTTAAGTATGGGGAGAATGTTCTCCCTAAGTGATGCCTTTTATGTGCCAATTATAGTAGAGAATAGAAGCACTTACAAGTACATAAGACGAGTATCGATGAGAATGATTCCATATTCTAAGTTAAGAACCTTTTATAGGTTAAGTATTCAAGACTTATTATTTTGAAGAATAAGAAATAATTATGATATGGGCTTGATGTGTCCCTCGTATGCTCGTTAGTTAGTATATGAGGGGTTCCTGTGAAGATACCGCCTTAAATGGCAGCCGGAACGGTGAAGTTACCGCTCGTGAGGGCAGCTGCACATCCAAGTCTATAAAGTTAATGTAACATCCCGCTTAGATGTAACGGTTAATAGTGTGGAAACTTACTAAGCAAGAATGGCTTTTTAGTAAATTAGTGGCAATGGCAAAGTTGTAATTGAGGGAAAATGGCCAATTAGATAAATATGAATTTTTCATACTTATCACTCTCTATTTTCACACAAGAAAAATCTGAAAATTGCTCTCTCCCTCTCCCTCATTTTCGCCCCCATCATCACCATCATCATCTCATCAATCATCACCCCATAATCCAGCAAAACTCCTTCCTAAACTCGTGTGATTCAAGCAATCAAAGTCTTGGGAAAAAAACTTGGAACAAGAGAAGCTAAGGAGAAACCAAGGAAAGGAGGTTTTCACAAGTGGAAGCTTAGGCTTTGGAGCTTAACAAGCTTATTACCATCTATAGGTGAGCTCCCATAGATTTACACCCCTTTGGGTAGTTATTTTGAGGTTTATGAGGAAAGGAATAACATGATGATTTTACTTGGATTTGCATAAGTTAGTTTCCCTTTTGTTAATATATGATATGCTATGATCTTATGTGTTAAAAACCTTTGATTTTGATGTATAAATACTTGCTGGACTGTGTTGGGTTTGAAAACTCGTTTTTGCATTTTCTGGAACAGCTACAGGGGCTGACACCCTTGGAATTATCGTGCCACGATGGCACTCATCGTGCCATGATCATAGAGATCAAGCAGCCATCGTGCCACGACACATGGCTGGCGTGCCACGATGAATCCAGCAAGCAGCCATCGTGCCACGATAGATGGCTGGCGTGCCACGATGATTCCAGCAAGCCACTCCCATTTTGAAATATGTTTTATGGCCATAAACCATCCACACAGTGCCAGTATGCCTTTATGCATTTAGTAATGGAAGATTGGATCATAGTATACCTTGTATTAGCACGAGAGTGGGGTTAGAAACTTCTCATAGCCTTGAGGTTTAACCTCATAAGGAATCAAGGATCAATCATAGTTACAGATAAGTTTATAGTGTTGGTTCTCCAACGGTTATAGGTGGTTTATGAGAACGATAAGCCAAGAATCATAGGTTATAGGATATACGTTATAGGATGATTATATGATCATAGTAACAGATTACATGTTTATATGTTAAAGTTAAAGAATTATATCAAAGATAATGGCGTGTTCGCACGTTTCACAGTCATAGGGCGTGTTCAGCAGACTCCGGGTTTCGCCGGATGGGACTTCTCCGAGAGGGTTGTCCACACGTTTCATAGGGAGTCCGGTGTTAGCCTGATTGTCAGGAATTTCATCGGGTCATAGGGATGTTGTACTTCGGGGTTACTCCACCCGGATGCACTCCGTAAAACGAACTCAGATTAATTGTTTGTTCAACGCTAACAGCTAACATAAAACACCTTTTATGTATTATGTTTCACAGTTATAGTTAAAGTTAAAGTTACAGGAAGTTTACAGTTACAGGTAGATTATAGTTAAAGTTATAGGCAGGTTTATAAGACTTGGCGATTCTAGTATCCCTTAAATTGCCAAGGTAGGCATGGCGACCCTAGGTTCCCTATGGTTGCCAACAGTAGGTTGGGTAGAGCTCACTGAGACATTATGTCTCATCCCATTCCTTCTGGTGCAGGTTCACAGGCAGGATCACAGGCAGCACGCAACAAGGGTAAGGAGAAGGTTAAAGACTGATCGTGCTGATGTTATATGTTTATAGTTTGACTGTATTATATGTTGCTGTACTTTTGATGTACATGTATCAAAGAGAAATTGTATAACTATGGATTGTAATATTACAATGTGATGTAATATTTTGAAAGAACTTTTTATATTGTAAATTAATGTATCCAGTACGAAATTTTTAATACTCGTATAAGATCCTAGGCAATCTTATTATGGGTGTTACAATTTGGTATCAGAGTAGGTCGATTCAGACCGTGCCTTGGGTCATTAAAATACAATTTAAGTTTGAGGATCTCTTGGATCCGGGACATTATTCTAAATGTTATATCTGGTTGAAACTGATCACTTTGACTTGTGTATGACAGTTAGGATAAGATGTCCGGGAGGAGAAGAGGTCCTGGCAGGCCTAGAGCAAATCAGGCTAATGCTGAGGAAGCCGGAGGAGACCCTAATATGAATTTTTGGGCTCAAATGATGCAACAGCAGCAGGCGTTGCAGCAACAGTACCAAGAGCAGCAAGCTCAGGCTGCATTACAGCATCAAGAGATGATGCTTATGATGCAGCAGCAAGCCCAACAACAGACTCAAACTCAGCATGAATGGATGGAGATGATGCACCATGGTCAAGGTGCTCAGCAGCAGACACCACCACCAGTAGTGGCAAATCCGTCCTTCCGGGAATTTAATAGAAACCACCCTCCTGAGTTTAACGGGGAAGGTGAACCTCCAGAATCCAAGAGATGGCTAAAGCAGATTGGGAAAGTGTTCCGGATGGCAGACTGCCCAGATGAAAGTAAAGTATTGTTGGCTACCAACCAGTTCAGAGGCGCAGCAGAAGATTGGTGGGAATCTGCTCAGCGTAGAATGATGGCAAATGACATTGAGATTAATTGGGATAACTTCAAGGGAGCAATGCTAGAAAAGTATATCCCAATGTCGTACAAAGTAAAGAAAGAACAAGAGTTTCTTGAGTTGAAACAAGGTGGCATGTCAGTCACCGAGTTTACTAAGAAGTTTGAAGAGTTGTCGTACTACTCCTCTCATAACGAGTATGCCGGTAATGAGAACTGGAAGATGAATCAGTATAGGCGTGGGTTGAGAGGTGAAATTGATACAGCAGTGAGCCTTCAAAGAAATACCAGTTATGACGAAATGGTTCACGACAGTTTGGTTGCTGAAGCGGGTTTTGCCAAGACCGCCAAAGAGAAAGCTGCACTATTTGAAAAGAGAAAGGGCAAGTTTCAAGATAGGTACCATGGGAATAAGCCTAAAGGCTCTCCTAAGAGGGGTAAGCTGTCGTTTTCACACCAGGCGAGTGCTGCTTGTAAATATTGTGGGAAATTGCATTACGGTGAATGCATGAGGCAAACAGGTGTGTGTTTCGGGTGTAGGCAGCCGAGGCACATTTTAGCAAATTGTCCAGAAAGGAGAGGTAAAAGTGGAGCTGAAGGTACTACTACAAGTAAGGGCAGGGTGTACTCCCTTGATAGCCAGAAGGCTTTGGCCAATGAAGACTTAATTGCCGGTATGTGTTACTTAGGCCAGAATCCAGTTAAAGTGCTTTTTGATTGTGGTGCAACATGTTCCTTTATTTCTTACAAGTGTGTAGAAGCATTACAGTTGTCTATGTCACCGTTGATACCTCCTATGACGGTATCTACCGCTACTGAAGGCGGAGTTGTAGCTAGTTTTATATGTGAGAATTGCTCGATCACTGTATCTAGTAAGACATACTACATAGATTTGGTGTATCTTCCCATGATACAACTTGATGTGATCCTAGGAATGGATTGGCTTTCTGCTAATCATGTGTACATTGGATGTGCGGAAAAGTGTATTTTTATGCCTACAGATGATACAACCGAAGGTGCGGCTTTATCAGAGTTAATTAACCGCACTCATCAGCTTACCCAGCTAATGTGTGCTCAGGATAGGGGTTTTTATATAATGGTTACGGTGACATCAGAATCAGAGCTGAGTCCCAGTGACATTCCAGTTGTCAGCGATTATCTAGATGTTTTCCCTTCTGAGATAATCAATTTACCCCCAGAACGAGAAGTTGAGTTTTCTATTGATCTCATCCCAGGATCGGAGCCAGTATCTGTGGCGCCGTATAGAATGTCACCGTCAGAGCTTAAGGAATTGAAGTCTCAGTTAGAGGACTTAATTCAGAAACATTTTATCAGGCCCAGTGTGTCACCTTGGGGTGCACCAGTGTTATTGGTTAAGAAGAAGGATGGTAGTATGAGATTGAGTATCAACTACCGTCGGCTGAATAAAGTGACAATTAAGAATAAGTATCCACTCCCGAGGATTGATGATCTTCTGGATCAACTTAAAGGAGCAGCAGTATTTTCAAAGATTGATCTCAGATCAGGATACCACCAGATTCGTATCAAATTGTCAGATGTGTCTAAGACGGCGTTCAGAACACGTTACAGACATTATGAATTTCTGGTTATGCCTTTTGGAGTGACTAATGCTCCAGTAGTGTTTATGGACTACATGAATAGAATTTTCCAGCCTTATCTGGATCAGTTTGTGGTAATCTTCATAGATGATATTTTGATATATTCAAAGGACTCATAGGAACATGCTCAGCATTTGAGAATTGTTTTGGACATTCTTAGAGAAAATCAGTTATATGCAAAATTCAGTAAATGTGAATTTTGGTTATCGGAAATCCAGTTTTTGGGGCATGTTATTTCTAAAGGAGGAGTGTCAGTAGACTCATCTAAAGTCGAAGCTGTCCTTAATTGGGCCAGACCAGTGAATGTAACAGAAGTTCGGAGTTTCCTGGGTTTAGAAGGTTACTACCGAAGATTTATTATGTGATTTTCACAGATTGCTTTGCCTTTGACACGCCTCACGAGGAAAGATGTGCCTTTCGTCTGGGACGAAGATTGTGAGAAAAGTTTCCGGACTTTGAGGAAGAAATTATCCAAGGCTCCAGTGCTAGCAATACCGGATCCCGAAAAGAAATATGCTGTATATTGTGATGCGTCCTCTAAAGGACTAGGCAGTGTGCTCATGCAAGAAGGTAATGTAATAGCTTATGCTTCTCGACAGCTTAAATCTCATGAGGAGAATTACCATACTCATGACCTTGAATTGGCAGCTATAGTTTTTGCTCTGAAAGTATGGAGGCACCATTTATATGGAGCACAATTCGACTTGTTCAGTGACCAAAAAAGTTTAAAGTATTTGTTCGATCAACGGGAACTGAACATGAGACAGAGAAGATGGATGGAATACTTAAAGGATTTTGATTTTGAGTTAAAGTATCACCCGGGAAAGGCGAACGTTGTTGCTGACGCCTTAAGCAGGAAATCTTTGATGAGAGCAGAAGTGCTGATGCACACTTGTGTTTTGTATGAGAAATTTAGAGATCTTAATCTCAGCGTCACAGAGATGGATAATGGCATTTGGTTGCAAAGATTAGAAGTTACTTGTGATCTGCGGTCCAGAATCACACAAGCTCAAGAATCGGATATGGATCTTCAGAGGAGGTCTGGGCAGTCAGAGTTTTCAAGGGCATCGGATGGTACTCTGCTGTTTGAAGGTAGAGTTTGTGTTCCTAATGATTGTAATTTAAAAAGGTTGATTTTGGAAGAGGCACACAAGAGTAGTTTCAGTATTCACCCAGGTACCACTAAAATGTATCAAGATTTAAAGAAAGATTATTGGTGGCCGGGGATGAAGACCGATATTGCGGAATTCGTATCACGATGTATTGTGTGTCAACAAGTAAAGATTGAACATCAGAGGCCTGCAGGGATGCTAACACCATTGGAAATTCCTCAATGGAAGTGGGAAGAGATCTCTATGGATTTTGTAACAGGGTTACCTCGGACTCAGCGAGGATATGATTCAATTTGGGTAGTTGTCGACCGGTTAACTAAGTCTGCTCACTTTTTACCGGTTAGGACTACGTACAGGGCTGCTCAGTATGCAGAATTGTTCATAGCAGAGATTGTGAAACTGCATGGTGTTCCAACCAGTATTGTTTCGGATAGAGATCCAGTCTTTACCTCTCACTTTTGGAAAGCTTTTCAGAAGGCTTTGGGAACGAGGTTAAAGTTGAGTACGTCCCATCATCCTCAAACAGATGGGCAATCTGAGAGAACGATTCAGACGTTAGAGGATATGCTACGTGCATGCATTTTAGAGGATGGAGGAAGTTGGAATAATCATCTACCTCTAATTGAATTTTCTTATAATAATAGTTACCATTCTAGCATCGGAATGGCACCTTATGAGGCACTGTATGGCAGAAGGTGTAGGACACCACTTTGTTGGTCAGAGGTTGGAGATAAAAGTATTCTGGGACCTGAGATTATTCAGGAGACCACTTTAACGATTAAATCCATTCAGGATAAGATCAGAACTGCTCAGAGTCGACAGAAGAGTTATGCGGACAAGAGGCGGAGACCTCTAGAGTTCGAAGTGGGAGATCATGTTTTCCTGAAAGTTACCCCTAAGTTGTGATTACGAGGTGTTTACAGGACAAAGAAATTGAATCCAAGATTTATTGGGCCATTTCAGATACTTAAACGTGTCGGACCAGCAGCTTACCAATTGGCTCTGCCACCGGCGATGTCAGGATTACATGATGTTTTCCATGTTTCACAGTTAAGGAAGTTCATTCCTGATCCTCACCAACCAGTAGAGTTGGAAACCATCGACTTGAGATCAGATTTGACTTTTCGACCCGAACCGGAACGGATTATTGAACGTGATGTCAAAGCATTGAGGAACAAAGAGGTTCCAATTGTTAAAGTCATATGGAAAGGTTCTCCCTACGGTGAAGCTACATGGGAATTGGAATCAGAGATGCTGGAGAGCTATCCACATCTTTTTACAGGTAAATTCTAAATTTTGAGGACGAAATTTCTTTAAGGGGGGTAGAGTGTAACATCCCGCTTAGATGTAACAGTTAATAGTGTGGAAACTTACTAAGCAAGAATGGCTTTTTAGTAAATAAGTGGCAATGGCAAAGTTGTAATTGAGGGAAAATGGCCAATTAGATAAATATGAATTTTTCATACTTATCACTCTCTATTTTCACACAAGAAAAATCTGAAAATTGCTCTCTCCCTCTCCCTCATTTTCGCCCCCATCATCACCATCATCATCTCATCAATCATCACCCCATAATCCAGCAAAACTCCTTCCTAAACTCTTGTGATTCAAGCAATCAAAGTCTTGGGAAAAAAACTTGGAACAAGAGAAGCTAAGGAGAAACCAAGGAAAGGAGGTTTTCACAAGTGGAAGCTTAGGCTTTGGAGCTTAACAAGCTTATTACCATCTATAGGTGAGCTCCCATAGATTTACACCCCTTTGGGTAGTTATTTTGAGGTTTATGAGGAAAGGAATAACATGATGATTTTACTTGGATTTGCATAAGTTAGTTTCCCTTTTGTTAATATATGATATGCTATGATCTTATGTGTTAAAAACCTTTGATTTTGATGTATAAATACTTGCTGGACTGTGTTGGGTTTGAAAACTCGTTTTTGCATTTTCTGGAACAGCTACAGGGGCTGACACCCCTGGAATTATCGTGCCACGATGGCACTCATCGTGCCATGATCATAGAGATCAGGCAGCCATCGTGCCACGACACATGGCTGGCGTGCCACGATGAATCCAGCAAGCAGCCGTCGTGCCACGATAGATGGCTGGCGTGCCACGATGATTCCAGCAAGCCACTCCCATTTTGAAATATATTTTATGGCCAGAAACCATCCACACAGTGCCAGTATGCCTTTATGCATTTAGTAATGGAAGATTGGATCATAGTATACCTCGTATTAGCACGAGAGTGGGGTTAGAAACTTCTCATAGCCTTAAGGTTTAACCTCATAAGGAATCAAGGATCAATCATAGTTACAGATAAGTTTATAGTGTTGGTTCTCCAACGGTTATAGGTGGTTTATGAGAACGATAAGCCAAGAATCATAGGTTATAGGATATACGTTATAGGATGGTTATATGATCATAGTAACAGATTACATGTTTATATGTTAAAGTTAAAGAATTATATCAAAGATAATGGCGTGTTCGCACGTTTCACAGTCATAGGGCGTGTTCAGCAGACTCCAGGTTTCGCCGGATGGGACTTCTCCGAGAGGGTTGTCCACACGTTTCATAGGGAGTCCGGTGTTAGCCTGATTGTCAGGAATTTCATCGGGTCATAGGGATGTTGTATTTCGGGGTTACTCCACCCGGATGCACTCCGTAAAACGAACTCAGATTAATTGTTTGTTCAACGCTAACAGCTAACATAAAACACCTTTTATGTATTATGTTTCACAGTTATAGTTAAAGTTAAAGTTACAGGAAGTTTACAGTTACAGGTGTAGTACCCTAATTTTGTCCTACGCATTTTAAAACAAAAATCAAAAAGAAAAAAAATCAAAGAGGGGAAAAAGTCAAAAGTCAACAAAAGTCAACAGAAAAGTCAACATTTCAAAATTGAGGACTTCGCACTGCGAAGGTCACTTCGCACTGCGAAGTCTGCGATTTTTCTGCAGATTTTTGGTTTCTTAGATTTAATTCCAGAATTTGTTGCATATCATTTCCATAATTATTTTAAGTAGCATTCATGGCTAATTGGGCCAAGCAAAGCCAGAGTTGAAGGACTTGCCATTAATGCCAAGGTTGGAAGCTTTTTCTTCCAACCTAGCATGTGACAAGCAAGTGGGCTTGCCCTTGGGCAGCTCTAGCCTCTCCCATGTGACCTGCTAACCACCACAAGGTTGCCAGCCACCTGCTTGAGGACTTTCCTCCTGCTTGCTGCCCCAAAAACCAGTCAAACCAGCTGGATTTTTTTCACTTGAAAAGCCATGAGTGCCTACTCTGTTTTGCAGCAGCTTTTCACCCTCTCACACCAGCCAATTTTAGCCTTTTCATCCCCCAATCTCTGCACATTACAGTGCACGTTTTTATTGACCAACCATTGAGATTGCAAGGATTGATCCCCAAGCATTAGCCAATTGCAAATCAGCTTTGTTCTTCATCATTACCTTCTAGAATTAGTTGAATTTGTGGCTGAAATCAAGCTGGATCTTGCCCCTTGATACAAGGCAGGGTTGCCTCTATCCATTAGCATTTAATGCAAAGGGATTCAGCTTGATCTTGGCCACAAATCAGCTGAATTTTGGGATTGTGTAATGATGACAAAGATTTGATTTTGGCCTATAAATAGAAGGCAATGCCCAAAGGAACAAACACAGTTAACACAGCATTCAAAGAGCAGAAACTCTACTCATTTCAACCTACAAATCTCCACAAACAACCAGAAAAAAACCAATCCACACAAAGCACTACAAAGTTCCAAAACCATCACAAATACTCAAACCTCTTGCACAAGCCTTCAACCAAATCAAACCAAGTGCAGCTGGAGCTTTGCTAAGGAGTTCTGTAAGTTACTAAGCTCTTTATCTTGCATTTTTAATTGAGTTTGCATAGCTATTTTGGCTCAAAACCTTTTGATCCTAAAAAACCCCTTTTGAATTTCAAAGAAATCCCAAGGTTTTCAAAACATCAAAACTGGTTTGTCCAACCTTTTTCACCCCAAAAACTCAAAGTTTTTCACCCATCTATAAGGTCTTGAGTGTGTTCAGAAGTTGTTTCTGAACAAAAGTTCAGAAACAACTTCTGAACCCAAAATTTCGCATGCTTCGCAGTGTGAAGTCATGGTCGCAGTGCGACCATGACAGAACTCAGAACCTGAGTTTTTGTATCAAAACAACCAATTTTTGAGGTTCTAGCCCCAGAGCTCAGAACCTAAGAGTTTTTAAACCCATGTTCTTCAAACCATAACAAGGTTTTTGCATAATTTTGGCAAAATCACAAGTTCGTATAACCATTTTGTGGGTAACTTGCAAAGCAAGTTATGTTCCCAAACTTTCAAAACCACATGAACAAACAAGCTATGTTCATCTTTTCAATCTAAACTTGAACAATAAATATTGTTCATGATGTTCAAAACTCAAAGATGAACATACACCGTTTACGTTCGCATTTTCGCAAAATGAGACGAACTTGCGCGTTTTTAGCAAACTTGCTAAACCTTCCCATTTTTGGGTTTTTCAAACCATATGTTTTGACATATCTTGGGATTTCTAAAGAATTCAATCCAAAAACATGAATGAAAAAGGGATGGTGTGACGTATGTCTCTCCATCGCCCCGATTGTACGAATGCGTGACGTATGTCTCGTCGCTCGGACAATCGTCATTCCCTTTTTTTCAATATGTACAACCCTAACCAAACCAAATCTTGGCCCCTTGTGGTCAATCCAAGCCTTTTGGTCCCCCATTGGCCATTAGACTCAACCCCTCGACTCGTCGGAGTCCACTCGGTCAATGTTTGACTTATATAAGTCCATTGTACCTCCCTTGGTCCCATAGCGACCAATTCAACCCTCTACCCTAACGGACGTACCTTTTAACAATTCTAATGTGATTCGCGAACGAACGCTTAATAAGTCTCCAAGTGCGAGCATACAAGCTACGTTTAATCGCAAGAATTCGGTTAAAACATCGTCCAATTAAAATCAACCAACACATATACGTTTTTCTACCAAAGAACTACGTATGCTTTGAATTCTCCGACTACCGGGAGATACGTAGGAGCAAGATCGACATCTTGTCAAGCACAATAATAAAAACTTTTTTTTCGTTTGTTTTTATCTCTTTTCCCCCCTTTATTATATTTTTAACATAAATGAACACGCACGCAAAGTATTAAAAAACAATTCAAGCTTTAACCAAATAGAAGGTTCCCGTTGAGTACAACGGACGTGAGGGGTGCTAATACCTTCCCCTTGCGTAACCGACTCCCGAACCCGACAATGGTTGCGATGACCTAATCCTTATCCTCATCGTCAAAGGGTTTTATTACCGTTTCCCTTTACAACAAAAAAAACTTAAGGGTTTATCAACGTTCCCTTTACACAAAAACTTTGGTGGCGGCTTCACAAAGGCCCTCCGAGCGTTCGAGGACGTCCTCGGAGGATTTGCGCGTCTTTTTCCCGAGGAAAAAAACGAGGTGCGCACAGCTGGCGACTTCACTGGGGACCCTGTTCCCACTAGCGAGTCAAGCCTAACTTATTTGGGTTAAAGACAATTGCTTTATTTTCTTTGCGTGCCATGTTTATTTATTTTATTCATGCATGTTATATTTATGCTTTATGTTTATATTTGTTTTATTTGCTTTATATTCATATTATATATATCAAATGTGGGGGTTACTTGAGTGATGTTACTCCACATTGTTCGGGTTAATGCCGGACGTGTGAGGCTCTCTACCCGAGCTTGAGAAAAACACTAAGTTAGAAGGAGGTTGTGTGCGGAAGCCCGCGTTGACGTATGTCCGTGAGGTGGGATGTCCAACCCCGCTTAGATGAGATTTTCACGTGGAATTAGTTGAAGTCATGTCGACGTATGTCCATAGACAACCCTAATTCCATGTGAGGTCTATGACTCTAAGGACCTCTTCTTAGGAGATTTCACAATTTAGAGCCCACATGTGAGAATGGGGGGGAATTCCGAATCTCCACATATCATTCATTCGCTTTCGCTCATGTTTATACCTTGTGTTTTATTTTAGCAGGGGCAATCAACCTTTATTTATCTATTACTTGTTTATGCCTAAATCATAATTGGGAATATGAGTGGCCAATGTGTTGAGGGGTAGCAAAATTTTCAAAAATTCAAGTACTTCGCAGTGCGAAGGTACTTCGCAGTGCGAAGTACGCGAATTTTGTCAGCCCAGCTGACCCTTCATTTACTTCCTCTCAACCACTTTTTTCCACTATCTTTTTTCCCCTATCTGTTTATCTTCTTTCCTTTAACTAAAAAAAAAAGAAGCACATTATTGCCATAACTAAAAAAAAAACTCCAAAACTTTCTAAAAAAAAAAGAGAGGGGAATCATACCCATTTTTGTTAATCCTCCCTTTCTTCTTCATTTAAATTGTATTTCTCCCTCCAGAATCAGCAACAAGGTACGATTTTCTGTTCTTCCTTCTCTGTTTATTTCTAAACGCATTACAGCTATTTGGGTTTTAGGGTTTCTAATTTTGAAATTCTCATTTTTGAGTTTAAGTCCATAATAAGCTGCATTTAGTCCTTAGTTTGCTGTTTTAAGTTAAGATTTAGCAAGCATGCCTCATGGGTATCTAAACACAAGCCTGTTTCTTTCAAATTCCCATTTTGTTTTTGAAAACCCATTTACGAAATTTGAAAAAAAGAGGCTGTTAAGTTGTTTTTTCTGATACCCAGTCTTTGATTCTGAGTTTGTTGCATGCCTTGTATGTTAGAAGTTCAAACCCAGAGGTGTAGGTGCAGATTTCTGGGGTTTGCTGTCACGGTCGCAGAGCAAAGTTCAACTTCGCACTGCGACCATTTCTGGGCAACCCAGAAATTTTCGAACACCTTCGCACTGCGAACCTACCTTCGCAGTGCGACTGTAGCAGGAACAGAACCTGTGTTTTTTCCCATTTTTTCCCTCCAATTCCATTCATTTCACCTCACATCACTTTTAATCGCTTGCAATCACACTGACTTTGCCCTTTTCCTTGCAGATGGCACCAAGACCAGTGGGAAAACGCTCAAGGGGTGAGGCATCCGGATCGAGACCACAAGGGGGTTTTGATGCCTCACGCTTCCTAAGTCTTCGGAACCAGGAGAGATATGAAGAGCTTCTTGGCAGGACCTTCTGGCCGGAGAGGCAATTCATCATAAGTGACAGGGGCCCTTGGAGGGAGTTGGCCCGATTAATAAACCACCGCCAGTGGGGAGTTTTGGTAAACCCTCCCCTTAACCTCAACTACGACATAATCCGGGAATTCTATGCAAATGCCATTCCCGTGGATCCAGAGGGGGAGTTTACATACCAGACCATGGTGCGTGGTCGGATCATTCGATTCGATCGCGACGCCATCAATACCTATCTCCGAAACCCTTTCCAATTGGAAAATGATGAGTTGTGTGCTTTCCATAAGCACCAGAATCGTGGTAATTGGAACCACGATCTCTATGCTCAAACCATTTTCCAATCCGGAAAAAGTTATGAGCTTAATGCAGCAGGGCAGCCCACAAAGGCCCTCAGGGGCAATCTCACCACCTATGCCCAGGTCATTTTCCACCTTATCGTCCACAACATAAAACCCAAAAGCCATACCTCCTCCACCACTATGGATGTCACTCCCCTTATCTACTATATCCTCACCGGTAAACAAGTAGATGTGGCCAGGGCCATTTGCCAGGAGATTAAGATAGTGGTCGAGAGTGGCATCAAGCCACCGGCCAAGAAGATGTGTCCACTTGCTTTCCCGGGTCTTATCATGGGACTCTGCCGGGACGCCCGCGTAGTTATCCCTCCCCAGGTGTCCGAAACCATTAAGAACCCCATTACGGACGAGTACATCTCCAGACATTGCACGGGGAGGAGAGCGAGGGCACAGCAGCCACGGCCTAGGCCTCCACCAGCATCAGGGGATTGTCGCACTTGCACTTTCATATTGGAGCAGAATGCTTCCTCCCATCGATACATGACTATGATGCATGATTCCATGTATCGTCTTCAGAGGCAGCTGGGTAGGCCGACGGATCCTGATGATCAGATACCGACACCCCAGATGTTCGCAGCTCATGGTCGTTGGCCCGGGGATAGGCCAGAGCATGCAGAGGCTGGAGGCAGTGGTACAGCGGCCGGAGGCCAGGGAGGAGGTGATGAGGAGGATGAGGACGAGGAGGACGAGGATGAGGAGACCGAGGATGATGAGGCTTTCACTCCTTGAGTGACCCTTTTTTTATTTTCTCATATTTTGTTGTTCATGTTTATGTCATTTTTCTCGTACACTTTTAGAGTTTCCTTTTGTTTGGTACTTTGTAGCTATATTGATACTCTTGCTTTATTATTCGAGTACTTTTTGCTTTTATTACCTAGCTTTTGCATCATAATCATGCCTACGTTTTATATATATACGTGTGAATGTTTGGAATTTTTGTTACCTATCATTAATAATGTGAATTTGACAAATCTTTCCGCAACCGAATAAGCCAAAGTTTTAACCATAAACGAATGGTAGTGATAAATGTGATTAATTTTCGCAAAGCAAAAATGCATGTTTCCTATTTCTTTCCCTGATTAAAATTTGAAAGGAGAATGTATATTCCATACTAAATTATGCCATACAATTCACGTTATTTAATATGTTTGTTCTATGAACCATTTAGAACCAGCCAGATGTGAGGAATCCCCAAAGATATCATAATACATATGCAGGAGATCGACATTTTTGCTTAGCTCGATCTTTTTATGTTAAATCTGAATTTTGATTTTAATTGCATAAAAGTATTGACATGATCAAGGCATTTGTTTGAAAAAGAGAGAAAACAATCAACCACAAATAGCCCACCCTGTGAGAAGTGAGTATTTGTTAAACCCCTTCGAGCTAACAAATCAGAATTTTTAACTATGAACTGCCAACTTTCATAAGCTCAACTGCTTAATGAGATTGCCGGAGTTTGTAAAAAATATTTTCAGTTCATAATTAAAACATCACTGAATTCTGATAATTTCCTTTCGATTTTTGAACCCTTAAAACATCATGATTAGTGTCCCTTGCCAAGAGAGGAGGGAACATTCAAATAGGGTATCGTACCGAAACAAGTTGGGAAAAAAGGAGAGGTTTGTGAAGGTCAAGCAAACGTTGAATTTCTTAAATTGATCTTGACGACCAAAAAAAAAAAAAAAAAAAAAAAGAAGAAGAAAAAAAAGGGAGAAGCAAAGCAAACCAAGAAAAAGAAAAGAGAAAAGAGAAAAGAAGACCGATAAAATCCGAGAGTGGTCGAGGTCAAGGAGAAAAACATTTGTGAATCACCAAATTGTGATTTGAACAAAGAAAGGGGTAAGTTAGAAAGAATGTTCCCTCTTGCTTGGCCATTTGAATTCAATTTCCCTACATATGACATTTCTTTTGTAGCCCAGCCAAATTACAACCCTTAAAGACCTTTTGATCAATGCTTTCATGTTTTTAAGAAACAATAATTGGATGGACATATAACTCGATCGGAATGTTAGCAAAATTGCCGGATGAGTGTTCATAACCCCTCACCATTAATATTCAATTTGTTTATTTACTTAAATGAGTGATAGGTTGGTTCATTAATGAGCATGTTATTAATTTGAACTATACGATATGATTTTTTTGTGGTATTTATTTCGACTTTTTCAGTACAATCTCGGAATAATAGAGGGCATAAAATTACGTGCGCAAATCTCATGTGAATCCTCCAAAATCAAAAAAAAGCCCGACCTCGCTCGGCAACCAAAATCAAAAAGCCCGACCTCGCTCGGCAACCAAAATCAAAAAGCCCGACCTCGCTCGGCAACCAAAATCAAAAAGCCCAACCTCGCTCGGCAACCAAAATCAAAGAGCCCGATCTCGCTCGGCAACCAACAATAAAAACCAATTTCCATTTGCACCCGCAAATTTTAAAACCAAAACCTGATTGCTCCCGGTGCACAAATCACTCAAGATTTAACCACACTCAACACTCTCCCTGCAAATCACAAAGGGCCCAATTGCCGTTGATATTCCTCAAACACCCAGCAAAAGGCCCAATTGGCATCAGCAATCCCAAACACGATTAAAGGAACTACACCTTTGGGGGCAGGTCACTTCCCCTATTAACAAAATTCTTCCCAAGCGAAGTCTTTTACTTTTGTCAAAATTTCCATCTATGATAGTGTATATATTTCCAAAACAAAAATTACGTGGAATCTTTTATGTTTTTGAATAAGTAATAACAAGCCCATTTTCTCTGAATTGTGAATACTTAAAAAAACGTGCATCAAAATCTATCCATAGAGCAGATAAGCCTCGCAGGCCAAGCACGGTTAATTGCTAAAGGGATTTCTGGTCACCGGTAAATCAAAAGGGAACATCCCCATCAAATCGAGAGCATGAAGGGACAATTCAAGCGAAGCTGATCAACTGAAGCACAAGCATCCCCAGCAGAACCATCAGTTATGCTCCTCAGCAGTTTAACACGATTTACACAGCGGGTTAGCAATCCCCACGAGGTATTTATTCCTTATCAATTATTGCGGTATTACCCTGTCCATATTTAAATGTATCCCCTGAGAGTTTATCCCTGTAAGGATTACCAAATGTTTATACTGGTCCACTGTTTACCTCGCCGGCCTAATCTTGTCTCATCAAACCCCCAAGGGTTAGGAGGAGCAGAATTCCCCAATAAATACCCTAAACATCCAAACACCAACAAAGGCTAGATATCGATCATGCTTCCAAAATGATCCTATATCCCCATAAGCCAAACCTCATTGATACTCCCCAGGGAGTCTCAACCCCAAACAAAAGTCCAATCATTATTGGCAAACCCACACAAATCTTCGGGCTTAGGCTCGAACTATACCGGTTTTGATCCCATTTGGGTATGTAGGCAAAGGACCTTGTCCTTCCAAACCGACCAACCAAAAAAACAAAAATAAACAAAAAAAAGAGAGCCCAATTGTCAGTAACACAACCACAAACAAAGACCGACTCTGCTCGGTACCCAACCAACATCATTTTATTCATGCATATTTAAAACCATTCATACACATGCATTTCATTCCATAAAGCATGCATCCTCAACAAGGATTCTCCAGTGAGTATCACATATTCACCAGCATCCATCAACATTCAACCAGGGGCACCTATTTAGGGTAAGACCGCAGCTCGTTAGGAATCGATATTCAGAAGCAGTACCTGAATAAGATCACCTAGCTTAGGGGTTGCCTCTAGAAGCAATACCTAGAGTAGATCACCTCCCCCAGTGTATCGACCTTCAGTGTTAGCGGCTGAATAAGATCACAGCTCGTTAGGAAATCGACATTCAGAAGCAGTGCCTGAATAAGATCGCCTAGCTTGGGTATCAATCTCTAGAAGCAATACCTAGAGTAGATCACCTACATCCATGTTCCCTCTCTAGAAGCAGTACCTAGAGTGAACCTCCATCTTAGGTATCGACCTCTAGAAGCAGTACCTAGATAAGATCACCTCCCTCAATGTTCCACCTCTAGAAGCAGTGCCTAGAGAATATCACCATCCTCAGGAATCGACCTCTAGAAGCAGTGCCTAGATAAGATTACCTTCATTCCCCAGTGGATCTACCTCCAGTGTTAGCGGCTGGATACGATCAACCCCTACCAACCCTTTCGTTTGCATTTCGCGAAGGACAAAATTCGGGTCCTTCTTTTTTCTTTTTACTTAATTGGTCTCCGCAAAGAGTTCATGAGATGCCCTCGGCACTCACGCACTCTATGCGAAGACACAATTAAGTAGGGGCAGCTGTAGTACCCTAATTTTGTCCTACGCATTTTAAAACAAAAATCAAAAAGAAAAAAAATCAAAGAGGGGAAAAAGTCAAAAGTCAACAAAAGTCAACAGAAAAGTCAACATTTCAAAATTGAGGACTTCGCACTGCGAAGGTCACTTCGCACTGCGAAGTCTGCGATTTTTCTGCAGATTTTTGGTTTCTTAGATTTAATTCCAGAATTTGTTGCATATCATTTCCATAATTATTTTAAGTAGCATTCATGGCTAATTGGGCCAAGCAAAGCCAGAGTTGAAGGACTTGCCATTAATGCCAAGGTTGGAAGCTTTTTCTTCCAACCTAGCATGTGACAAGCAAGTGGGCTTGCCCTTGGGCAGCTCTAGCCTCTCCCATGTGACCTGCTAACCACCACAAGGTTGCCAGCCACCTGCTTGAGGACTTTCCTCCTGCTTGCTGCCCCAAAAACCAGTCAAACCAGCTGGATTTTTTTCACTTGAAAAGCCATGAGTGCCTACTCTGTTTTGCAGCAGCTTTTCACCCTCTCACACCAGCCAATTTTAGCCTTTTCATCCCCCAATCTCTGCACATTACAGTGCACGTTTTTATTGACCAACCATTGAGATTGCAAGGATTGATCCCCAAGCATTAGCCAATTGCAAATCAGCTTTGTTCTTCATCATTACCTTCTAGAATTAGTTGAATTTGTGGCTGAAATCAAGCTGGATCTTGCCCCTTGATACAAGGCAGGGTTGCCTCTATCCATTAGCATTTAATGCAAAGGGATTCAGCTTGATCTTGGCCACAAATCAGCTGAATTTTGGGATTGTGTAATGATGACAAAGATTTGATTTTGGCCTATAAATAGAAGGCAATGCCCAAAGGAACAAACACAGTTAACACAGCATTCAAAGAGCAGAAACTCTACTCATTTCAACCTACAAATCTCCACAAACAACCAGAAAAAAACCAATCCACACAAAGCACTACAAAGTTCCAAAACCATCACAAATACTCAAACCTCTTGCACAAGCCTTCAACCAAATCAAACCAAGTGCAGCTGGAGCTTTGCTAAGGAGTTCTGTAAGTTACTAAGCTCTTTATCTTGCATTTTTAATTGAGTTTGCATAGCTATTTTGGCTCAAAACCTTTTGATCCTAAAAAACCCCTTTTGAATTTCAAAGAAATCCCAAGGTTTTGAAAACATCAAAACTGGTTTGTCCAACCTTTTTCACCCCAAAAACTCAAAGTTTTTCACCCATCTATAAGGTCTTGAGTGTGTTCAGAAGTTGTTTCTGAACAAAAGTTCAGAAACAACTTCTGAACCCAAAATTTCGCATGCTTCGCAGTGCGAAGTCATGGTCGCAGTGCGACCATGACAGAACTCAGAACCTGAGTTTTTGTATCAAAACAACCAATTTTTGAGGTTCTAGCCCCAGAGCTCAGAACCTAAGAGTTTTTAAACCCATGTTCTTCAAACCATAACAAGGTTTTTGCATAATTTTGGCAAAATCACAAGTTCGTATAACCATTTTGTGGGTAACTTGCAAAGCAAGTTATGTTCCCAAACTTTCAAAACCACATGAACAAACAAGATATGTTCATCTTTTCAATCTAAACTTGAACAATAAATATTGTTCATGATGTTCAAAACTCAAAGATGAACATACACCGTTTACGTTCGCATTTTCGCAAAATGAGACGAACTTGCGCGTTTTTAGCAAACTTGCTAAACCTTCCCATTTTTGGGTTTTTCAAACCATATGTTTTGACATATCTTGGGATTTCTAAAGAATTCAATCCAAAAACATGAATGAAAAAGGGATGGTGTGACGTATGTCTCTCCATCGCCCCGATTGTACGAATGCGTGACGTATGTCTCGTCGCTCGGACAATCGTCATTCCCTTTTTTTCAATATGTACAACCCTAACCAAACCAAATCTTGGCCCCTTGTGGTCAATCCAAGCCTTTTGGTCCCCCATTGGCCATTAGACTCAACCCCTCGACTCGTCGGAGTCCACTCGGTCAATGTTTGACTTATATAAGTCCATTGTACCTCCCTTGGTCCCATAGCGACCAATTCAACCCTCTACCCTAACGGACGTACCTTTTAACAATTCTAATGTGATTCGCGAACGAACGCTTAATAAGTCTCCAAGTGCGAGCATACAAGCTACGTTTAATCGCAAGAATTCGGTTAAAACATCGTCCAATTAAAATCAACCAACACATATACGTTTTTCTACCAAAGAACTACGTATGCTTTGAATTCTCCGACTACCGGGAGATACGTAGGAGCAAGATCGACATCTTGTCAAGCACAATAATAAAAACTTTTTTTTCGTTTGTTTTTATCTCTTTTCCCCCCTTTATTATATTTTTAACATAAATGAACACGCACGCAAAGTATTAAAAAACAATTCAAGCTTTAACCAAATAGAAGGTTCCCGTTGAGTACAACGGACGTGAGGGGTGCTAATACCTTCCCCTTGCGTAACCGACTCCCGAACCCGACAATGGTTGCGATGACCTAATCCTTATCCTCATCGTCAAAGGGTTTTATTACCGTTTCCCTTTACAACAAAAAAAACTTAAGGGTTTATCAACGTTCCCTTTACACAAAAACTTTGGTGGCGGCTTCACAAAGGCCCTCCGAGCGTTCGAGGACGTCCTCGGAGGATTTGCGCGTCTTTTTCCCGAGGAAAAAAACGAGGTTCGCACAACAGGTAGATTATAGTTAAAGTTATAGGCAGGTTTATAAGACTTGGCGATTCTAGTATCCCTTAAATTGCCAAGGTAGGCATGGCGACCCTAGGTTCCCTGTGGTTGCCAACAGTAGGTTGGGTAGAGCTCACTGAGACATTATGTCTCATCCCATTCCTTCTGGTGCAGGTTCACAGGCATGATCACAGGCAGCACGCAACAAGGGTAAGGAGAAGGCTACGGTCTGATCGTGCTGATGTTATATGTTTATAGTTTGACTGTATTATATGTTGCTGTACTTTTGATGTACATGTATCAAAGAGAAATTGTATAACTATGGATTGTAATATTACAATGTGATGTAATATTTTGAAAGAACTTTTTATATTGTAAATTAATGTATCCAGTACGAAATTTTTAATACTCGTATAAGATCCTAGGCAATCTTATTATGGGTGTTACAGTTAATGTGTCTCCTGTCTGCTCGTTAGTTAGTATACAGGGGGTCCCCGTGAAGTTACCGCCTTAAATGGCAGCTGGGACAGTGAAGTTACAGCTCGCGAGAGCATCCACACAAAAGAAAAGAGGAGTCCGGTGTTAGCCTGATATGATAGGAATTTTCACCGGTAAGAAGGGAGATGTACTTCGGGGTTACTCCACCCGGATGCACCCCGTAAAATGAACTCAGATAATTATTGTTTGTTCAACGCTAACTCCTAACTTAAAGATATAACAAGATGAATATGTATATATTTACATATATTGAGAAATATGACAATTAGTTCCTAGTGAACGAGAAGTGATCATAGGATGTCCCCAGGATCACAAAGTATAAGTTCAAGTTGAATTATGATGAGGAATGAATAAGACATGCAGTGATCCTAGATTTTCCCCTTGATCGCGAAATAAGTAAAGAATGACGGCGATCATAGGTATCCCTCAGATTGCCAAGAGTAGGCACGACGACCCTAGGTTACCCCCGTGGTTGCCAACAGTTGGTAGGGTAGGAGCTCACTGAGACGTTATGTCTCATCCCTTTCCTACTGGTGCAGGTTCTCAGCAGGAAGCACGACGTAAAGGTAAAGAGAAAGCTTTGGATTGATCGTGCTGCTTATGTTATAATTGGATGTTTGTATATAATGATGTATTATGATGTATATTACGGAGGATGTTTTGTATCGGATAATTGGTTGTATTAGAACCTTATGCATTGTATAATTATTAAACAACTTCTGTATTGTATTTAATGTATGCGGCACGAAAATTTTAATACTCGTAAGAGATCCTAGGCAATCTCTATATGGGTGTTACAATTTCTCACTACAAAACACTCAAAACACCTATGGAGTTGCATGATCTAGGATGAAAGTGAATTACAACGACTCGATTGAAAACAATACAATATGTTCCTCAAACCATTAACAACTCCTCTATCTCTCAACTTATTTGTCTTCAAATGCAAAGAAAAATACTAAAAACATAGCCAAAAATGTCATACGATGCTCTGTCATCAAAAGCACCACCTTATTCAGTCACACAATGCAGTGAAGAATGTGATTTTGATTGATTGAATGTTGATTGGAGTGTTTGAAACCATACTTTGAGTTAGAAATTATTTCATCTTGATGCTTTGATTCATTGATGATTATGAGATTTGATTTTCAATTAGCATTTCATGAGCAACACTTCGATTGGAGAATTTATGTCGATTTAGTGACATCATGTATGAGTTGTCAATACCTTCCTTTGAAGAAACCTCCATTTCCTAAGAAAGAATTAATTCTCTTATCGAAATTCCACTTTTCTAAGATCTATAAATACAAGCTCATATCACATTTTTCATCATCCTATCATATTTTATAGCAAGGAACGCATGTACAGAGAGCTCAAAGTGATATTAACAAGGAGGAGGAATTTGTATCTTGGATCTTCAAGTCATGGATTCTACTTCATCTTCTCTTCATCTTAGTTTGGATTGGTTTTCACTAAAAAAAATGTCCGAATTCATGAAATCTTCATCGGTTTGGTATAGATCGGTTTTTACTATTTTTCAAAAATGGAACCAAACCAAATTAACTAGTTTGGATCAGTTTAGAACGATTCGGTTGATCAGTTTGTTTGAGAAAAAAATTAAATTCTCACAAATTTATTTCATGCATACTAAAATATTTCATAGAACTTTGTATTTTGTACTTTGCTTTTCATGCTATTTGTTTTCATAAATCTATGATCCATACATCCATCATGAAGGGATTTGAAGAGGGGTTTTTCAAAATTTTAATCCTCTTAACGGAACAAATCCCATTGAAACGGATCTTGATTAAATCATTAATCACAAATCAAACACATACTTAAACACTTTAAGCATTCATGTGTTTACCTCTTGAAGAGCAGAACCTTTGCGGCATAATTGTTTCTGATCACGAGCAAAGCAACATAGCGATGCCTCTATTCAGTCCACACGAACAGAACTTCTCCGATGACCGGTGCTAGGCAATTACAACAGAGATTCAGAGAGAACAAGGTTTATAGAGCGGCGGCTAGGGTTTCACCACTTTTGTGAATTAGGTTAAGCGTTTCAAAAAGTCTGTCATGCTTCAACACAAGGGTTCTATTTATAGAACCACTTGTGTGGTCAACAAGCCAAACACTTAAATGCACCGTACCTTATGGTGGACCGTGTTTCTCTATTTTTTAATAAATTAAATAATAAGTCATACTTATTATTTTATAAGTAAGTCTTACTTATTTATTTCTCTCATCTATCTGTCCTTTGTGTGTGACCCCTATAGGTTCCCGTAACGTTTGCCATAATATTAAATCATATATTGAATATTATAAACAGTGAGCGGTATCTAGCAACACATCACTGCTACCCAAGTGACGAGAATGTCATGTTGTTGAGTCTTTTGGGGTTGGCTGCATATTTTGGCGAAACCAAAGTGTTGAATAGAAGCATCTCCATAGGTTGAACACTTCTTCAGTTGCAAGGTTTTTCATTTGAAGCCATTCAGAAGCTGAAAATGCCATCAGAAGCTGAATGCACTGTAGCAGTTCAGAAGCTGAATTTAGGTTCTGAAGCTAGCGTTGACTTTTATTGACCACCTCAGAAGCTGGGTTTCCAGAATTGTTTTTGCGTGTATCTTGGGAGATTTAGCAAGGAATTATCTTTGTATAATTGCTTCTAGAATACTGATTAAATTGGAGAAGATATCATTGAAGATTTGGTTCAGTTTCATGATCTTCGTATTTTCAGTTTTAAATCTTTCAAAGATACAAAGCAGTTTTATTTGTTACTTTATTGGATCATTCTTATTTCAGTAACAAATCAATTCAGAAGATTAGTTTGTTATTTATGCTGCAAGACTGAAGACTATATAAGGAGGAGTGCTGCTGCTTTCAAGACTTACGTTTTAGAGAGTTAAAAATTCAGAAAATTGAGTCTGTGTTTGTTTTTAAGCTGTTAGCTTTGTTTTGTGCACCTCTCATATGTTTTGAGTTGGTTTAGTGTTTTCATTGAGTTGTAATTCATTCTAAGCCTTTAGGTACGAATGAAGTTCATGTATTATTCAAAAACAAGGTATTGTTAAAGGGTTGTTCAAGTAGCTGGGTTTAGTTGCTTGAATAGGAAGTTAGAGGATTCTAATACTCAGAGTTAGGTAGAAGTCTGACTAGGTGGAGGTTAATTGCTTGGGATAGGAACTGAGAGTCAGTGTCTGAGTCTTGAGGATTAAATCCAATAGTGGATTTCCTTCCTGGATTGGTATCCCCCAGAGTAGGAGGTGTTTACTCTGAACTGGGTTAACAAACCTTGTGTGCTTTTTAGCTTTCCTGCACGTTTATTTTCTGCCTATTAATTGCGTTTAAAATTGTGCTAAGTTCTGTTCAGAACCTGCTAAGTTTTAATCAGAACCAGAACCTGTTAAGTATCTTATTGCCTGGCCAGAACCTGTTAAGTATCTTATTGCTTCTAGAATGCTGGTTGATTTGGAGAAGATTTATTGAAGATTTGGCTCGTTTTTATGAAAACACGTATTTTACTGATGTAATCTTTGAAAGATACAATGCTGGTTTATTTGCTTGCTTATTGGATCTTTTATAATTCAGAAGTAAATCAAATTCTGAAGATTGGGTGCATAATTAAGAGACTTGCTGAAGGTTATAAAAGGAGGATTGCTGCTGCTATTCAAGATATACGAATTATCGAAGAAATTCAGAGATATTGAGTCTTAGAGTTTTTAATCTTTTAGCTTTATTTGTGCACCACTCTATTGAGTTGGTTTAGGTGTTAATTGAGTTGTAATCACTCTAAGCCTGTAGGTACGAGTGCAGTTTATGTATTGAAGTATTTCTTCAAAACAGGGTAGTTTTTGTTTAAGTTGTTCAGTAACAGGTTTGTTACTTGAATAGGAAGTTAGTGGTCTCTAATACTCAACGTGTTGGGTAGAATTCAGACTAGGAGGAAGTTAATTGCTTAGGCTGGGAACTGGGTGTTTAGTGTCTTGAGTCAAAAGGATTAATTCCTATAGTGGAATTCCTTCCTGGATTGGTATCCCCCAGAGTAGGAGGTGTTTACTCCGAACTGGGTTAACAAACTTTGTGCCTTTTTTACTTTCTTGCACTTTACTTTTCTTGCTTTTACGTTGTGTTTGTGTGTGCTCTGTTTTAGCAAGTTATTGTGCCCTGCATCATGTTCTTAGTCTGTCCAGCGAGAATTTCATATATATATATATATATATACACACACACACACATATCTTTCTGTTATCATTAAGTTAGAAAGTTAGTGTTGAACATACAATATTATCTGAGTTGATTTTATGGAATGCCTCCGAGTGGAGTAACCCCGAAGTACATTCCCCTGATAACCAGTGAAAATTCCTATCTAAGGCTAATCACCGGACTCCTCTTATCGTTGTGTGGACAGCCCTCTCAAAGAAGTCTGTCGCGTCGAATTTCGGATATCAAGCTATTGGGAAGCGTTGAATCACTAATGTTAAATCACGACTGAACTTTTAATTTTCCGGGGAGAAAAGGAAAAAAGTTCGAAATTACCTTTGAAAAAGATTTTAGGTTCGAAAGTCGATTATGCGAGGGGAAGGTATTAGCACCCCTCACATCCGTTCTACTCAACGGGAACCTCTTAGTCGGCTTAGGCTTAAAATGTTTCCGAAGTTTTACTTGCGTGTTTGAATATATAAAAAGGGAAAAAGACAATATGATATGAAGGGAAAAAAGAGATAAAAACAAACAAAGGGAAAAAAGAAAGTTTTTATTAATGGGCTTGACAAGATGTCGATCTTGCTCCTACGTATCTCCCGGTAGTCGGAGAATTCAAAACGTACGTAGTTCTTTGGTAGAAAAAATTTGTATGTTGGTTCATTTTAATTAAAAAAAGATTTGACGACGCACAGAGGCGTAAAATGTTTAAATGATAAAGACGACGTACAGAGGCGTAAAATGTTTAAATGATGACAAGGCAAACACACATTAAGACGATAAACTCGCAAAAAGTTTAAAAATTTTTAAAGATAAAAGGCAGACGCACGGAGGCGTAAAAAGTTAAAAGGAAACGCGCAAAGGCGCAAAAGGTTCGAATTGACCACGAGGGCCAAGAAAAAGTTCGAAATGGTCACGGAGGACCAAAGAAAGGTTGAGCGTGCTAGACGCGTCAAAGGTGGAATGACGATTGGCCGAACGACGAGACATACGTCACGCATTCGTGCAACCGAGGTTTGGGGAGACATACGTCAAGCCATTCCCTTTTCATTCAAGTTTGTTTTGGTGAAACCCGGAGAAATCTCAAAGGGAACCAAAAACACTTTAAAAGGAAAGTTGTAAAAAAGGAAATCACGAACAAATTTGTTGTTCGAGTTTATTGAAAATCATGAACATTACTTGTTGCTTAAGTTATTGAAACTCAAGAACAAGCGTAGTTCAAGTTTAAAAGATGAACAAAATCATAAAACATGCATAAATTTGGAAAGTGCACAAGTTCGGCTCAATTTGAGTTTGGTTTTAAAAAGAGTGAGCAAGCTCGGCTCAAGTTCATGTTTTGGGTGAAAATCATGAACAACGCTGTTGTTCAAGTTTGGCTTTGAAAATAAAGAACTTAGCTTATTGCCCAAGCTTGATTTTGAAAAGTTTAAGAACATAACTTGTTGTGCAAGTTACTCAAGTTTATCGCACGAACTTGTGAAATTTCCAAAGACATGCAATATTATGGATATGGTTTGAACAAAAATGATTTTAACCCTCTTTAGGTTCTTAATCAAGGGTTGGAACCCCAAAAATTTGGCATTTGGAAGCCTGATTCATGTTCTGAATTTCACATACTTTGTAGAGCAACCATAACTTGGCTCGGCGAAGTCAGGTTATGATGTGGTCGCACTGCGAACATACTTTGCTCTGCGAAGTATACGAAAATTTGAACTCAGAAGCTGTTTCTGAACAAAAGTTCAGAAACTGCTCCTGAGCAAGCTTCAGAACCTTAAGGGGGTTAAAAAGCTTTTCAAAATTGGGGAAAAAGGAGTATAAAAACTCAGTTTTAAGGCTTGGTCACTTTGAGATCCCTTTTGAGTTTCAAAAAGGGTTTTTGTGCACAAAATGAAATTGAACAAGATAAATGATGCAAACAGCAAACAAAATGAAAGATAAAGGCTATAGGATACTTATAGAATTCCTAGCAATGCTTGTGCAAGAGGTATGAAGTGGCTTGCTTGATTGATTAGAGGTTATGAACAAACAACTCTAATTGGTTTTGCTTTGGGTATGAACTGCTTTGCTACTCTTACAATGCTGCAATGTGATGGATTTTTGGTGTAAATTTCGTGTGTATTGTGTGTGTATATGGCTGCTTTTCTGGTGTATCAGTTGTGTGAAATCCTTGTGCCTTGGCATTCCTTTTATAGGCCAAAATGCAAATCTATGCAATGATGAACAAAATCCTAGAACCTAGCTGGTTTGTGGGCTAAATCCAGGCTAAATCACTTTGCATTTAATGCTAAAGGATAGAAATTGCTTTGCCTTGTGCCAAGGGTCAAGACCTTGACTGATTTCAGCCACAAATGCAGCTGATTCTAGAAGGCAATGATGAGAAAAACTGAAAAACAGGGCAGCTTGAAATTGTGTGATTCTTGGGATCAATCCTTGCAATCTTGGAAGGTCAAGCAAGGAAAACGTGTACTGCTATGTACAGAGAGGTTGGGGGAAGCAAAATGAGCATGTGGGCTGGTGTGTGGGAGGAGAAATCCAGTTGAAAACAGGGCACACCAAACAACTTTTTTGCAAGCAAAACCACTTAAGTTTGACTGGTTTTGGTGGAGAAATAAGGAAGGAAATGGATCAAGCAGTTGGCTGGCAAGCTCAGGTTGGATGATAGGTCAATTGGGAGGGACAAGAGCTGACCAAGGGCAGCCAATTTGATTGAGCACATGCTAGGTTGGATGAAAATCCTTCTTACCTTTACCTTTAATGTCACACCTTGATTCTTGCTTTGTGCAGTCAATTTGCCACAATTGATGATCATAACAATAATAGATAATAATAACAATAACTAAAATGAAAATAAAAGCAAGATAAATCAAAAAATAAAAGTTCTGCAGAAATTTCGCAGAGTTCGCAGTGCGAAGGCAACTTCGCAGTGCGAACTCCCCTTTTTTTGAATTTTTTTGTATTTTCTTTGAAATAAAATAAAAACCCAAAAATGATAAAAAATAATGGCAATAATGAAAGTGATGATGAAAACAAAAAAAGTAGTGATAATAGTAATAAAGATGAAAAAAATAAAATGATGAAAAAGATTAATAATATTAGTAGTTATAAATAATGATAATATTAATAATAAAAGATAGTAATGATATTATTAAATGAAAAACATAATAACAATAATATTAATATCAATGATGACAATGATAATATTTAATAAAAATGATAGTAATGCTAATGGTGAAAAGTGTAAATAAAATCTAATAACAAAAAATGAAATAATAAAAAAGTAATAAATGATGAAATAATAAAAGATAAAACAAAGAAAAATATGAGTCAAAAAATAGGGTATGACAGATGCCCCTATTTAAGTTTCTTCGCCCCGGAGATTGAAAGTGAAATTTTGAAATTGACGGGTCGAAGAGACTTAAATATAGAGTACACCATTTTTGACTAAATATTTTTCTTGAATTGTAAATGCCATGAATGCATGTATGCGAATGTTATGAATGCTTGTAATGTAAATATGAATGCAAAGACGACAAAGATGACCACACTGGGGATAAAAGAGACAAAGGGATATCCGGGTTCGTTGAAGAAACGGGATCCGACGTTATTGGGGAACATGGTTCCACAGGGGATAAATGTCAGCTGTTCGGGTTAATGCCGAACTCCCACTGACGACAAGAAATAAAGGTAAATGCCGGCTGTTCGGGTTGTTGCCGAACTTGCCACTGACGACAGGAAACAAAGGTAAATGTCAACTGTTCGGGTTGTTGCCGAACTGGCCACTGACGACAGGAAACAAAAAAGTAAATGTCAGCTGTTCGGGTTGTTGCCGAACTCGCTACTGACGACAGGAAACAAAGGTAAATGTCAGCTGTTCGGGTTGTTGTCGAACTTGCCACTGACGACAAGAGATAAAATTGAATGTCAACTGTTCGGGTTGTTGCCGAACTTGCCATTGACGACAGGAAATAAAATTGAATGTCAACTGTTCGGGTTGTTGTCGAACTCGCCATTGTTGACAAGAAACAAAATTGAATGTCAACTGTTCTGGTTGTTGCCGAACTTGCCATTGACAAAGGAAAATAAAATTGAATGTCAACTGTTCGGGTTGTTGCCGAACTTGCCATTGACGACATTGGGGACGCGGCTGACAAGCCGTTCCTTACAGAACTGCCCCTTCAATTGGGGAGAAGGGATGCACAAGCTGTTCGTTAAAGAACTTGCCACTTGGCACAACACTGGGGAATATGCACAAGCTGTTCGTTTGAACTGCCACTTGGCATAAAAGGTGACATCTCTGGACCAGACAGATTGGGGATGACACTTGGGGAAAAGGAGTTCACGAATTGCTCATGATTGATTGGTGAGACTCAAGGTGGTTAGAGCAACCGTGAATGATATTGTAGTATGTTGCATGCATAAATGTACGTATGTATGAATGCATGAATGTATGAATGTACAAACACCTGAATGTACGAATGTACAAATGCATGACTCTCACAGGCGATGTTGTGTGAAAGATTGGCTTGTACTGGGGATACCCAAACTGTTCATTAAGGAACTGCCCCTTGATATAAGAATATAATGAGAGGCGCACAAGCTGTTCGTTAAAGAACTACCGCTTGGCGAAAAGGAGATTGACATCCCTAGACCAGACAGACTGGGGATGACACTCGACTGTTTGCTGGGGGAAAATAAATTGTGGGGGATGCATGATATGAATATGGGATGCATGTAAATGAATGAGTTTGATATGGTGCATGAATTATGCTGACATGTGGGATAACAGACGTCATGTTGGACGCTGGGGGTTATGATTTGGGTGCCGAGCAAAGTCGGGCTTTGGTTGTGGTTGTGCCAATGATGATTGGGCTTTTGGGGTCGAGACTCCACTGGGGAATGCCAATAAAATTGGGCTTTGTTTGTGACTTCGCTGGGGATATAAGGATCATTTTGGAAGCATGATCGATATCCAGCCTTAGATGCCAATGGTGGTTGGGCTTTTTGTGAGTAGGTGCCAATGACAATTGGGCTTTTGATTGATTGGACAAAGATTGACTTGGTTGATTGTATGACCGATAAACTTGATGAGACAAGGCTAGATCGGTAAAATGAACGGTGGACCGACTTCGCATTGCAAACACTCGGTAATCTTAAATGGGGATGATACCACAGGGGATACATCCAAAATTGACGGGGTAAAGCCGCAATAGATGATAAAAAGATAAATACCTCACGGGGAGATTGTTAGTCCGCTGGGATTGTGCTAATCCGCTGGGGAGAAGAATTGATGATTCCGTCGGGGATACATATGCTTTGGTTGGCAAGTCTTTGCCTGAATCGTCCTTTCGGGCTCTCGATTCATTGGGGATATTCCCGATTGATTCACTGAGGATTCTGTTGGGGAATCCTTTTAGCATATGACCATGCCCGGCCTGCGAAGCTTTATCTGTTTTAAGGACAGACATCGATGTACACTCCAAATATTCATGAGTTCGAAAGGAATGTGTTTGTTATTGATAAAAGATAAAAGACTCACAAAATAAATTTTGAAAAAAGTTTTTGTTTTAAAAGTACTATCATCAAGAGTAAAAATGAATGAATAAAATAAAATGGTAATTTGATAAAAGGTAAAGTAATGTTGGGAAGTGAAATTTATTAATGGGGTGGTAGCCTGCCAAAGGCGTGGCTCCTTGGATCTTGTTTGGGATTGCCGATGACAATTGGGCTTTTTGTAGGGGACCGAGGAATGTCAATGACGACTGGGCTCTTTGTGAATTGTAGGGGAGTACCAAGCATGGTTGGGCCCTTTGAATAATCATGCACTGGGCATAATCAGGTTTTGGTTTAAAATTGTGGGTGCTAATGCAAATTGGGCTTTATTTGTTGGGTGCCAATGAATATTGGGCTTTATTGTTGGGTGCCAATGAATATTGGGCTTTATTGGTTTTGTTTGGATGCCGAGCGAGGTCGGGCTTTTGATGATTGGATGCCGAGCGAGGTCGGGCTTTGATGTTTGGTTGCCGAGCGAGGTCGGGCTTTTGTCATTGGATGCCGAGCGAGGTCGGGCTTTGATGTTTGGTTGCCGAGCGAGGTCAGGCTTTTGATGATTGGATGCCGAGCGAGGTCGGGCTTTTGATGATTGGATGCCGAGCGAGGTCGGGCTTTTGTTTTTGGTTGCCGAGCGAGGTCGGGCTTTGATGTTGATGGTATAATTCATATGAAATTTGCGCATGCAATTTTAATGCTCCCATTAATCCAAGATGGCACTGAAAAATTCGAAACAAAAACCAAATACAAAATTTATATCGTACAGCTCAAGTTAGAAATATGTTTATCAATGAACCGACCTATCACTCATTTAAGTAAATGAACAAATTGAATATTAATGTGAGGGGTATTGAACACTCATCCGGCAAGTTTGCTAACATTCCGATCGAGTTATGTGTCCATCAAATCATCATTTCTAAAAGCGCAAAAGCATTGATCACAAGGTCTTCAAGGGTTGTATTGGGCTTGGTTACAAAAGAAATGTCATATGTGGGGAAATTGAATTCAAAAGGCCAAGAAAGGAACATTCTTTCTATTTTACACCTTCCTCTTCTTTATCCAATCACAACTTTTGGTGATTTACAATCATTTCTCTTTGATCTTGACAACCCTTCAATTTATTGATCTTTCTTTTTCTTTTCTCTTTTCTTTTTCTTGGTTTGCTTTTCTTTCTTTCTTTCTTTCTTTTTCCTTCTTGGTTGTCAAGGTCTTTTACGAAATTCACCATTTCTTGACTTTCACAAACTCCCTTTTTTTTTACTTAATCAAAGGTGGTACCCTAATTGAATGTTCCTTCCTCTTTTGGCAAGGGACAATAATCACGACGGTTAAGGGTTCAAAAATTGAAAGAAAAATTATCAGAATTCAGTGATGATTTGGCCATGAACTGAAAGTTTTTTTACAAACTCCGGCAATCTCATTAAGCAATTGAGCTTATGAAAGTTGGCAGTTCATAGTCAATATTTCTGATTCGTTAAGCTCAAAGGGGTTTGACAAATGCTCACTTCTCACAGGGTGGGCTATTTGTAGTCAAGTGTTTTCACTCATCTTCAAGAAATGCCTCGATCATGCCAATGCTTTTATACAATTTAAAACAACGTTTAGATTTAACATAAAAAGATCGAGTTTAACAAAAATGCCGGTCTCCTGCATATGTATAATGATTTTGAGGCTTCCTCACATTTTGGCTAGTTCTAAATGGTTCATAGAACAAACATATTAAAAACACAAATGGTATGATATAACTTTCGTGCTAAGTATATATTCTCATTTTGAGTTTAATCACGAGAAAAACAGGAAACATGCATTTTAGCCTTGCGCAAATTAATCAAATTTATCATTACCATTTATCCGTGGCTAAATCAAATTAACTTTGGCTTAATCCATGGTTAAGAAAAAATGTCAATTTCAAATTACCAACAATCCACAGTAAAAAATTGACGTTTAACGCACATTAAAATTAAACAGGCATAAATGATGATGATCCAAAGCCAGATAATAAAAAGAAAGTGTACTCAATATAAATAGTAATAGAGTAGAGTACGAATATGAATACAAAATACTAAACACAGGAAGTTCTGAAAAGTGTACGAGAAAATAAAATAACATGAACAACAAAAGCAATAAGAAAACATCAAAAAAAAGGGGGCCACTCAAGGAGTGAGAGCCTCATCGTCCTCGGTCTCCTCATCCTCCTCCTCCTCGTCCTCATCATCATCATCCCCTCCATCATCACCTCCCTGGCCTCCGGCCGCTGTACCACTGCCTCCACCCTCTGAATACTCGGGCCTATCCCCGGGCCAAGCACCATAAGCTGCGAACATCTCTGGTGTCGGTATCTGAATGGCGGGGTCTGCTGGCCTACCCAACTGTATCTGAAGTCGATACATGGAATCGTGCATCATGGTCATGTATCTATGACTGGAAGCATTCTGCTCCCATGTGAAAGTACAAGTGTGATGACCCTGTGATGCAGGTGGGGGTCTGGGCCGTGGCTGCTGCGCCCTCTCCGCTCTCCTCCCCGTGCAGTGTCTCGCGATGTATTCATCCGTGATCGGATTCTTTATAGTTTCGGAAACATGAGGAGGGATCGCTACTCGTGCCTCCCGGCAGAGTCCCATAATCAGACCAGGGAAAGCGAGCGGGCACATCTTCTTGGCCGGTGGCTTTATGCCACTCTCAACCACTATCTTAAGCTCCTGACAAATCACCCTAGCCACATCTACTTGCTTATGGGTGAGGATATAGTAGATTAAGGGTGTGACGTCCAAAGTGGTGGAGGAGGTATGACTTTTTGGTTTTATATTGTGAACAATGAGGTGGAAGATGACTTGAGCATAGGTAGTGAGGTTGTTTTTGAGGGCTTTGGTAGGCTGCCCCGCCGCATTGAGTTCATAGCCCCTCCCGGATTGGAAGATGGTTTGGGCGTAGAGGTCGTGGTTCCAATTGCCCCGGTTTTGGTGCTTATGGAAAGCACATAGCTCATCGTTCTCAAGTTGGAAGGGGTTGCGGAGATAAGTGTTGATGGCGTCGCGATCGAATCTAATGACCCGACCACGCACCATGGTTTGGTAGGTGAATTCTCCTTCATGATCTGCGGGAATGGCGTTTGCATAAAACTCTCGGATAATGTCGTAATTTAGATTTAGCGGAGGATTCACCCAAACTCCCCAATGGCGGGAATCAATCAGCCGTGCCAACTCTCGATAGGTGCCCCGCTCGCTTATGGTGAACTGCCTTTCAGCCCAGAACGTCCTGCTGAGAAGCTCCTCGTACCTCTCCTGATTTCGGAGGCTGAGGAAGCGGGAGGCATCGTATGCCCCTTGGGGTCTAGACCCTGACGATTCGCCCCTTGATCGTTTTCCGGTTGGTCTTGGCGCCATCTACAAGAAAAAGACAAAGTCAGTAAGCAGCATACATAATCACAAGTAATATGGGGTGAGACTAATAGAATTGGAAGGGAAACATGAAAAAAAAACAGAGGTTCTGTTCTGCTATTTTCGCACTGCGAAGGCATGGTCGCAGTGCGAAGCTGTTCGTGAAATTCTGGGTTGCCCAGAAAAAGGGGTCGCAGTGCGAAGTTCATCTTTGCTCTGCGACCATGACAGAAAAAACCAAAAATCTCCAGAAAGCTACCCTAAACTCCCAAGCTAGGATTCATACAATGCATGTTAGATAGACGATTAAGAATAAATGAATGGGTATGAAAACCATTAACATAGCAACTAGTTCTGACTCAACTTCTCAAAAATGGGTAAAAATAGAATTCGTGTAAAATCACTAAAATGGAGAGGAATGGGTCAGTTTTAAACTACCCATAATGCATGCATACATTGAATTGCAACTTAGTACAGCAACTTAAAAGTAAAAAGAAGCCTAATATAAATTTAACCCTAAAAAATTGAAGTTTCAAAAAAAATAAACCCTAAACACAAGTTCATCCTACCACGAATCAGAAAAAGAAAAGAGGAGAATGAGGAAATTCGTACCTTGCTGCTTGCACAAATGGGAGATTAAAGCTTGAAATTACTAAAAAGAAAGATTTATGAAGAAAAATGAAATGGGTATGCTTTTGAAGAGTTTTTATGAAAAAGAAATGAAAAGTTTTGAGTTTTAGATGTAATAATAAAAAAACGGTTGGATAAGAGAGAGAGAGGGAAATGGGTGGTTGGGTGGAGTTATGGAAGGTCAGCAGTTTTGAAAACTGAGCTGACAAAATTCGCATACTTCGCACTGCGAAGTAAGTTTGCTCTGGGAACCTCAGAATTAACTTCGCAGTGCGAAGATACCTTTGCTCTCCGAAGTCAATCAGATTAGAACTTTTCAAAATTACTACCTTTCAACAAATTGGTCCTTTACATCCCCAACCGTGGTTATTAAAAAGCAGTAATAAACAAAATTTATTGATTGCCCCTGACAAAATGAAACAAAATGCAACAATCATGAATGAATGTGAATGTGTGATATGCAAAAGTACGGTATACGGAGGTTCGAAACTTCCCCCATCCTCACGTGTAGGCTCTAAAGGTGAGATTTCCTAAAAAAGGTCCCTAGAGTCATAGATCTCACATGGAATTAAGGTCGTCGATGGACATACATCACATGACTTCAATTCATTCCACGTGAAAATCTCCTCTAAGCGGGGTTTGGCATCCTACCTCACGGACATACGTCAACGCGGGCCTCCGCTCACAACCACTATTCTAACTTAGTTTTCTCTCGAGCTCGGGTAGAGAGCCTCACACGTCCGGCATTAACCCGAACAATGTGGAGTAACATCGCTCAAGTAACCCCGCAATTGATATATATAAACATAAAGCAATATGAAGTATAAATATAGAGCAAAAAGAATAGAAACAAATAATGATAAGAAGATATAAACACGTAAGTAAAATGAAACAATTTAGCATAAAAGCCGACTAAGATAGGTTTGACTCGTCATACAAAAACAAAGTGTTTTATGCGTCCCCAGTGAAGTTGCCATTTTTGTCGCGTCGAATTTCGGATATCAAGCTATTGGGAAGCGTTGAATCACTAATGTTAAATCACGACTGAACTTTTAATTTTTCGGGGAGAAAAGGAAAAAAGTTCGAAATTACCTTTGAAAAAGATTTTAGGTTCGAAAGTCGATTATGCGAGGGGAAGGTATTAGCACCCCTCACATCCGTTGTACTCAACGGGAACCTCTTAGTCGGCTTAGGCTTAAAATGTTTCCGAAGTTTTACTTGCGTGTTTGAATATATAAAAAAGGGAAAAAGAAAATATGATATGAAGGGAAAAAAGAGATAAAAACAAACGAAGGGAAAAAAGAAAGTTTTTATTAATGGGCTTGACAAGATGTCGATCTTGCTCCTACGTATCTCCCGGTAGTCGGAGAATTCAAAGCGTACGTAGTTCTTTGGTAGAAAAAATTTGTATGTTGGTTCGTTTTAATTAAAAAAAGATTTGACGACGCACAAAGGCGTAAAATGTTTAAATGATAAAGACGACGCACAGAGGCGTAAAATGTTTAAATTATGAAAAGGCAAACGCACATTATGGCGATAAACTCGCACAAAGCGTAAAAAATTTTAAAGATAAAAGGCAGACGCACGGAGGCGTAAAAAGTTAAAAGGAAACGCGCAAAGGCGTGAAAGGTTCGAATTGACCACGAGGGCCAAGAAAAAGTTCGAAATGGTCACGGAGGACCAAAGAAAGGTTGAGCGTGCTAGACGTGTCAAAGTTGGAATGACGATTGCCCGAACGACGAGACATACGTCACGCATTTGTGCAACCGAGGTTTGGGGAGACATACGTCAAGCCATTCCCTTTTCATTCAAGTTTGTTTTGTTGAAACCCGGAGAAATCTCAAAGGGAACCAAAAACACTTTAAAAGGAAAGTTGTAAAAAAGGAAATCACGAACAAATTTGTTGTTCGAGTTTATTGAAAATCATGAACATTACTTGTTGCTTAAGTTATTGAAACTCAAGAACAAGCGTAGTTCAAGTTTAAAAGATGAACAAAATCATAAAACATGCATAAATTTGGAAAGTGCACAAGTTCGGCTCAATTTGAGTTTGGTTTTAAAAAGAGTGAGCAAGCTCGGCTCAAGTTCATGTTTTGGGTGAAAATCATGAACAACGCTGTTGTTCAAGTTTCCGTAGATCTCACCACTTAGGGCTTGAGATCCTAAAGACAAGAGTGTGAACCCTTGGAATAAGGCTGGGCGTCCTCCAGGAGGGCGCAGGGCCCACTTAACAGCCATAAATAACCCTAGGTGACCTTCCTAAAGGACACCCTCTGGGGGCGCCCTCAGCAGCTTACGAGGGTGCCCTAGTCATGGTTTTGGCCCTTTATGATTTGGGCCCAAAACCATAACCGGGTAGGCCCAAAAGAGGCTACAAATAGTAACCTTGGGATCATTCCCAAGGCACGACAAAACACAGCACCAGAAACCCTAGTTTCTAGGGATTGTACTCACTGACAGTACAGTTGGCGCCCACCGTGGGGCTACGGTAAAACTAACCTAGCCACCATCTCTGAAACGAGAAGCAGCCGATCCGGGGCCTCAAAGCATCGCTCAAACGCCGTGAATCCGCCGTACTTTTCAGAGCAACCCTAGATTCTCCAAATCCGCCGTGATTCCAAACCCTCACAATCAAACGATTAACCCATATCCGTTCAGAAAACCCTGATCTAAAGCCTGTGATTCGTGGTTTAGGGTGCAAATCTCTGACCACCAGTCACAACCTTAACATACAAACTCAAACTATCGTCGCCGCCAGCACGATGGCAGATCCAGCGGCCTTAGAGGCTTTACAACAACAAATCCAGCAGCTTCGTGACCATAACGAAGCCTTGCAAGCAACCATGGAAACCATCCAGCAGCAGCAGCACGCCGAAGGAAACGGATCTCAACAAGATGAATCGGTCGACCCCGATCCTCAACCACTTTCCGCTGAAGTTTGGAACGCGCCAGTTCCAGAAAATTTCAAGCCACCCTCTCTTTCCTCCTTCGATGGAAAAAGCGACCCAGTGGAACACGTGACCGCCTTCAACACTCAAATGGCCTTCATCGGCGCCGCCGATTCTCTCAAGTGCAAGTTGTTAGCAGGGACCCTCAAAGACGCCGCCCTCAGGTGGTATATGAACCTGCCTCAATTTTCCATCGTCGGCTACCAGGATATAACACGCAAGTTGACGCACCAATTCTCAGCAAGCCGCCACCGCAAAGTCTCGTCTACCAGCCTTTTCAACGTCCGTCAAGGACCCAACGAGCCTCTCCGCGAGTATCTCGCGCGCTATAATGACGCCACCATCAAAGTCATTAACCCGAACCAGGAATTGTTTGTGGGAGCCTTCCAGAATGGCCTCCGCGCTGGCCAATTCAACGAGTTGTTGGCACAGAAACCAGCTGACTCCATGGAAGAAATCATGTCTACGGCAGAGTGTTATATAAAGGGAGAAGAAAGCAATGCTGAAAAGAAAGCAAGGGATTCCAGGGAGCGTGCTCCCTACGGATATGATCATCGCCGCAATTATTACCCACCCAGCAACAGAGACAGAGCGCCGTACAAGCGCCATGTTCAGGATAGGTGCGCACCCCTCCCAGAATCCTTCACGGCCCTCAACACCCGCCGTGAACAAATCTGGAGGGATGTTTACCATTCCAGAATCATTCCTGAACCTCAACCACCGAGAGGAACCATCATGGGGAACGATAAGGATGCCTGGTGTAAATATCACCGCATCAAAGGACACACCACAAACGATTGTATACATCTGAAAAGAGAGATAGAGAAGTTGATTCAGAACGGCAGGTTAAGAGGGTATGTGAAGGAAGGTAGAGAGGGAGACAGGCGTCCCCCCGAAGACCCCCAGAGGGAGAAAGATGTGGTGAAAGAAGGTGAGCGCCACACCTTGAACACCATATCTGGTGGCTTCGCAGGAGGAGGGGAGTCCAGCACCTCCCGGAAGAAATATGTGAGACAAGTAATGTTGCTTGATGACCATGCCAAGAAGGAACCAGAACGCCAAATGGATATCACTTTCTCAAGTGAAGACCGCAGAGGAGTAATCCCCCACGATGACGATCCCATGGTCATCACTGTGCAAATCTTCAACTGGGATGTCAAGAGGGTGTTGATTGATCCCGGAAGCTCTGCGGACATCCTCTATTATTCTGCTTTTGAGAAAATGGGACTAGACGAGGAACAGTTGCAGCCTTTCAAAGGGATACTGGCCGGCTTTACAGGGGAGCAGGTGCACGTCCGGGGATACATCACATTGAAAACAACATTCGGTACGGGTAATAACGCTAAAACCATCAGGATTAGGTACTTGGTAGTCAACTCGCCCTGTTCCTACAATGTCATCATAGGCCGCCCGGCCTTTAATGCCCTCGACGCCTACCTTTCCACGAAATTCCTCGTTATGAAATATCCGCTGGATGATGGGCGGGTTGGTACCATCAAAGCAGACCAGAAAGTGGCCCGAGAATGTTACCACAACAGTTTGAAGCTACAAAAAGAGAAGAAAGGAAACAGTAACATAAAAGCGCACCGGGTGAACTTCATTGTCGCAAATCTAGAAGAAGAGATTCATATTGAGGAGATCAAGAAGGTCGAGGAAATTAGTACTCCTTTCTTGATACCCCATTCAAAGCCAGCCAACTCAAGTGCCAATGCTGAGGAAGAAGATGCAGAATTCGGCGAGATCCTATTATTCTGCTTTTGAGAAAATGGGACTAGACGAGGAACAGTTGCAGCCTTTCAAAGGGATACTGGCCGGCGTTACAAGGGAGCAGGTGCACGTCTGGGGATACATCACATTGAAAACAACATTCGGTACAGGTAATAACGCTAAAACCATCAGGATTAGGTACTTGGTAGTCAACTCGCCCTGTTCCTACAATGTCATCATAGGCCGCCCGGCCTTTAATGCCCTCGACGCCTACCTTTCCACCAAATTCCTCGTTATGAAATATCCGCTGGATGATGGGCGGGTTGGTACCATCAGAGTAGACCAGAAAGTGGCCCGAGAATGTTACCACAACAGTTTGAAGCTACAAAAAGAGAAGAAAGGAAACAGTAACATAAAAGCGCACCGGGTGAACTTCATTGTCGCAAATCTAGAAGAAGAGATTCATATTGAGGAGATCAAGAAGGTCGAGGAAATTAGTACTCCTTTCTTGATACCCCATTCAAAGCCAGCCAACTCAAGTGCCAATGCTGAGGAAGAAGATGCAGAATTCGGCGAGATCAAGAAGGTTGAGGAAATAAGTACTCCTTTCTTGATACTCCGTTCAAAGCCAGCCAACTCAAATGCCAATGTTGAGGAAGAAGATGCAGAATTCGGCGAGATCAAGAAGGTTGAGGAAATAAGTACTCCTTTCTTGATACTCCATTCAAAGCCAGCCAATCAAATTGTCAATACTGGGGAAGAAGAGACGGGATCCGACGAAATCAAGAAGGTTGAGGAAACGAGTACTCCTTTGTTGATACTACAGGCAGGACTAGCCAACCGCGGTATGATGAAGAAGCTAAGCACAAAGCAGGAAGAAACTCGCCACAACAACTCAAAGGCGAGCTAGAGGGAAAACAAAGCCACTTTAATTTCTACTGTCTTTATCTATTTCGGCATTTTCTATTTTATCTTATATATTTCGGCGTCCTTGTACAGCTATGTAGTAAAGGAGTAGGGGGCACTCTTTTCCCCCCGCAGTAATGGGGGTTTTTAATGTGGCCCCGGTTTTTAATTGATATTATATATATATATATTGCTTGTTTATCTTACTTTCGTTGCTTGTAGCAGATCGCCAATGCCGAACCTTAAATGAGCTCGCCGTATAGTCCGTTAACCCCAAAGGGGTTGCCACCTAATTCCTTAACCCTAAAAGACAGGGCTCTAAGACGTCGTGAGCTTAAAAAGAAATCGCCACCTAATTCCTTAACCCTAAAAGACAGGGCTCTAAGACGTCGTGAGCTTGAAAAGAAATCGCCGCCTAATTCCTTAACCCCAAAGAGGGCTCTAAGACGTCGCGAGACGAAAATAAGATCGCCGCCTAATTCCTTAACCCCAAAGAGGGCTCTAAGACGTCGCGAGACAAAAATAAGATCGCCGCCTGATTCCTTAACCCAAAAGAGGGCTCTAAGACGTCGCGAGCAGAAAACAAGGTCGTCGTCCAATCGATAAAAGGGACCCCTTATAAAGGGACCCTAAAGCATCAGGCGCTAAAAGAAACAAACCTACAACTGTCAACACTATTATGAAACGAACGTAATCACCGCCCAGGAGAGGCCTTCCGAAATACATAAATTTGAAGAAAAACGAAGAGCTTAAAAAGAGAATGATACATCACGAACACAAATTCAAGCAGAGTACTGAGTTTAAAAACAAAAAGGAAATTAAATTACAACAAACGAAATTAAGGTTCGTCCACTAGGACGCCATCTACAATAATTTTAAACGGATCAAGGGCAGATATATCGGCGCCAGGATGGAGAAGGGCGAATTGTGCCTTGGCTCTTTCAAAGCCAGCATTAAAGTTCAGAGCCAGCTCGCCCTTCGCTTCAGAAACTTTAGCCGTAAGCTGATCCTCCCTTTCTCCTCCAGCCGCAACATCGTCTTGTAGCTTAGCAATGACCCCGTCCTTTCCAGCAAGATCTGCTGCATAACCAATCTTCAGATCGGAGATGCGTTTATCACATTCAAGCTTCATCGCCTCCCTGGCCTCTTGCACCGCTTTCTCCCTCGCATTCCTAGCCTCCTCCACCTCTTTCTCCAACGCCCTCACGATAGCCTGAAGAGCCTCCTCATTCTGCACCACTTCCTCGTACTTACGATCCACCGAGTCTAGAAGCATTATGGTCCGCAAACAATGAACTCCTATATCCTTCGTCATAAAGGGCACATCGCCCTGTCTTCCCGACTCCGCGTTTTCTGGACTAAAAACCAACCTCTCCTTCACGTAGGCGCCGTAGTCAAAGCCTTTATCCCAGAAAGACGGCACTGAGCTGCTGGTTTTGATGGCGCCAATCAGGGAAGGAGAAGGCGTCTTCTTTCCTTTTTTCTCCGCTGCCGCCTTTCCTTTATTGTCTTTAACGGGCGATGTTTTATCACGCGAAGACGCTGTGAGGCACTCAGCTTGGACCTCGGGCAGGTGATCAGCTTTTCTCTTCGGCTTGCGGGTAATAAGTCCCGCGGGATCAGTGGTCGCCGCCCCCTCAGCAGCCTTTTTAGCCTTCATTTCTTCAAGGTATCTTTTCCTCTCCGCCGCGGTCATGGGCGCCATATCCTCTACAGAAAATAAAGCAGAAAAGTTAAGGGGACAAGAAAATAGAAATGTAAAATATAGGCATGGATAAATGAATTTGACTCACGTAGGTACTCGTCTAAGCTATCTACATCCCCTTCCTTATTCAATAACTCCCGGATGTTCATAGGCAACATTTTGTCAAAAAAACAGACGACGCCCTGGTCGTATGCATCCAGCTTCTCATAGTCAAAACCAATGATGGACGCCGGAGCACTCGTCCAACATGTGGGAAACCTCAGCTTACCGTCCACCCATGCAGCAGCTGCCTCACAAGCTTTTCGTCCCCGGACCAGGAGGAATGTTTGTCTCCAATTCTTGTAATGAGAGGCGTAGGGCGGGAACAACCTCTTACCAGGATGCGCGCTAACGGACACCCAAGACTGCTTATCCACCCCCTTCGTGCCGTAAAAAGTGAAGAAGGATCCAACTGAGGGCTGGAAGCCCAACCCCTCACATAGAATCTCAAAAGCACGGATAAAAGCCCAGCTATTCGGCTGCAGCTGAGAGGGCGCAACACTTAGACAGTTGAGTATGTCAACTTCAAAGGGCGTGAAGGGATACTTCACACCCAAATCTTCAAAAACGGCGGTGTACATGTGAAACATCTCACTCTTCACACTATTCGGCCTCTGTGCGCACACTTTCTCGCCTGGGCGACAAGGCTCCAAAACCACGTCCTCCTCAAATCCCGTAGAGGACACGTGTAGCTTACTCCGAAAAAACGCCACCCGTTGGGGATCCAGGTACACAGACTCAGAACGAAGCACCTCGTCGGCGAAACTCTCTTGTTCTGAACCACTAGAAGACTGCATGTAACAAATTCCTTTCCTACAGAACGAACCTGGGCGAACAAAATGAATAATAGAGTCAGATGAATTCCCACTAATACTCCCTCCTTCACCCCCGTCCAAATCACCCGGTGAATCCGTCACAAGAGAGTGGCCGTAGTAGGCCTTATCAAACACCACCCAATCAATGGTTCCATCTGAGCGCTTCGCATGCCTAACACTTTCCCTCCACAACCTACACCTCTCCTCCGAATTAGCTGGGGATAGCTCCTTACTCGCCTCATTGCACTCCCTAATTACCACCATATTACTGATTTAAAATAAAAAAAAGAGCGAGATCGAGTAAGGTTACCTGGATCTAGGCAAATGGAGGGCTTGAGAGCGAACGAAGACTCTGAACGATCCGTGAACGATGAAAAACGATCTGGAAAAGACGTGTAACCGCTTGAACGATGAAAAACGATCTGGAAAAGAAAGACGGAGGCAAAAAAGGGAGAAAGGATAAAGAGAATCTGAAAATAGGTGAAAAAGTAGATCCGTTTAAGTTTAAAGTAAAAAGCCTAGGAAAACGCGCAGATGACGTCACCTAATTTAACACGATTTCCGAGAGTTGTTGTGATGCGAACACGTCAGCAAGAGCGAACAGTTGCCTCACGTCAGCCGTCGGATTCCATTAAGAGGCGTCCTCAACATATAGTTTAAGAGGCATCCTCAATGTAGTACCCTAATTTTGTCCTACGCATTTTAAAACAAAAATCAAAAAAAAATCAAAGAGGGGAAAAAAGTCAAAAGTCAACAAAAGTCAACAGAAAAGTCAACATTTTAAAAATGATGACTTCGCACTGCGAAGGTCACTTCGCACTGCGAAGTCTGCGATTTTTCTGCAGATTTTTGGTTTCTTTGATTTAATTCCAGAATTTGTTGCATATCATTTCCATAATTATTTTAAGTAGCATTCATGGCTAATTGGGCCAAGCAAAACCAGAATTGAAGGACTTGCCATTAATGCCAAGGTTGGAAGCTTTTTCTTCCAACCTAGCATGTGACAAGCAAGTGGGCTTGCCCTTGGGCAGCTCTAGTCCCTCCCAGGTGACCTGCTAACCACCACAAGGTTGCCAGCCACCTGCTTGAGGACTTTCCTCCTGCTTGCTCCCCCCAAAACCAGTCAAACCAGCTGGATTTTTTCACTTGAAAAACCATGATTGCCTACTCTGTTTTGCAGCAGCTTTTCACCCTCTCACACCAGCCAATTATAGCCTTTTTCATCCCTCAATCTCTGCACATTACAGTGCACGTTTTCATTGACCAACCATTGAGATTGCAAGGATTGATCCCCAAGCATTAGCCAATTGCAAATCAGCTTTGTTCTTCATCATTACCTTCTAGAATTAGTTGAATTTGTGGCTGAAATCAGGCTGGATCTTGCCCCTTGGTACAAGGCAAGGTTGCCTCTATCCATTAGCATTTAATGCAAAGGGATTCAGCTTGATCTTAGCCACAAATCAGCTGAATTTTGGGATTTTGTAATGATGACAAAGATTTGGTTTTGGCCTATAAATAGAAGGCAATGCCCAAGGATTCAAACACAGTTAACAACAGCATTTAAAGAGCAGAAACTCTACTCATTTTAGCCTACAAAACTCCACAAAATAACCAGAAACAATCAATCCAACACAAAGCTTTCCAAAGTTCCAAAACCATCACCAATATTCAAACTTCTTGTGAAAGCCTTCAACCAAATCAAATCAAGTGCAGCTGGAGCTTTGCTAAGGAGTTCTGTAAGTTTCTAAGCACTTATCTTGCATTTATAATTGTGTTTGCATAGCTATTTTGGCTCAAAACCTCTTGATCCTAAAAAACCCCTTTTGAATTTCAAAGAAATCCCAAGGTTTTCAAAACATCAAAACTGGTTTGTCCAGCCTTTTTCACCCCAAAAACTCAAAGCTTTTCACCCACCTATAAGGTCTTGAGTGTGTTCAGAAGTTGTTTCTGAACAAAAGTTCAGAAACAGCTTCTGAACCCAAAATTTCGCATGCTTCGCAGTGCGAAGTCATGGTCGCAGTGCGACCATGACAGAACTCAGAATCCTGAGTTTTTGTGTCAAAACAACCAATTTTTGAGGTTCTAGCCCCAGAGCTCAGAACCTAAGAGTTTTAAACCCATGTTCTTCAAACCATAACAAGGTTTTTGCATAATTTTGGCAAAATCACAAGTTCGTATGACCATTTTGTGGGTAACTTGCAAAGCAAGTTATGTTCCCAAACTTTCAAAACCACATGAACAAACAAGCTATGTTCATCTTTTCAATCTAAACTTGAACAATAAATATTGTTCATGATGTTCAAAACTCAAAGATGAACATACACCGTTTACGTTCGCATTTTCGCAAAATGAGACGAACTTGCGCGTTTTTTTAGCAAATTTGCTAAACCTTCCCATTTTGGGTTTTCAAACCATATGTTTTGTAACACCTTGGGATTTCTAAAGGATTCAACCCAAAAACATGAATGAAAAAGGGATGGTGTGACGTATGTCTCTCCATCGCCCCGATTGTACGAATGCGTGACGTATGTCTCGTCGCTCGGACAATCGTCATTCCCTTTTTTCAATATGTACAACCCTAACCAAACCAAATCTTGGCCCCTTGTGGTCAATCCAAGCCTTTTGGTCCCCCGTTGGCCATTAGACTCAACCCCTCGACTCGTTTGAGTCCACTCGGTCAATGTTCGACTCGTCCGAGTCCATTGTACCCGTTCTTGATCTCAGTAGGATCAATCGAACAATCGCCCCGACTCTTCGGAGTCCACTCGGTCAATGATTGACTTGTATGAGTCCATTGCACCTCTCTTGGTCCCATAGCGACCAATTTCAACCCTTTACCTCTAACGGACGTACCTTTTAACAATTCTAATGTGATTCACGAACAAACGCTTAATAAGTCTCCAAGTGCGAGCATACAAGCTACGTTTTAATCGCAAGAATTCGGTTAAAACATCGTCCATATAAAATCAACCAACACATGTACGTTTTTCTACCAAAGAACTACGTACGCTTTGAATTCTCCGACTACCGGGAGATACGTAGGAGCAAGATCGACATCTTGTCAAGCGCAATAATAAAAACTTTTTTTTCTTCTTTCGTTTGTTTTTATCTCTTTTCCCCCCTTTATTATGTTTTTAACATAAATGAACATGCACGCAAAGTATTTAAAAAACAATTCAAGCTTTAACCAAATAGAAGGTTCCCGTTGAGTACAACGGACGTGAGGGGTGCTAATACCTTCCCCTTGCGTAACCGACTCCCGAACCCGACAATGGTTGCGATGACCTAATCCTTATCCTCATCGTCAAAAGGGTTTTATTATCGTTTCCCTTTACAACAAAAAAAAACTTAAGGGTTTATCAACGTTCCCTTTACACAAAAACTTTGGTGGCGGCTTCACAAAGGCCCTCCGAGCGTTCGAGGACGACCTCGGAGGATTTGCGCGTCTTTTTCCCGAGGAAAAAAACGAGGTGCGCACAGCTGGCGACTTCACTGGGGACCCTGTTCCCACTAGCGAGTCAAGCCTAACCTATTTGGGTTAAAGCCAATTGTTTTATTTTCTTTGCGTGCCATGTTTATTTATTTTATTCATACATGCTATACTTATGCTTTATGTTTATATTTGCTTTATCTGCTTTATATTCATATTATATATATCAAATGCGGGGGTTACTTGAGTGATGTTACTCCACATTGTTCGGGTTAATGCCGGACGTGTGAGGCTCTCTACCCGAGCTTGAGAAAAACACTAAGTTAGAAGGAGGTTGTGTGCGGAAGCCCGCGTTGACGTATGTCCGTGAGGTGGGATGTCCAACCCCGCTTAGATGAGATTTTCACGTGGAATTAATTGAAGTCATGTCGACGTATGTCCATAGACAACCCTAATTCCATGTGAGGTCTATGACTCTAAGGACCTCTTCTTAGGAGATTTCACCATTTAGAGCCTACATGTGAGGATGGGGGGAAGTTCCGAACCTTCATAAACCATACCCTTGCATAACATTTGCATTCATGAAAGTAATTTTCGCATCGTTTTGCTTTATAGGAGTTTAAAAAGAACGAACAAATATTAGCAAAAAAGAAATATGGATTCCGGGAACAAGAATACGCTCGCCTTCAAAATTAAAGCTCCTAGGGTGGAAAGTTTATTAGCTCTAAGCAAGAGGCTCTCTTCGGTCCACAAGAACATCTTCGAGGCAAGCTATGGGCTAATCCTTGATCTTTTACCCGTAAGAATAGATTCAACCGCCTTAACCACTTTGGCGCAATTCTTCGACCCACCTCTACGGTGCTTCACATTTCAAGACTTCCAACTAGCGCCAACTTTGGAAGAGTTTGAGAAGATTTTGGGTTGTAGCATGAAAGGTCATGAACTCTATCTCGGTCCGGGAAAGGATCCCACATTTGAAGCCATCGCCGAATCCTTATACCTCGACACCCAAGAAGTGGCATCTAACTTGGAAGTTAGAGGGAACCTTAAGGGATTTTCAAGAAAGTTTTTGGAAGCCAAAGCTCGGGATTTACTAGCCAACAAAGAGGTAATGGCATTCAACGCCATCTTAGCCCTCTTAGTCTACGGGATTGTCTTATTCCCCAACATGGATGATTTCGTAGACTTTCCGGCTCTAGAGGTGTTTATGACTAAAAATCCAGTTCCTACAATCTTAGCGGATTTTTATCATACCCTCTACTCAAGGCATGAACAAGCAAGGGGACGCAAAATTACTTGTTGCACTCCCGTGGTGCAAATTTGGATGATGTCCCACATGCCAAGAAACCGAGACTTTGTGGAAAACCGGGCCAAGCTCAAATGGTCGCAACGGATGACAACCCTCGCCGAGAAGGACATCCATTGGTTTTCACCAAACTTAGAGGACCCGGAAATTATCCTCAGCTGCGGGGACTTCCCTAACGTACCCCTCATTGGTACTAAGGGATGTATTAATTACAATCCGGTCCTCTCTCTCCGACAACTAGGTTTTTCAATGGAAGATAAACCTAACGACCTTTTGTTGGAAGCTTTCTACCTTAAGGGAAGGCGATCAAGACCCGGCATTGCTAGAGAGAATCCGGGGAGCATGGAGCCAAGTACGCAAGGGAAGGGTCGGCAAGAGAAACTGTGTCGCCAAACCCCTTTATACTCAATGGGTGAAGGAGAGGGTCAAAGCAATCAAGTTACCCTTCGTGGTCATAAACCCTCCAAAACCTCCTACACCTAAACCTATTGCAATCATTCCCAACAAAGAAGTGGAGGACCTCAAGGCTAAAATTCAAGAACTCCAAAACAAAAACGGAGACTTAGAATTGAAGCACCTCCAAGCTTTAGGAGAAATTACTAGGACGAAGAGAGATCGTGATGAAGTATCACATTCTCTCCTAGTATGCCAAAAACGGCTAAGAACCTCCGAAGGGAAAAGGGATTGGATAGGAGGCGGCTTGGTTAGTGCGGATGCCAACCTTGTTGCCAAGGACGAAGAGTTGGAAAGAATCTTACATTCCAACCAAGAGCTCAAGAAGTTTGGCGAACTAGCCATCGAAGCTCAACGGAAATGGAGGTTGAAATTTCAAGAGAAAAATCAACAGCTCCAAGAAGTAGTGAAAGACTACAAAGAGCAGCTTCAAGCCGAACGCGTCCAGCGGCAAAGACATGAGAGTCTCTCTCATCAAGGGAGGCTAAAGTGCAATCATCTCGAAGAAGACATCAAGAAATTCGAAGGAGTACTTCGACAAGATTGCAAGAGCTCATGGGGACCACATTGCACAACTACACGATGAAATTAGAAGTGCAAGAGTCAAGCTAGACCAGCGCAAGGAAGTAATTGAGTATGTATGGCAAGACGCCACCCGATTAAGTGAGGATTTCACTAAATTGGTTGCATTCTCAAATTTGGTAATCACCCAACTTCCAAAGAAGCTAGCGGAGGCCGAGATGGTCATGCCCTACTTTGTCATCCCTATGGAGATCCAGAAGTTTATGAAGTTCTGCAAGGACACCATAGATTTCTATAGGGAGGAGATGAGCAAAGCCGAGAAGCGAGCGGCTATTTGATTTGTAATAGCATTAGTTACACTTTGTAAACAAATGTTATTTAATCAAATATATTTTGAAGTCTAATCAATTTCTCGGTTTAATATTTCGAATTGCTAATATTAATCGTGCACCTTTAAACTCCATAAAGCAAAATAAAAAAAAACGCATACTTTGCATACTCATAGCATACATACATCCACATGCATCTTCATGCATTTTTCAAAAAAAAAAAAACTCATTCATTTCCCTAAAAACAGTTCTTTCAAAGCAATCATAGCCCGAAAACCCCGAAAGCCCTCGGTCCAAGAACCAGATATTCAACACTCGTACGGAACACGAGCTAACAAACAAAGGATCATGGACAATTTGGAACAAACTCAAGCGGCTTTGAGAGAAGAGGTTGATGGAATGAAGGGAAAAATGGATCAGATGCTAGAGTTAATGCAAGCTCTATCGGCACGAGAAAGCCACCCTCGCCCAACAACGGATGCATCCAATGTGCAATGGCCTCCTTATGGCCTACCTGTGAATTATACCCCACCATTTGAAAATGAGGGTCAAGGACCACCTCCACCACCGTTCACAATCCCCGTAAGGAATGAAGAGCGTCGTCCTCAAGGAACTTCCACTACTCAGCATGAAGTAATTCCCCATGATGTGGAAAATAGCCAGCTAAGGCAATCTGCTCCCGACACCACCCACCAAGACAATGATACCACCCAAATGTATCGAGTTTTGGAAGAAAGGTTGAAAGCTGTCGAAGGGTTCAGCTCATATGGTGCCCACAATGCCTTGGATATGTGCCTAGTGCCCGATGTGGTAATTCCTCCGAAGTTCAAAGCACCGGACTTCGAGAAATACAAAGGAATTCAATGCCCTCGGAACCATCTAAGGATGTTCTGTAGGAAGATGGCAGCCTACGCAATGAACGAGAAACTCATGGTGCATGTGTTTCAAGATAGTTTAAGCGGAGCGTCCTTGGATTGGTACATGCAGCTCGAGCGTACCCATGTCCAAACTTGGAAGGATCTAGCCGATGCCTTCCTAAAGCAATACAAATATAATTTGGACATGGCTCCAAACAGGATGCAACTACAAAACCTCCTACAAAGAAGCAACGAGTCCTTCAAGGAGTACGCTCAGCGGTGGAGAGAACTAGCTTCTCGTGTACAACCACCACTTTTGGAAAGAGAACTTGTCGACACCTTTATGGGCACACTTCAAGGCCCATATTACGACAAGATGATTGGAAGCACGTCTGCCGGTTTCTCCGATCTAGTCATGGTCGGTGAAAGAATAGAAGACGGAGTGAAGAGAGGAAAAATCCAAGGCTCTCCAGAAGCTCAAAGTGGAGCTAGAAAGCCCCCCAGCAACTTTCACAAAAAGAAAGAGGGGGAGACAAATGCCATTCTAATGGGACCATCCTACCCACCACCGAATCAAATGCCTCACTACCACTATCCTTATGTGGCAGCAGCAACGGCTCAAGGGCGTTACTCACCTCAAGTAATTCCCGCAAATCCACCTCGACAACCAGTAGTGTTGCCGCAGCAAAATCAACAGCAACAGCAACAAGGCGGGTACCCATCAAAGAATCAAGCGAGCTCAAGGAACAGTTATTTTAATAGGCAGTTTGATCCTGTACCTATGTCTTATGGTCAAATCCTGCCATACCTAATCCAAAAGGGAATGGTCGAGACAAGACTACTACCACCAATGTCGCCACCATATCCACAGTGGTACGACGCAAATGCCAAATGTGATTTCCACGCAGGATCCGTGGGGCACAATGTCGAAAACTGTAGAGTTTTCAAACACAAGGTACAGGATCTTATTGACAAGAAGCTGTTATCCTTCAAAGAGGAAAGCCCCAATGTGAAGAACAACCCATTGCCGGGGCATGCGGGCCCTTCTATAAATGCGGTGGAGGAACAAGAGGAATTCGGTCCAGTCAAAAGGGTATCCAATGTTAAGACTCCCCTGTCGACTATAGGGGAGCGTTTAACCGGCTTTGGATTATTCGAGGAAATGCACGCCAACTGTGAAGCCTGCAAGGTCAACCCGAATGAGTGCGAAGAGTTGAAGAGCTGTCTTCAAGAGTTAATGGACCAAGGTTGGATCCAAATTGGCTATATAAAGGAGGGCACAGACGTTGCTACCTTAGAGTCTAACGGCCCAAAACCTCTCGAGATCCCATACCAAAGGAGAGAGGTACCAACACCAATACAACCCATAACATTCCACGTACCTGCACCCTTCTCTTTTGAGAGCACGAAGAGGGTACCATGGAATTACCAACCTGTGGCCTATGTGGAAGGAAAACCACTAGCCAAAATCGAGCCCAGCATCACTAACATTACCGGTGTTGGAGGAATGACTAGAAGCGGTAGAGTCTTCGCTCCGAAAGAACTCGGAAAGATGCCAGCCGTACTACCAAGAGAACCGCTCAAAGAAAAGAGCGTGGAGGAAAAGGAGAACCAAGCGGGGCCTTCTCAAAAGACAATCCCGCAAAAAGAGGCCGAAGAGTTCCTAAGGATAATCCAAAAGAGCGAGTACAAGATCATTGACCAGCTAGGTCAAACTCCCTCCAAGATCTCCATGCTATCCTTACTACTCAGCTCGGAAGCACACCGAGAAGCACTACTGCGGATCCTCAGTGAGGCACATGTCACCAAGGACATTCCGGTGGACCAATTCGACGGGATAGTCGGAAATATCACCTCAAGTAGGTACTTGGGTTTCAATGGCGATGAGCTACCCGACGAGGGGCACATTCATAATCGCGCCTTACATATCTCCGTGAAATGCATGGACCACATCCTCTCAAGAGTGCTAGTGGACACGGGGTCGTCATTGAATGTCATGCCCAAGACCACCCTCCTCAAACTATCATGTGAAGGGACCGTGATGAAGCCCAGCGCCTTGGTCGTAAAAGCTTTCGATGGGTCAAGAAGAGCCGTTATGGGGGAGATCGACTTACCAGTCCAAATCGGACCTAAGGTTTTCACCATAACCTTCCAAGTCATGGATATTAATCCAACATACAGTTGTCTTCTCGGACGACCATGGATCCATGCGGCCGGAGCCATTACCTCTACCCTGCACCAGAAGCTGAAGTTCATCATTGATAACCAAATGATTGTAGTTTCCGGGCAAGAGGACATGATGGTAAGCCATCTCTCATCTTTCCGTTATATAGAAACGGATGAAGAAGCTGTGGACGTCCCATTCCAATCTTTGGAAGTGGCGAATGTCGTGACATTGAGCTCGAAGCCCAAGGAAGAGGCTAGGACAGCCATGTCATCATGGAGGGCGATAAGAGAGGCCCTAGAAGAAAGCCGACCCTCCGGATGGGGCAAGTTAGTGGACATACCGGAGAAGAAAAATCGCTTCGGGTTGGGGTATCATCCATCAGCCGAAACTTTCTCAAAGCCTTCAAAGCAGGGGATCCTCCCCATTTCGGAAACATTCATCAGTGCGGGGTTTATCCATGAAGATCAAGTGGCTCTACTCGAAGATGTAGACGAAGACGTGCCTGATTTGGTGTACCGTTGCGCTTCGGATGAAGCTTTGAACAATTGGAGGGCTATCGCGATTCCCGAGATCATTACCAGGATTAAGTAATAAACCATGTTTGTTTGTTTTTTACTTTTAAAAAAAAAAAATCATCATTTAGCTCTGCCCAAGGCAAATGATTAGTCGTGTGGGGCCCCCATGTTTTAAAAGTTGTTTACAATCATGAATAAAAAACACTCTTTTATGTTCATTTGAGTCTTTTCCTTTTTGCATTTGTTTTAAAAAAAAATTTTCTACAAAAAGCCTAAAAAAAATCATACTCATGCAGATCTACAAATCCACCCTCCAAAAACAACACTACCTTAAACCCTTATGACTTCGATTGCCCGATTAATCAAACGGAAGATGATGAAGAGGACGATTATGAACCGCCTGAAGAATTGTCTAGACTTGCAAATCAAGGGGATAGGGTAATACAACCTCACCAAGAATCAGTTGAAAAGGTCAATTTGGGGACCGAAGAGGATAAGAAAGAGGTCAAGATAGGAGCCTCCCTGCACGAGAATGTGAAAGGAAAGTTGATCAAGCTTCTGCAAGAGTACGTGGACGTATTCGCTTGGTCGTATCAAGACATGCCGGGTTTAGACCCTAACATCGTTGTACACAAGCTGCCACTCAAGCCGGAATGCCCGCCAGTGAAGCAGAAATTGAGAAGAACTCGACCCGATATGGCTCTCAAGATCAGAGAGGAGGTCAAAAAGCAATTCGATGCCGGCTTCTTAGCTGTAACCAAGTATCCAACATGGGTTGCAAACATTGTGCCAGTTCCGAAGAAGGATGGCAAGGTGAGAATGTGTGTGGATTATCGGGACTTGAATAGAGCAAGCCCAAAGGATGATTTCCCGCTACCACACATCGACATATTGGTGGACAACACAGCCCAATTCTCAGTCTTTTCCTTTATGGATGGCTTCTCGGGATATAACCAAATCAAGATGGCTCCAGAGGACATGGAGAAAACTACATTCATCACCCCATGGGGAACATTCTGCTATAAGGTAATGCCTTTCGGATTAACAAATGCCGGGGCAACATACCAAAGAGCAATGGTGACTCTTTTCCACGACATGATTCATAAGGAAATTGAGGTCTACGTCGATGATATGATTGCCAAATCCCAAACGGAGGAGGATCATCTAGTCCATCTACAAAAGCTTTTCGAACGCCTAAGAAAATTCAAGCTGCGCTTAAATCCTAACAAGTGCACATTTGGCGTTAGATCCGGGAAGTTATTGGGCTTCATCGTCAGCCAAAGAGGTATTGAAGTAGATCCCGATAAGGTGAAGGCCATCCAAGAAATGCCAGCGCCAAATACCGAGAAAGAAGTCCGGGGTTTCTTAGGAAGATTGAACTACATCGCTAGGTTCATCTCACACATGACAGCTACCTGCGAACCAATCTTCAAGCTGCTAAGGAAAAACCAAGCCGTTCATTGGAATGAAGATTGCCAAGAAGCGTTTGACAAGATTAAACAATACCTGCAAGAACCACCAATTTTAATACCTCCGGTTCCGGGTAAACCCCTCATCTTATACCTAACCGTACTTGAAGGATCAATGGGTTGTGTGTTAGGACAACAAGATGAAACGGGAAGAAAAGAGCACGCAATCTACTACCTAAGCAAGAAGTTTACCGACTGTGAAACAAGGTATACTTCACTTGAAAGGACTTGCTGCGCTTTAGCATGGGCTGCTCGACGTCTAAGGCAATACATGTTGACCCATACAACTTGGTTGATATCGAAGATGGATCCCATCAAGTACATCTTCGAAAAGCCTGCCCTCACAGGGAAGATAGCTCGTTGGCAAATGCTGCTGTCTTAGTACGACATCCAATATGTTGCTCAAAAAGCCATCAAAGGGAGTGTTTTATCCGAGCACCTTGCTCACCAACCATTGGAGGATTATCAACCCATACAATTCGACTTCCCAGACGAAGATGTCGTAGCTTTGAATGACGAAGAAGTCACAAGCGATGATGAAGGGCCAGAACCAGGAGCTCAATGGAAGCTCGCTTTCGACGGCGCCTCAAATGCCATGGGACACGGTATCGGAGCAGTTTTAATCTCCCCAAGAAATGGATACCAGCCCTTCACAGCAAGGTTATGCTTTGACTGCACCAATAACATGGCAGAATATGAAGCATGTATCTTAGGCCTCGAAGCAGCAATTGATCTAAGGGTCAAAAACCTTGAAGTATACGGTGACTCGGCCTTAGTCATCTATCAAGTCAAAGGAGAATGGGAAACAAGACATCCCAATTTAATTCCCTACCGAGCCTGGGTTGTAGAATTGATCAAGCATTTTGATGAAATCAACTTCCACCACATACCTCGAGAAGAAAATCAGGTGGCAGATGCTTTGGCTACATTATCATCAATGTACCAAGTAAATTTCTACAACGAAGCACCAATCATAAGGATGGATCGTAGAGACAAACCAGTTGTATGCGCATCAGTCGAAGAAGGACTTGACAACAAACCTTGGTTCTACGACATCAAGCGATACCTCGAAGAGCAAGAGTATCCAGAAAATGTCTCGCACACCGACAAGAGGACCCTCAGAAGATTGGCATCCCAATTCTTCCTCAGTGGAAATACCCTCTACAAAAGAAATTATGACATGGTCCTGCTCAGATGTGTGGATAAACATGAAGCGGACATGCTCATCAAAGAAATCCACGAGGGATCTTTTGGAACCCATGCTAATGGGCATGCAATGGCAAAGAAAATCTTAAGGGCGGGCTACTATTGGTTAACCATGGAAGCTGACTGTTTCCACTATGCCAAGACTTGTCACAAGTGCCAGATTTACGCCGACAAGGTGCATGTGCCACCAACTCCACTGAACGTCATGACTTCACCTTGGCCTTTCTCTATGTGGGGCATAGACATGATTGGAATGATCGAGCCCAAAGCGTCAAATGGACATCGCTTCATCCTCGTTGCCATCGACTACTTCACCAAATGGGTAGAAGCAGCTTCGTATGCAAACGTAACCAAACAAGTGGTAGCCCGATTCATCAAGAAGGAAATCATTTGCCGGTATGGTACTCCCCACAAAATCATCACCGATAATGGGGCAAACCTGAACAACAAGACAATGAAGGAGTTGTGCAAAGATTTCAAGATTGAGCACCATAATTCCTCCCCTTACCGACCAAAGATGAACGGTGCGGTAGAAGCAGCCAACAAGAACATAAAGAAGATCATCCAAAAGATGGTGACAACATATAAGGATTGGCATGAGATGCTTCCCTTTGCGCTACATGGCTACAGAACAGCCATTCGCACTTCAACTGGGGCAACTCCCTTCTCCTTAGTATACGGCACGGAAGCTGTTCTCCCCGTAGAGGTGGAAATTCCTTCGTTAAGGGTCTTGATGGAAACCAAGCTAGAAGAAGCTGAATGGGTCCAAACAAGGTTCGACCAACTGAATCTCATAGAGGAGAAGCGTCTGACGGCAATATGTCATGGCCAACTCTATCAAAGGAGGCTCAAGAGAGCATTCGACAAGAAGGTCCGTCCTCGAGAATTCAAAGAAGGAGACCTAGTGCTCAAGAAGATATTACCTATCCACAAAGATCCCCGAGGGAAGTGGACTCCCAGCTATGATGGGCCGTATGTGGTAAAGAAAGCTTTCTCAGGCGGAGCCCTGATCATCACCACTATGGACGGAGAAGAGTTCCAACTCTCACTAAATTCCGATGCAGTCAAGAGGTATTATGCCTAAAGAAAAAAGAAAAAGAGCTCGCTAAATCGAAAACCTGAAAGGGCGGTTTAGGCAATAGAGAGCGTCCTGCTAGATTGAAAACCTGAAAAGGCGGTCTAGGCAAAAATTAAGGACATCAAAAAAGGAAATACACCCCGGTGGATTGAAAACTCGAAAGAGCGGTCCAGGCAAAAGTTAGGGGTTAACAAAAAAAAAAGAGGAAAGGCAATGACTGCAGCATCCAAGCTCCGGACAAGATTCAAGAGGAGAAGAATCGGTCTCGTCAGCATCTTCCAACAAACGAAAATCTCGAAGTCATAAGGAAATAGCATGTGTTGTGCCAAAACCAACTATTTTCTTTTTGCTTTTTTTTCTTGTCTTACTTCTCACTTTGTGTATTTTTACCCATTCAAGAGGTCAAATCTGCATTGAATAAATTTCCTTTTTTGTTATTTTATGTTCTCAGTAGCGCATAAAATTTTGTTTTATTCATGATGAAAATGCTTTAAAACATGGGAAATAAACAAAAGAATTTTCTTCCAAAAAAGAGAAAAAACAAACAAACTTTGCTTTATTTTGAATCTTCGTGAATTCTGAAAGAATTGCGGTAGTTCCTACCAAAATATCGCACCAAAGGACTTATGCTCCTTAGCAAAGGCAAGTGTGTAGCTCGCGGCACGCGGAGCGCAAGAACCCCCAAGGGTTAGGAGGGGCAGAATTCCCCGGTAAACACCCTAAGCATCCAAACACCAACCAAGGCTGGATATCGATCATGCTTCCAAAATGATCCTTTATCCCCATAAGCCAAACCTCATTGATACTCCCCAGGGAGTCTCAACCCCAAACAAAAGTCCAATCATTATTGGCAAACCCACACAAATTTTCGGGCTTAGGCTTGAACTACACCGGTTTTGATCCCATTTGGGTATGTAGGCAAAGGACCTCGTCCTTCCAAACCGACCAACCAAAAAACAAACAAAACAAAAAAAAGAGAGCCCAATTGTCAGTAACACAACCACAAACAAAGACCGACTCTGCTCGGCACCCAGCCAGCATTTTTTCATTTTTATTCATGCATGCATATACAAATCATTCATACACATGCATTTCATATCATGCATCCTCAACAAGGATTCTCCAGTGAGTATCACATATTCACCAACATCCATCAACATTCAACCAGGGGCACCTATTTAGGGTAAGACCGCAGCTCGTTAGGAATCGACATTCAGAAGCAGTGCCTGAATAAGATCGCCTAGCTTAGGTATCAACCTCTAGAAGCAGTACCTAGAGTAGATCACCTCCCCCAGTGTATTGACCTTCAGTGTTAGCGGCTGAATAAGATCACAGCTCGTTAGGAATCGATATTCAGAAGCAGTACCTGAATAAGATCACCTAGCTTAGGTATCCACCTCTAGAAGCAGTACCTAGAGTAAACCTCCATCTTAGGTATCGACCTCTAGTGACATCCTAGAGTAGGTCACTTCCTAGCTTAGGTATCGACCTCTAGAAGCAGTACCTAGATAAGATTACCTACCTCAATGTTCCACCTCTAGAAGCAGTACCTAGAGTAAACTTCCGTCTTAGGTATCGACCTCTAGTGACATCCTAGAGTAGATCATCTCCATCAATGTTCCACCTCTAGAAGCAGTGCCTAGAGAAAATCACCATCCTCGGGAATCGACTTCTAGTGACAGTGCCTAGATAAGATTACCTTCATTCCCCAGTGGATCTACCTCCAGTGTTAGCGGCTGGATACGATCAAACCTTTTCCAACCATTGCATTTGCATTTCGCGAAGGACAAAATTCGGGTCCTTCTTTTTACTTAATTGATCTCCGCAAAGAGTTCAGGAGATGCCTTCGGCACTCACGTACTCTATGCGAAGACACAATTAAGTAGGGGCAGCTGTAGTACCCTAATTTTGTCCTACGCATTTTTAAACAAAATCAAAAAAAATCAAAAGAGGGGAAAAAGTCAAAAGTCAACAAAAGTCAACAGAAAAGTCAACTTTTCAAAATTGAGGACTTCGCACTGCGAAGCTCACTTCGCACTGCGAAGTCTGCGATTTTTCTGCAGATTTTTGGTTTCTTTGATTTAATTCCAGAATTTGTTGCATATCATTTCCATAATTATTTTAAGTAGCATTCATGGCTAATTGGGCCAAGCAAAGCCAGAGTTGAAGGACTTGCCATTAATGCCAAGGTTGGAAGCTTTTTCTTCCAACCTAGCATGTGACAAGCAAGTGGGCTTGCCCTTGGGCAGCTCTAGTCCCTCCCAGGTGACCTGCTAACCACCACAAGGTTGCCAGCCACCTGCTTGAGGACTTTCCTCCTGCTTGCTCCCCCCAAAACCAGTCTAACCAGCTGGATTTTTTCACTTGAAAAACCATGATTGCCTACTCTGTTTTGCAGCAGCTTTTCACCCTCTCACACCAGCCAATTATAGCCTTTTTCATCCCTCAATCTCTGCACATCACAGTGCACGTTTTCATTGACCAACCATTGAGATTGCAAGGATTGATCCCCAAGCATTAGCCAATTGCAAATCAGCTTTGTTCTTCATCATTACCTTCTAGAATTAGTTGAATTTGTGGCTGAAATCAGGCTGGATCTTGCCCCTTGGTACAAGGCAAGGTTGCCTCTATCCATTAGCATTTAATGCAAAGGGATTCAGCTTGATCTTAGCCACAAATCAGCTGAATTTTGGGATTGTGTAATGATGACAAAGATTTGGTTTTGGCCTATAAATAGAAGGCAATGCCCAAGGATTCAAAAAGAGTTAACAACAGCATTTCAAGAGCAGAAACTCTACTCATTTTAGCCTACAAAACTCCACAAAATAACCAGAAACAATCAATCCAACACAAAGCTTACAAAAGTTCAAGTTCATCACAAATCTTCAAAACCTTTGTGAAAGCCTTCAACCAAATCAAACCAAGTGCAGCTGGAGCTTTGCTAAGGAGTTCTGTAAGTTTCTAAGCACTTATCTTGCATTTATAATTGTGTTTGCATAGCTATTTGGCTCAAAACCTCTTTGTCCTAAAAAACCCCTTTTGAATTCCAAAGAAATCCCAAGGTTTTCAAAACATCAAAACTGGTTTGTCCAGCCTTTTTCACCCCAAAAACTCAAAGTTTTTCACCCACCTATAAGGTCCTGAGTGTGTTCAGAAGTTGTTTCTGAACAAAAGTTCAGAAACAGCTTCTGAACCCAAAATTTCGCATGCTTCGCAGTGCGAAGTCATGGTCGCAGTGCGACCATGACAGAACTCAGAACCTGAGTTTTTGTGTCAAAACAACCAATTTTTGAGGTTCTAGCCCCAGAGCTCAGAACCTAAGAGTTTTTAAACCCATGTTCTTCAAACCATAACAAGGTTTTTGCATAATTTTGGCAAAATCACAAGTTCGTATGACCATCTTGTGGGTAACTTACAAAGCAAGTTATGTTCCCAAACTTTCAAAACCACATGAACAAACAAGCTATGTTCATCTTTTCAATCTAAACTTGAACAATAAATATTGTTCATGATGTTCAAAACTCAAAGATGAACATACACCGTTTACGTTCGCATTTTCGCAAAATGAGACGAACTTGCGCGTTTTTTTAGCAAATTTGCTAAACCTTCCCATTTTGGGTTTTCAAACCATATGTTTTGTAACACCTTGGGATTTCTAAAGGATTCAACCCAAAAACATGAATGAAAAAGGGATGGTGTGACGTATGTCTCTCCATCGCCCCGATTGTACGAATGCGTGACGTATGTCTCGTCGCTCGGACAATCGTCATTCCCTTTTTTCAATATGTACAACCCCGACCAAACCAAATCTTGGCCCCTTGTGGTCAATCCAAGCCTTTTGGTCCCCCGTTGGCCATTAGACTCAACTCCTCGACTCGTTTGAGTCCACACGGTCAATGTTCGACTCGTCCGAGTCCATTGTACCCATTCTTGATCTCAGTGGATCAATCGAACAAACCCCCGACTCTTCGGAGTCCACTCGGTCAATGTTTGACTTATATGAGTCCATTGTACCTCTCTTGGTCCCATAGCGACCAATTTCAACCCTCTACCCTAACGGACGTATCTTTTAACAATTCTAATACGATTCGCGAACGAACGCTTAATAAGTCTCCAAGCGCGAGCATACAAGCTACGTTTAATCGCAAGAATTTGGTTAAAACATCGTCCAATTAAAAACAACCAACACATATACGTTTTTCTACCAAAGAACTACGTATGCTTTGAATTCTCCGACTACCGGGAGATACGTAGGAGCAAGATCGACATCTTGTCAAGCACAATAATAAAAAACTTTTCTTTCTTCTTTCGTTTGTTTTTATCTCTTTTCCCCCCTTTATTATGTTTTTAACATAAATAAACATGCACGCAAATTATTAAAAAAACAATTCAAGCTTTAACCAAATAGAAGGTTCCCGTTGAGTACAACGGACGTGAGGGGTGCTAATACCTTCCCCTTGCGTAACCGACTCCCGAACCCGACAATGGTTGCGATGACCAAATCCTTATCCTCATCGTCAAAAGGGTTTTATTATCGTTTCCCTTTACAACAAAAAAAAACTTAAGGGTTTATCAACGTTCCCTTTACACAAAAACTTTGGTGGCGGCTTCACAAAGGCCCTCCGAGCATTCGAGGACGTCCTCGGAGGATTTGCGCGTCTTTTTCCCGAGGAAAAAAACGAGGTGCGCACACACTGTTCACACAGAGAAGCTTCTGAAGTTGATGTGGCATGGAAAGTGACCAGTACCGTGCGCATTTAATGCCTGGATGTGTCAGAGCAACTCAATGGAACAGTTGTCTCCCTGACCCAGACATTCTCCAGCTTTTAAGGTAGGCCATTTCAAAAATGGCTGCTGCTCTGGTTTGTTTGAAAAAGTGCAGCACACATTTGCAAAAATCCTAGCTCAAATTGCAACGGCTCTTTCCTCAAATCAAGCAAATCTTCAACAGCTATATTTTATCTATAAAAGGAAGAAGATTTGAAGAAGAAATAGTCTAAGACTCTTGAAACTACATTGCTGAACCTGTGCTCTGTTTTCTGCTGTAAAACTCATAAGTTCAAAAACTCTTAGAAATTCTTTAGTTCTGTAACTTAGAATTTCTTAAGGTTAAGAGTCTTAACCTGTGTTGTATTAAGAGAACACCTTTGATATTTTATCAAGTGTTCATCCCAAACTCCTTTACTTGTAAACCAGTTTGGTCCTTAAAGTCTCAGTCTGTATACTGAGCATTTGTAGCCTCTTCCTTAGTGGTTGAGCATTGAGAAGCCTCTTCCTTAGTGGTTGAGCATTGAGAAGCCTCTTCCTTAGTGGTTGAGCATTGGAAGCCTCTTCCTTGGTGGTTGAGCATAGAAGCCTCTTTCTTTGTGATTGAGCAACTGGAAGTCTCTTCCTTAGTGGTTGAGCATTTGTAATCAGAACTGATTATAGTGGAACTCTCTTGTTGGAAAACAAGGGGACTGGACTACTTCTCACATTGAGAAGGAACCAGTATAAATTCTGTGTGTCTCCCTTTACCTTTTTCTTTTCATTATTTGAACCGCTGCATAACTCTTGATAATAGTTCAGAACTGGTTCATATCAGCTTCTGAACTTAACCTTAAGTTTTGAAAGGAAAAGATCTTAGTTTTTGAGTCACACAATTCAACCCCCCCTTCTTGTGTGTGTTTTTCTCACCTTCAGTTGGTATCAGAGCTCCGGTTCTGATATTAACACTTAACAGTGTGTCAGTCTTGATCCTGAGAAAAACATGACCTTAACAAGTAGTTCACCTCCACCCTCTCCCAGAAATCAAAGAAATGTACAATATGACTATGGTACTGAAGAAAAGAAGTCTAGGTCACACAATAAACCTCCTATGTTTACTGGTGACCCAGAAAAATTCTCTTGGTGGAAGAGTAAAATGTACAGTCATATTATTGGAATTGATGATTCATTATGGGACATCATTGAAGATGGAATCACCATTCCAGTTGATGAAGAAGGTGTTGCAGTCAACAGAAGAGGACTCAGTGATGCTGAGAGGAAAATATATAGAAAGCACCATAATGTCAAAGGCATTATTGTGGATTGACTACCTCACTCAGAGTATCAGAAGTTGAGTGACAAGTCAACTGCTAAAGCCATATTCACATCCCTCTGCTCTAACTATGAAGGTAATAAGAAAGTTAGAGAAGCTAAGGCAAACATTCTTGTTCAGCAATATGAACTGTTCAGAATGAAAGAGGATGAAAATATTGAGACTATGTTCTCAAGATTTCAGACTCTGGTTTCTGGACTTCAGATTCTGAAGAAGAGTTATACCACAGCTGACCATGTGAACAAACTCTTAAGAAGTCTGCCATCCAAATGGAGACCTAAAGTGACTGCTATTGAGGAAGCCAAGGATCTGAATACTTTAAGTATTGAGGATCTGATAAGCTCCCTCAAGGTGTATGAACTGGGACTCAATGAGGATGGGTCTGTTAGAGAACCAAAAACATTATCTCTGAAGTCTAAAAGAAAGCCTGCTAAAGCTTTGAAAGCTATTGAATCTGAAGAAGAGTTTCCTGAGGGAAATTCTGATGAAGATTCAGATGCTGATGAACTTGCAATGCTTTCTAAAAGGCTTCAGTATCTGATGAATAGAAAGACAAAATTCTCTAACAGAAGCAGTAACTTTAGAGGATCTGGTTCTGGTTCAAAGAGGGATATTCAGAAGGAAAGCTGCTACAACTGCAAAAGGCCTGGCCACTTCATTGCTGACTGTCCTGATCTTCAGAAGGAAAAATCAAAGGAAAAAGCAAAGAAGTCCAGCTCAAAGTCCAGCAGTTTCAGAAACAAGCTTAAGAAGAGTCTCATGGCTACATGGGATGATCTGGACAATGAGTCAGAATCTGATGAGGAAGAAGCAAACCTGGCCCTGATGGCAACTGCATCTTCTGATGCAGAATCATGCTCAGATTCTGATGAAGAAGATGAGGTATACTCTGAACTCTCTAGATCTGAATTAATTGAAACAGTTAATGATCTTATGAGTCATCTTAAGAGCAAGTTAAAAGAAATTAAATTTTTGAAAAATCAAACTAACTTGCTATCTGAGGAAAATCTTAAACTTCAGAATCAAATTTTTGAATATGATGAAGAAGTTGAAGAACTCAGAAAAGAGGCTCATAAGAAATCTGAAGAGGTTCCTAATGAACAGGAAATAGCTCTTCAGGACTTTATCTTAACTGGATTCAATAGAAATAAAATTGCCTCTATGATGTATAATATGATCAGAAACAAAGGTGAAGGCATTGGCTATGATTCATTTAAACCTTCAAATGAATTAAACTCACCTTCATGTTCTGAAGATATTTTAAAAGGCAATGGTATATGCTTTGTGCCTGCTTCTAATAATTCTGAGAAGTTAAAAATGTCAGAATCTGAGACTAAGTCTGAAGTTCTGAACAACTCAGACTTTGAAGCTTCTGAACCTAAAGGTAAGATGAAGGCAGATGTTAAAACCCTGCCTAAATCTAAGCCAAAAGGTCCCAAGCCTAAGAGTAAGAGGAAATCAGACTCTGAACCTGATAATGCTCAGAATCTGAAGTGTTCAGAACCTGGAACTAGTAAGTCTCAGAATCTGAAAGATTCACAATTTTCAAAGACTGGATTTATTAAAACTTCAAAATCTGTTAAACCAGTCAATGTAAAACATTTTCAATCTCAGAATGTTAAGCAAAGCAAGCAAAAGCAAACCAATCAGTTTTCTGCTTCTAACTGTTTTATGAAAGGTAAAACTGAAGCTTGCCTTGTGCCTGAAGCTAGCAAAGTTAGAATTCTGAAGAGATCAGAACCAAAGTGCTCAATGGTTTAGACTCTGAACAAATCAGAATCAAAGACATCCAAGTCTCAGGTTCTGAAGAAGTCTAAGTCCAAACCTTTGAGAACTCAGGTTCTGAAGTACTCAGGTTCTGAAGCTCAAACTTATTCAAGATATAAGGATTCACATCCTAAGTATCAGAACAAGTCTGAACATCATAACTTCAGACACAAGAAGCCAAAACCTTTCAGGACTAACCCCAAAGGACCCATGAAAATCTGGGTACCTAAGTCTGAGATAATTTCAATTGTAGATATGCTTAACATCCAAAGAAAAGGAAAGGTCCTGGTACCTGGACAGTGGATGCTCGCATCATATGACAGGGGACAAGTCTATGTTCCAAACCCTAACTCTGAAAGAGGGAGGAACTGTGGGGTTTGGAGGAAGTCAGAAAGGAAAGATCATTGGTACTGGTAAGATAGGTAATTCTTCCCTGTACATTGATAATGTTTGGCTGGTAGATGGACTCAGACATAATTTACTTAGCATAAGTCAATTATGTGATAGTAATTATGAAGTCCTGTTTAATAAGAACACATGCACTGTAATCAACAATGAAAATAAGTCTGTAGTGTTCAGAGGCTGTAGGAAAAACAATGTTTACAAAATAAATTTTTCTGAATTGGTTCAGCAGAAGGTAGTTTGCCTTCTGTCTGTGAGTGATGAGAAATGGGTCTGGCACAAAAGGCTGGGACATGCTAACTGGAGACTCATCTCTAAGCTTAGCAAGTTACAGCTGGTCAGAGGCTTACCCCAAATTGATTATCACTCAGATGCTCTGTGTTCAGCATGCCAAATTGGAAAATTTTCTAAAACCTCTTTTAAAGCTAAGAACATTGTTTCCACCTCTAAACCTCTAGAACTCCTTCACATTGATTTGTTTGGTCCTGTTGGAACAGCTTCAATCAATGGGAAGAAGTATGGACTTGTAATTGTTGATGATTATAGTAGGTGGACTTGGGTTAAATTCCTCAGAAGCAAAAATGAAACATATGATGTGTTTTTCAAATTCTGCAAACAAGTACAAACTGAAACTGATTTGAAAATTTTAAGAATCAGAAGTGATCATGGTGGGGAATTTGAAAATGAACCTTTTGAAAACTTTTGTGAAGACCATGGAATTCTCCATGAGTTCTCATCTCCTAGAACTCCACAACAAAATGGAGTTGTAGAGAGAAAGAACAGGTCTTTACAAGAAATGGCCAGAACCATGATTCATGAATCTAAAATTGCTAAGTACTTTTGGGCAGAAGCTGTAAACACAACATGTTATATTCAGAACATGATCTATATCAGACCCATTCTGAATAAAACAGCATATGAACTGTTTAAAGGAAGAAAACCAAGCATTTCTTATTTTCATCAGTTTGGTTGTACATGTTACATACTAAATAATAAAATCTACCTAAAGAAATTTGATGCCAAGGCTCAAAAGGGTACCTTCTTAGGATACTCAGAGAGATCTAAGGCATACATGGTGTATAATTCTGAAACACATGTTGTTGAAGAAGCTATACACATTAGGTTTGATGATAAGAAGCCTGGTAATGAAATTCCAGAGCTAGTTGAGAGTTTTGCAGATGTCAGAATCTCAGAAGAACCTTCAGAAGCTGAACCCAGTTCAGGTTCTGATGAAGGTTCAGAAGCTGAAAACAATGAAGACTCTGAGAATGATACTACTCCTGAAGCAAATCAAGACCAGCATGGTTCTGAACAAATCCCTGATGGTTCTTCAGAAGCTAATCCACCCAGAACCTCATTCAAGTACAAGTCTTCACATCCTGAGGAGTTGATCATTGGAAACAAGAACAGTCCAAGGAAGACAAGATCAACATTCACTCAAAATGAGTCTATGCTTGGCCTGTTATCCATGATTGAGCCTACAACTACTGATGAAGCACTTGCTGATGATGGTTGGATTGTAGCAATGCAAGAAGAGCTGAACCAGTTTCAAAGGAATGATGTATGGGATCTTGTTGCAAAACCTGATCAGAAGAACATCATTGGAACAAAATGGGTGTTCAGGAACAAGCTCAATGAACAAGGAGAAGTGATCAGAAACAAGGCTAGATTAGTAGCTCAAGGGTACAGCCAGCAAGAAGGAATAGACTACACTGAAACTTTTGCTCCAGTAGCAAGACTGGAAGCAATCAGGTTACTTCTTTCTTATGCTATTAATCATGATATCATCTTGTATCAAATGGATGTTAAGAGTGCCTTCTTAAATGGTGTAATCTCTGAAGAAGTGTATGTCAAACAACCTCCTGGTTTTGAAGATGTTAAATATCCAAATCATGTTTTTAAACTTAAGAAGTCTTTGTATGGTCTGAAACAAGCTCCCAGAGCTTGGTATGAAAGGCTAAGCAACTTCTTAATTAAAAATAATTTTGTAAGAGGTCAAGTTGATAATACACTTTTCAGGAAAACTGTTAAGAAAGAAATCTTAATTCTGCAAATATATGTGGATGATATCATATTTGGTTCTACTAATGCCTCCCTTTGCAAGGAATTTTCAAAGTTAATGCAGGATGAATTTGAAATGAGCATGATGGGTGAGCTGAAATTCTTCTTGGGAATTCAAATCAACCAATGCAAAGATGGTGTTTATGTTCATCAGTCAAAATACACCAAGGAGCTTCTGAAGAAGTTCTAGCTGGATGATTGCAAGCTGATGACCACACCTATGCATCCCACCTGCACCTTAAGCAAAGAGGACAATGGCTCTAAAGTAGATCAGAAGCTGTACAGAGGTATGATAGGTTCTCTCTTATACTTAACTGCTTCTAGACCAGATATTTTATTTAGTGTATGTCTGTGTGCTAGATTCCAGTCAGATCCTAGAGAATCTCATATGACTGCTGTCAAGAGAATCTTTAGGTATCTAAAAGGAACAACTAATTTGGGACTTCTGTATAAGAAATCTCTAAATTACAAGCTAGTTGGATTCTGTGATGCTGACTATGCTGGGGACAGGATTGAAAGAAAATCCACCAGTGGAAACTGTCAGTTTCTTGGTGAGAATCTGATATCCTGGGCCAGCAAGAGACAAGCAACCATTGCTTTGTCAACAGCAGAAGCAGAATACATCTCAGCTGCAAGTTGTAGCACACAACTGCTCTGGATGAAACATCAATTAGAGGATTATCAGATTCATGCAGACAATATTCCTATTTATTGTGATAATACTGCTGCAATATGTCTGTCTAAAAATCCAATTCTGCATTCTAGAGCCAAGCACATAGAAATAAAACATCATTTTATAAGAGATTATGTTCAGAAGGGTGTTTTAGATGTTCAGTTCATTGATACTGATCATCAATGGGCTGACATATTCACAAAACCCCTAACAGAAGAAAGATTCAATTTTATTAAAAAGAATCTGAACATGCATTTTATCTCTTGAAAATGTGCTTGAATCTGAATGAAATCCTTGATTCTGAGTTTATCATAAGCTAAGACTTATCAGATACTCACTTTCTGAGAATCTGAAGAAAGTTAAGCCTGAAAAACTTCAGAGTCTGAAGGATCAGAACCTGGATTTTCTGACTTCTGAATCTGATAGGAATCTAATGTTGGTCAGAATCTGATAAGTATAACTAAGGGCAATGATGATTAAAGCTTTGCAAGTTTATACTCTAATCCTCCCAAAGTCATCAATTTAAAAATGTGATTTTCTGCTCTGATATTCAATGATAAAATTGCTTGATAAACAATTTTCAGTTGTATCAGTCTGTTTTCAAACTGTTTAGCACAGACACATTTTTTTTAATGCTCAAAGTGTTTCAGACATATTCAGTTTTTAGAAATGTTTTAATTTGGTCTCAGACTCTGAGATAAACCTTCACATTTTGGTATCAGGTTCAGATACAAGTTCAGCAGTATTAAAACTGTATTTTGGTATCAGACTCTGAGATAAAATCCTCAATTGGTATCAAGCTCTGATATAACCTATCAGTTGGTCTATGATCTGAACTATTTTGTTTTAAAAATGAGTTAGACCTGCTCTGATCTGAACTATTTTCTTTAAACCAGCTCAGATTTGCTCTGATACCTTCTTGCAAGATTTGCTCTGATACCTTCTTGCATGTTTTGCTCTGATACTGAACACTATTTGGTTGTTTTGTTCTGATACTGAACCATTTGTACTGAACAAGTCATGTCTGAACACAGAATGACCTGATCAGAAGCTCTAAACCTTTTTCTGCTTCTGAACAACATTCTATTTTTAATGCAAGTCATATACTCATTGAAAGTCAAGTATGCTCTGATACTCATCTTTGCTGCTTGATTATCCATATGATTGCATATATATCTCACAAATTTTTGTTCAACCCCCCCAATTCTGAATCCTTTTGAAATGTTTTCAAACTCTTTAAAAAGGGGGAGATTGAACTGCTCTGATACATGTTTTCAAACTCTTTTAAAACTCTTTTCTGCTCTGATACAGATGTTTTCAAACTCTTTTGACAAAGGGGGAGAAATTTTCTGTGTTGGGGGAGTAAGTAAAACTTTTTGTTGATGACAAAAGGGGGAGAAAGTAAAACAAGTATTAAAGCACCTGAGCTCAAATATAAGTTAAAATTCTGTCAGTATATTAACTTATGAAAGGGGAGTAAAAGGTATTAAAGTCTGAGGCTCTGAACATAAGTTAAAGCTCTGATACTAATTAGTTAAGCTCTGATACTGATTAGTTAAAGCTCTGATACTGATTGAATCTAACTTATGAGAACAGCTTTTTAACTCTTAGCCTCTGAATTGAAAGTCTGGCTCTGATACCATTCTGTGAGATACATTACTCTTAGTGAGTAAATTGAATTTAAAATAACTTGGATAAGACTCAGGGAGCTTACAAAACTCATCCTGTGGATTATCAGACTTAGGGGGAGAGCTTACAAACCTCAGAACCTGAAGTCAACAAGTCATTTAAAATTCTGAGTGATAATTTCACTATATTGTTTTAAGTTGGATTCAATTAACAGGGATAAGAATCAGGGGGAGCTTACAAACCTAACCCTGAGGACTGTCAGACCTAGGGGGAGCTTACAAACCTCTCATGAAGTCAGATTGTTAATTAAACTTAACAACAATTATGAAATTTTCACATTTGTGTTTTTAACTGAACTTAATTAACTTGGATCAAACTCAGGGGGAGCTTACAAACCTCACACCCTGCAGTTAACTTGTTAATTAAGTTAACAACAATTTTTTGATTTAATACTTATGTTTGTCATCATCAAAAAGGGGGAGATTGTTGGAACAAAATGTGTTTAACAACTCTCTTATAAATTAAGGGGGAGATTGTTGAAACATGTGTAAACATATCTCTCTTTATGGTTTTGATGATAACAAAGGGTTAAATAGAAAATTGGTTATTTGCTAATGCTTTGTTCAAGTGATTTCAGAACCATGTGTTTTATGAATGATAATTAAGGATGGTCATGAAAGAACAAGCTAAGAGCAAGGAAGGAAAGCTAAGAAACAATGTTGCAAAGCTAGAACGAAACTGGGTCTGAAGAAGTGCTCATGAAGAAGTGCTCCTGAAGTGGTGCTCCTGAAGTGCAGCTTCTGAGTCTGAAGGTAGCTTCTGAAGTCTGGGTGCTTCTGAAGAAGTCAACACAGAGTCAACGTCTGAAGCCAGCTTCTGATCCTGAAGCCAGCTTCTGATCCGTACAAGGCAGCTTCTGATGCACTGTTCACACAGAGAAGCTTCTGAAGCTGATGTGGCATGGAAAGTGACCAGTACTGTGCGCATTTAATGCCTGGATGTGTCAGAGCAACTCAATGGAACAGTTGTCTCCCTGACCCAGACATTCTCCAGCTTTTAAGGTAGGCCATTTCAAAAATGGCTGCTGCTCTGGTTTGTTTGAAAAAGTGCAGCACACATTTGCAGAAATCATAGCTCAAATTGCAACGGCTCTTTCCTCAAATCAAACAAATCTTCAACAGCTATATTTTATCTATAAAAGGAAGAAGATTTGAAGAAGAAATAGTCTAAGACTCTTGAAACTACATTGCTGAACTTGTGCTCTGTTTTCTGCTGTAAAACTCATAAGTTCAAAAACTCTTAGAAATTCTTTAGTTCTGTAACTTAGAATTTCTTAAGGTTAAGAGTCTTAACCTATGTTGTATTAAGAGAACACCTCTGATATTTTATCAAGTGTTCATCCCAAACTCCTTTACTTGTAAACCAGTTTGGTCCTTAAAGTCTCAGTCTGTATACTGAGCATTTGTAGCCTCTTCCTTAGTGGTTGAGCATTGAGAAGCCTCTTCCTTAGTGGTTGAGCATTGAGAAGCCTCTTCCTTAGTGGTTGAGCATTGGAAGCCTCTTCCTTGGTGGTTGAGCATAGAAGCCTCTTTCTTTGTGATTGAGCAACTGGAAGTCTCTTCCTTAGTGGTTGAGCATTTGTAATCAGAATTGATTATAGTGGAACTCTCTTGTTGGAAAACAAGGGGACTGGACTACTTCTCAAATTGAGAAGGAACCAGTATAAATTCTGTGTGTCTCCCTTTACCTTTTTCTTTTCATTATTTGAACCGCTGCATAACTCTTGATAATAGTTCAGAACTGGTTCATATCAGCTTCTGAACTTAACCTTAAGTTTTGAAAAGAAAAGATCTTAGTTTTTGAGTCACACAATTCAACCCCCCCCCCTTCTTGTGTGTGTTTTTCTCACCTTCAAATTTCACCACCAAAGTATGGCTTCAGTCTTTGTCCATTCACTGTCCACGTTGCTTTGGTGATAGGATCCTCTAGTTCCACTGCTCCATAAGGTATGACTTCTTTGATCATGAAAGGGTCGGACCACTTGGATTTCAATTTACCCGGAAATAGTTTCAACCTTGCATTGAATAGCAAAACCATTTGACCGGGCCTAAATTGCCTCTTCATAATCTTCTTGTCATGATACCTCTTGACCTTTTCCTTATAGAGCTTGCTTGATTGATATGCTTGGTCACGCATTTCTTCGAGTTCGTTCATTTGGAGCTTTCTCTTCTCCCCCGCTTGCTCTTGGTCAAAGTTCAAAAACTTTAGCGCCAAAAACGCTTTATGCGCCAACTCAACCGGCAAGTGGCATGCTTTCCCATACACCAACTGAAATGGTGTGAAACCCGTAGGAGCTTTGTATGCGGTCCTATAGGCCCACAATGCTTCGTCAAGTTTCATTGACCAATCCTTCCTCGATGATGACACGGTCTTCTCAAGTATCCTTTTGATTTCACGGTTGGATACCTCGGCTTGACCGTTGGTCTGCGGATGATATGGTGAAGCTACCTTGTGTTTGACTCGGTAGTGCTCAAGTGCTTTTGCCAATTGTTGATTGCAGAAGTGTGAACCTCCATCACTTATAAGCACTCTAGGAGTTCCAAAACGGGAAAAGATGTTTCTTTTGAGAAACTTGACCACTGTTTTACTATCGGCTTTTGGGGATGCTATTGCTTCTACCCACTTAGACACATAGTCGACGGCTACCAAAATGTATTCATTGGACATGGAGGATGGAAACGGCCCCACAAAATCAATACCCCAACAGTCAAAAACTTCGACTTCAAGGATGCTTTGTAGAGGCATCTCATTCCTTTTTGAAATTCCTCCACTTTTCTGGGAACTCTCGCAATTCTTCACATGCTCATATGCGTCTTTGAATAAAGTGGGCCAATAGAAGCCTGCCTGAAGAACCTTTGCAGCAGTTCTTTCACCGTTGTAATGACCACCATATGGCGAATTGTGACAATGCCACATGATGTCTTTGGCTTCTTCTATTGCAACACATCTCCTTAAAAGATTGTCAGCTCCAATCTTGAAGAGATATGGGTCATCCCATACAAAGTGAGTTGAGTCTCTCATCAACTTCTTCTTCATTTGCCATGTATAATCTTCCGGTATTAACCCCGTTGCTTTATAATTGGCCATGTCAGCAAACCATGGTCTTTCTTGAACCATAAGCAACTTTTCATCCGGAAACTCTTCAAGAATCTCCGTCTCGTTCTTCGTCACCTCATCGTTCACCAATCTTGACAGATGATCAGCCACAAGGTTCTCAGTCCCCTTTTTGTCTTTAATCTCCAAATCAAACTCTTGGAGTAGCAACATCCAACGGATGAGTCTCGGCTTTGAGTCGAGTTTGGTGATTAAATACTTGATGGCTGCATGGTCAGTATAGATAACAATTTTTGAACCTTTGAGATAAGAACGAAATTTTTCTAATGCGAACACAATAGCAAGTAATTCTTTTTCAGTGGTAGCATAATTGATTTGTGCATCATTTAAAACTTTACTTGCATAATGTATAGCATGAAAAATTTTGTTTTTGCGTTGACCTAACACCGCTCCAACCGCATAATCACTTGCATCGCACATGAGTTCAAAATCAAAATTCCAATTTGGTGCGGTGATTATGGGTGCGGATGTCAAACTATCTTTCAAACTTTCAAAAGCATTAATACAATCATTATCAAAATCAAAAGACTTATCTTTGTTGAGCAAATTGCTCAATGGCTTTGCAATCTTTGAGAAGTCTTTGATAAACCTCCGATAGAATCCGGCATGGCCTAGAAAACTTCGGATGCCTTTGACATTGATTGGTGGTGGAAGCTTGCCTATCACATCTACTTTAGCTTTATCAACTTCAATACCCTTGGACGAAATCTTGTGACCAAGGACTATACCCTCGGTAACCATGAAATGACACTTCTCCCAATTGAGTACTAAGTTGGTTTCCTTGCACCGCTTCAGTACCGTGTCCAGATTCTTCAAGCACTAATCAAATGATGAACTGAAGACAGAAAAATCATCCATAAACACTTCAATGCTCTTCTCTATCAAATCCGCAAAGATGGCTTGCATGCATCGTTGAAATGTTGCTGGAGCATTACATAATCCGAACGGCATGCGTCGATATGCAAAAACTCCAAATGGACAAGTAAAGGCTGTCTTCTCATGATCTTCTGGATTCACCGAAATCTGATTATAACCCGAATATCCATCAAGGAAACAATAAAAAGCTTGTCCTGACAGTCTCTCTAGCATTTGATCCATGAATGGTAGAGGAAAATGATCCTTCCTTGTAGCTTTGTTGAGCCTCCGGTAATCTATACACATCCTCCAACCGGTGACGGTTCTTGTCGGTATGAGCTCATTCTTCTCATTTGTGATTACCGTCATACCTCCCTTCTTAGGGACAACTTGAACCGGACTAACCCAAGTACTATCCGAGATCGGATAAATCATGCCGGCTTCAAGTAGTTTAACCACTTCCTTCCGGACTACTTCCTTCATATTTGGGTTTAGCCGACGTTGAGGTTGTGCTACCGGCTTGTAATCTTCCTCCATCATGATCTTATGCATACAATAGGATGGACTTATCCCTTTCAAATCGGATAGTGTCCAGCCTATTGCTTCTTTGTTAGACTTCAAAACTTCAACCAATTTGGTTTCTTCATTGCTTGACAAGGAGCTACTTATGATGACCGGTTTGTTACCCTCTCTTTCAAGAAAAACATACTTCAAATGTGAGGGTAGGATTTTCAGCTCCGGCTTCATTTCTTCAACTTTGGCTTCATTCATCAATTCCTCAATTTTAGCTTTGTGAGGAGGAATTTCCTTCAACGAATCCAGCTCCTTCAAACATTCTTCTATCTCTTTCTCATCATCCTCTCCTATGATATTAAGTGCATCCAGTAGAACTCTCTCAAGAGGTGTCAAATCATGCAGCTGTTCTCTTGCTTCAACAATTAATTCTTCAGTTGCATCCATCTTGAAACATGCACCTTTATCACTAGGATACTTCATAGCTTCATTGATGTTGAAATTGACTTCTTCATCGTCCACACGGACTTTCATTAGACCTCCGTCAAGATCAATCATCATCCTTGCCGTTTGCATAAATGTTCTTCCAAGAATTAGTGGCACATCATCATCCTCAGGTATATCCATCACCACGAAGTCGATGAGAAACAAGAATTTGTCGACTTTCACCAACACATCTTCAGCTATTCCCAACGGACGTGTGACAGATTTGTCGGCCAATTACAACGTCAAGTTAGTTCGTTTCACAACCAAATCACCAATCCTTTTGACAACAGAAAGTGGGATTAGGTTGATACTTGAACCTAGATTGATGAGTGCTTTGCCGACATTCACATTGCATATAGATACCGGTAGTGTAACTTTACCCGGATCTTTCTCCTTCCTTGACAATGTTCTCTGAATGATTGCACTACAATTAGCATCGAGCTGAATTGTTTCTTCATCATTATACCTCCTCTTCTTGGAAAGAATCTCCTTCATAAACTTGGCATATGTAGGCATTTGCTCTAAGGCTTCCGAGAATGGAATGTTGATTTGTAATCTTTTGAAAATGTCTAGGAACCTTGCAAACTGCCTTTCTTTATCTTTTCTAGCTGGAGTAGTTGGATATGGTAGATGTGGAGCTGGTGCATTCTTCACAACTTCTTGATTCTTGCCCCTCTCCTTCACCACATCTTTCTTCTTCTCTATGTGTTCATTTTCAACTACCTCCTTATTCTTTTCAACTACATCCTCATTATTATCTCCCTCTGTTTCCTTCTCACCTCCTTCATCATTTTCTTCCTCTTTTTCTTCAACAACTCTCCTCTCTACCTCAAGGTTGTCTCCTATTCCCCTACCAACTACCTTCCCACTTCTTGTAGCAATTGCCTTGCAATTATCTTTGTCTCTTGATGCAAGGTCAGCTTCATCAAAATGACTTAATTGTCATTTTGATGTTGATGCATGGTCTTTGGGGTTGGTTTGAGTGTTGGCGGTAAAGGTTCCGCCTTGTTGTGTGGCTTGGGCAAGCTGTTGAGCCATTTGGCCTACTTGGGTTTTAAGGTTTTTAATTGAAGCATCGGTGTTTTTGTGGTTCGCCATTGACATTTGCATAAACTGGTTCAATGTCTCGTCGGTGCTTTGTTGACAGTTTTGTTGAGGTGGGTATTGATTGAAATTTTGGTAAGGTTGCCGGTTGGAAGGTCCAGCTTCTTGTCTCCATCCTTGGCCATAATTAGGATTGTTCCCTCTTGGGAAATTGTTGTTATAACCTTGGTATTGACCTTGAAACTGTTGCGGCCTTTGTTGGTTGCCGACATAACTTACCTCTTCACTAGGCGGTGGACAAAATCCAGTGGGATGATCGCCTGAACAAAGCTCGCATGATGCGACTTGATGGTGTCTTCTTTGTTCATTTTGTATCTCCTTCATTTGTTGTGGAAGATTAGCCATCTTTCTAGTTAATTCTTCCACTTGTTGTGTCAACAATTTGTTTTGAGCAAGGATGGCGTCATTCATTCCCAAGTCCAATATTCCCGCTTTTCTTTGGCCCGAATTTCTATTGTGGTGAGCCTGATGGTCGTTGAGTGCCATTCTTTCAATGATAGAAACAGCATCTTCGGCACTCTTGGCCATTAATGATCCACCAGCAGCAGCATCAAGTAGTAACTTCGACTGTTGTTGCATCCCATTCCGGAAAAGATGAATTGGAGTTAAATCATCAAACCCGTGGTTTGGGCATCTTCTAAGCATAGACTTGAATCGCTCCCAAGCTTCACATAGTGTCTCACTTGAGCCTTTAGAAAATACGGCGATGGTTGTCTTGGCCTCCATAAAACGATTCTGAGGAAAGAATCTCTCAAGGAATTTCTCCTCAAGAGTGTTCCAGTTAGTCATCACTGTTGGCGGCTGATCCAAGTACCACTCCTTGGCCTTTCCAATCAACGAATGAGGAAACATTCTCATGAATATTGCTTCCTCATTATTCTCCGTTTCTCCTTACGTACCGGCGATCTCATAGAACTTTGTAAGATGTTGGAATGGATCCTCATGGTCTAAACCCGAGAAAGGGTTAGCATATAGAATTTGGAGGATACCGGTCTTCATCTCAGTTTGTTTCGTTGTCCTTGGCGTCTTTCCTAATTGTGCTAGGCGTCGTGGCCTGTTGTGACAAGGCATCCCACTACCGCCTGGGGTTCCGATAACTTCTCTTTCACCGGCCATTGGTGTTTCTAGGATTGGATCTAATGAAGGAATTGAAACAGATGTTCCCTCTTGCTGCTTCTTCTTTGCTTGCTACCTCTTCCTCCGAGTCTTGCTATTATTTCTTCTAGCAGTCCTCTCAATTTCAGAATCAAAAAGCAGTTGGTCTTCTGGTATTTGACCTCGCATAAACGGGTTTCAACAATCTGACCAAAAAGAATTAGCAAACAAGATGGATAAAAATATGATAGTTATATACATAAAAGAATTTTGTGCAAAAATTCTTAAAACAATAATTTTAGTTGCGATGTTTATGATATCGATCCGTTATAATCCCCGGCAACGGCGCCATTTTGATGAAAGCGTTTTCCTCACTTCATATATTTCCTATCTACACGTGAGTATATTAGGTATCGTCTCCACAGGGATTTACGGGACATCTTAAACCATTCAACATCGATTATCATTTTAAGTTAGGGTTTCAAATTTTTGATTACTAAACACTACTCGACTTTAAAAATATAAATAAATGCTACTAGCAATAGGGCATAAAAGCGTTGGTATCAAAGTCATAAATCAAGCATTGATAATGTTCTAATGATCATGATAAAAAGGATTCTAGTTTTAACCTCTTCTTAACGATATTATCACACATCACTCAACAACATTATCCGTGTCCAAATAAAGTTGTGAGATCGATTGTATCGTTTAATGGACGATTTCTCAATCTATTAAACGATCCAAAAGCATTAAGTATTGATGTTTTAAGTGATTACCAAAACATAGTTCCATGTCTAGAACACTTGTTTTAATAGAAAAGTATTCTAAACTTAGATTTAAATGTATTTGTCAATAGCACTAAACCATAAATAAGATTGAATATCAAGAATAACTTTCAATATATTATAAAATACTAAAATCAAATATTTACATGATCAAATAGACTATATCTAGCTAGATTTATTACCTCTAATCCCAACAAAGGATGTTTAGTTGATCATTCTCATGTCAACCATACAAAAGCTGGAAGAAAGATGAAGATCAATGATAGTTTTGATTTCTCAAAAACCCTTGAATGATCCAAACTTTGAAGTGCCCTTCTTTTAGCCCTATTCTCTGGTAATAAACTCTTAAATTTCGTTCTTAATGAAAGCAATACAAGAGTAGAATATCTAACCTAAAAGCTGTAAATAGCTTAAATACTAAAACTGGAAAATGAACTATCGTTCAGCGATACGTAGTTTCGCTCAGCGAACTCTTCAAACTGGCCAATGGCATTCTGCCACGTCTTCTTCAGCATTAAACCGCCTTGATGATTTCGCTGGGCGAAATCAAACTTCCCCTGTTCCAGAAATTCCCTGCCTCACTTCGCCAACTTATCGCCATAGGATCGCTGGGCGAAAGTGCTCTTTGAAAGCTTCCAAAATTCTCTGCCTGACTTCGCCAAGCTTTCGCCAAGCAATCGCTGGGCGAAAGTACACTTCAGAAACTCCTTAAAATCTCTGCCTGACTTCGCCAAGCCATCGCTGGGCGAAAGTCTTCATGCTTCTCTTCAATAATTCTTTCTATTTTCAGGTCCTGGCTTGCTTTTTCCTACACAAATGGGGAAGAATAAGATATATAAAGAATAATTGGCATTTATTCATAAATTCCATGCTTTTCCTAAGATAACGTGCACAAAAAGTAACTAAAAAGCCTTATAAAAGACATGGATTTATTCATATTTTGCCACTTATCAGTTGTACGTAGTCATTAACTTTTGTCGGCAACGCGAGAATTTATTATTATTCGCGCATTATTATATCGAATAAATACAAACTAATTGAGTTAATATTAGTGACGCGGAAGATGGATCAATATATTTTACATCGTAGTTGGATGTACGATAGAAAATATCCGGGGAAAAGAACACTTAAAGCGGCTTTTGTGGATGGAGTTCGTGAATTTGTTGCTTACGCCATGTCGCAACGTGCGTTTACATTGGAGGGAGGGATAAGATGTCCGTGTATTAAATGTACGTGTAGGCTGCTTCAGAGCCCAAAAGATGTTCTAAATCATTTAAAGGACCTTGGTTTTATGGAGAATTATTACGTGTGGAAATATCATGGTGAACAAGAGCCGACAAATGATGTTAATATGCGCGCTTCAAGCAGTGGGGCGCGTACGGAGAGTGAAAACTTTGGCATGATGGAAGATATGGTTGGTGATGCTCTTGGGGTGAACCTGTCTTACAACGAGGACGAGGGCGCTGAAGAGGAAAGAATTCCGAACGAGAAAGCGTTGAAGTTTTACAAAATGATGATGGAAGTAAACAAGCCGTTGTTTGAAGGGTCGTCTGATTCTAAGTTATCCATGAGTGTGAGGCTTTTAGCTGCCAAGTCAGATTGGAGTGTGGCCGAAGAAGGCGCAGAATGTTATACAAAAATGATGAGGGACGCAACTCCTATAAAGGACAATTTGCCATTGAGTTTTTATGAGGCTAAGAAGTTGGTGTCGAAGTTGGGATTGCAAGTTAAAACTATTGATTGTTGCGTTAAAGGGTGCATACTGTTTACGACAACGAATTCGGTAAAAATGATGGGTCGTTGGTGGAGTGTAAATTTTGCAATGCACCGAGGTATCAAGTACGTGGTAATGCGAGTTCTCGGAAGCAGAAACTAGTCTCAGTCAAGTCAATGTTTTATCTGCCAATAATACCAAGATTGCAGAGATTGTATGCATCAACTCACACAGCCGATAAAATGACGTGGCATTATTACAATAGAACAAATACAGGTGTGATGCGACATCCCTGTGACGGGATGGCATGGAAGCACTTTGACGCAGTACATCCTGATTTTGCAGAAGATCCACGTAATGTGAGGCTTGGATTGTGCTCTGATGGATTTGTCCTGTATATCCAAAAGTCGGCAACGCCTTATTCTTGTTGGCCAATTCTTCTTACCTCGTATAATCTTCCTCCTGACATGCGCATGTCAAAACCTTATTTGTTTTTGACTTGTGTTATACCAGGACCTAATAGCCCATTAGATGGTATAGATGTGTATTTACAACCCTTAATTGATGATTTGAAGAGATCGTGGATCGGGGAATCAACATATGATATTGCAAGGAAGGAGAATTTTAGGATGAGGGCAGCTTTGATGTGGACTATTAACGACTTTCCTGCATATGGAATGTTGTCTGGATGGTCGACTCATGGTAGATTGGCTTTTCCACATTGCATGGAAGAAACAAAGGCGTTTAACTTGCATCACGGAAGAAAGAGTTCGTGGTTTGACTGCCACCGTAGGTTTTTACCAGCAACACATGAATTTCGTAAGAAGAGGAATTTGTTTCATAAAGGACAAACAGAAAAAGATGGTCCGCCTCCTAGGACAAAATCAGAGGAAGTATTCCGTAGAGTCAGTGCATTAGGACTTTTGAAATTCCCAGATGTTGGCAAAAGAGTCAGACACCCGCAATACGGTGACACCCACCATTGGACGAAAAGAAGTATCTTCTGGGACCTCCCTTACTGGAAAGACAATTTACTTAGACATAATCTTGATGTTATGCACATTGAGAAGAATTTTTGTGACAATATATGTAACATCCCGCTTACAAGTATCAGTTATTAGTATTAGTAACTTATGAAGCAAGCATGGCATTATGGTAAATAAGTGGAAATGGCAAATTTGTAAATAATTTGAAAGAGAGGATTATAAGGGAAAAGAGGTAAGATATTTCTTACCATCTTTCTCTCATTTTCTACACTCTTCCATATTCATCATCCTCTCCCTCCTTCCCTCAATCTCACACGCCTCCCTCACCTTGCCAAACATTCATCCAAACTTCATTCAAATCTAGTAAGAAGTCTTGCAAGCAAGCCTAAGCTTTGGAGGTTTAGAACAAGAGGAATAAGAAGAGCAAGGAAGAATCAAGGTGAAATCAAGCTAGGGTTTTGGAATGAGATTAATAGCACCAATTGAAGTTAAGGTGAGCTCCCTAGGGGTTTTAGAACCCACCTTGAGAATTTGATGCTTTGTTCTAATATTTTGAGCAAGATTGAAAGATTGGAATTTTAGTGCCCTAAATTCATTATGCTTGTGATTCCTTGATCATACATGTTGTGGACTATTAATATGTATTAGAAATCTTTTCCTTAAGCTGTATGATGATTGAGTATGTTGGATGAGCCTAAAATGGTGGAAAACATGTTTTAAACTTGCCTTATGCTGTCCAACTGCAGGTAAAATCGTGTCACGATTTTACCACCGTGTCACGATTTTATAGGCAGGAACCAACACGATTTCTGGGTAAGAAATCGTGACACGATTTCCAAATCGTGTCACGATCCCACAGTGGCAGCACCATCTTGTTTTCTTTCTCAAAGCTTGCACCATTTCGGCTATCCAGCATTACTTCAAACTCAAGGAACAACATGAAATGATTAAGAGTCACTATAAGCAATATAAGACCTATCCTTAGAGAATGTATAATTGTATAGGCATGAGGAATAGGTTCATATGTTATGTATTGGGAGAATGTTCTCCCTAAGTGATGCATTTTATGCACAAAGTATAGTAGAGGAAAGGAACACTTACAAGTACGTAAGACGAGAATCGATGAGAATGATTCCATATTCTAAGTTAAGAACCTCTCATAGGTTATGTATTGGGAGATTAGTTCCCTTAAGAAACGCATTAAGTATGCAAAAGCCTATAGCAATTATTAGACGTACCTTCAAGTACAAAGGTTAAGAATGAATGAAAATAAGAATGATCGAATGATCAAGTTTAGAACCTTTTATAGGTCAAGTATTCAAGAATTATTAAGACATTAAGCCGTGGCCTTCGTTGTTCACGCCAGTGGGATACGAATGGTTCATGCAAAGTAAAGATTAAGATTATTATTATTAAGTCGTGACTTTCATCGTTCACGCCAGTGGGACATGAAAGTTTCATGTATAAGTTTAAAGAATATTAATTCGCGTATTCCGTCGTTCACGCCAGTGGGACACGGGAGGTATACGCGTAAGTTAAGATTATTATTAAGTCGTGTCTTCTGCTGTTCACGCCAGTGGGACGTGTTATTCTGCAAGGATGACCGCACGACGACAAGAGGAGTCCGATGTTAGCCTGATATGATAGGAATTTTCACCGGTTATCAGGGGAATGTGCTTCGGGGTTACTCCACCCGGGGGCATTCCGTAAAATGAACCCAGATAATATTGCTTGATCAACGCTAACAGCTAACATAAAGACATGTATCAGTTAATATTTTATTATGTTATCAGACAGAGAATAATTATCAGACAGGAATCAGTTATCAGGCGGTGATCCGAGGTTTCCCCTCGATCACCCAGTTATCAGGATATAGTCTAGATCTCATGACTATTCAGTATCAGACTCAGACAGTGATCCTAGGTTTTCCCTTGATCACTAGATTAGCAGATGTAGTCTAGTCATGACTACCCAGTTTAGCAGGAACAGTCAGGTAGCCCTCTATGGGTAAGGATAAGACTTGGCGATCATAGGTATCCCCAAGATTGCCGAGAGTAGGCACGGCGACCCTAGGTTTCCCCCGTGGTTGCCAACAGTAGGTTGGGCTGGAGCTCACTGAGACGTAATGTCTCACCCCAATCCTTCTGGTGCAGGTTTTCAGGTAAGCTAGTTATGTTCATGAAGATTTTTCACCAGGAAGACGCAGGATGGAGTGCAGTTGCTCGTCGCGGATAAGCTCAGAAGGTTATCAGGATATGTTTATGTATTTGTAGATGATATTTGGATAAATGTATTAACGAGACAACTTGTACTCATTCAGATGTATTTATTATTATTATTGAAAATTTTAATGTATCCAGTATCAGACTAATACACATGCTAAATATTCTAGATAATTTAGTATGGGTGTTACAATATAATTCACACGGTGATGAATGTCTCTGGTAAAACAAAAGATAATGAGAAGGCTAGAATGGACTTGCCATTGATTTGTAAGAGACCAGATATGGAGCTACAACTTCTTCCAAATGGAAAATATCTAAAACCTAAGGCTATTTATAGTCTAACTGCTGATGAAGCAAAATCTATTTGTCAATGGTTGAAAGAATTGAGGATGCCAGACGAATATTGTTCTAACTTGTCAAGGTGTGCCGACGTCAATTCCGGAAGACTGCGTGGAATGAAAATTCATGATTCCCACGTTTTCATGGAACGCTTACTTCCAATTGCATTTAGTTCATTGCCAAAAAATGTTATAAACCCGTTGACTGAAATTAGCCAATTTTTTAAAGACTTATGTGCTTCAACCTTGAGGATGGATGAACTTGTTTAAATGGATCAGAATATTCCAATCACTCTTTGTAAGTTGGAGCAAGTTTTTCCCCCGGGTTTCTTTGATTCAATGGAACATCTTCCGGTGCATCTCGCATATGAAGCTTGGCTTGGTGGACCTGTTCATTATAGGTGGATGTATCCTTTTGAAAGGTTCATGGGTTATGCAAAGCGAATGGTTAGAAATAAAGCAAGGGTTGAGGGATCAATAGTTGCAGCTTACGTGGTTCGGGAAACAAACTATTTCATCTCTCACTACTTCGACAACTTGATGTTGATCCCAAGAAATACACGAAATGAACTTATTGTTGAAAGTGAAGAGTGTCAGTCAGCCTTATCAGTTTTTCGTCACCACGGACGTCTTTGTCATCCAGAGAAAGATTATTGGATGAACGATGCTGAGTTGCAGTCAGCGGCCATTCATGTGATGATTAATTGCATCGAAGTTGGACCATACATTGAGATGTTTCAAGGATTAAATATTGGTAACATATATACAACTTTTCAAGGATGGTTTAAACATCAGTTGCTAAATGATCATCCGACTACACAGATATATAAGTTGAGGGGGTTAGCCGAAGGTCCGGGAAGAAAAGTCAAACAACATCACACTTACTTTGTCAACGGATTTAAATTTCATACTCAATCACGGTCGGTGGGCAAGAAAACAATTAACAGCGGTGTTTACGTCAAAGGAATCAGTGATGGAGGTGAAGATGACTTCTATGGAGGTGAAGATGACAATTAACAGCGGTGTTTCCTATATGTAGATGAACCCAACAAAGTTGTATTGTTTTACTGTGACTGGTTTGACCCTGCATATGGGATGAGAATTGACCCAAAGTATAAAACAGTTGATGTACGAATGGACATAAGGTATAATGCATTTGACCCTTTCATCTTGGCAAGTAAAGTTAGTCAAGTGTACTATGTACCTTATCCTTCTCACCACCGACGCAAACATGGATGGTGTGCTGCTATCAAGTGTAAACCAAGAGGTCAAATTGAGACAGTGTAATATCCCGCTTAAACGTGACTTTAACAGTGTTACAAGAATTAAATGAACGCAATGGCAATTAGGTAATTAAATGGCAATGGCAATTGTGTAATTATTTGAAATGAGAAGAATTGTTTAAAAATGAAAACAAGATATTTTCATTGTTCATTTTCCTTCTTCTTTCACTCACCCAAAATCAGCTCTCTCTTCCCCTCTTCCCCCCTACTCACACGCCATCATCATCTCTTCATCACCCATCCAAACTTCATCCAAATCTTTGTGAGAAAGCCCTTGCAAGCAAGCTTGGTTTTGGGGAAAGTTGGAGCTAGAGGAAAGTTAAAGAAAAACAAGAAAGAGCAAGAGATGAGCTAGGGTTTTGAGGTTAGGCTTGGCAAAGATCGGAAGCAAGTTAAGGTGAGCTCCCTAGGGTTTTATAACCCATTTTGTACAAGTTTAAGTGTTTATAGTTTTATGATTAAGTTTGAGGCTTAGTGCCCTAATTTCCCTTTCATGCAATTTCCTTGTTCAATCATGATGTAATATGTTATTATGCCTTAGAAATTCATCCATTAAGCTGTTATGATGTCTGGGTATGTTTGGATAAGCTGAAATGGTGAAAACCACGTTTTAAACTTGCCCTATGCTGTCCAACTGCAGGTAAAATCGTGTCACGATTTTACAATCGTGTCACGATTTCACAGGCAGAACTAAGCACGATTTATGGGTAGAAAATCGTGTCACGATTTCCAAATCGTGACACGATGGTACAATAGGCAGGGCATACATTGCTTTTCATCCAATCTTGCACCATTCTAACTATCCGATACTACGTCAGACTTAATAACGACATGTAATGGCTAAGTGTAGCTAACAAGTATAGAAGGACTATCCTTTAGAGAATGTATGGATGAATTATAGATGAGGATAGGTATAATGTTAAGAGAGGATTATCTTAATCCATAAGTTGTCATGGAGAAGTTAAGGAACTAGTTTAGGCTTTGACCCTTACCAGGCAATGTTATGGACTCGATTCGGTATACACGAATCCAAGAATTATATAATAGTCAAGTTTGGAACCTATATTAGGGAAACACGATTATAGATGTATTCAGTTTAGAATACAAGAGTGATAGGAATGCTTCGGCATTTGAAGTTTAAGATAAGATTATAGTGTTGGTTCTCCGACAATTATAGGTGGCTTATGAGAACGATAAGCCAAGAATCTTAAGTTATAGGTGAAGTGTTACAGGATTGTTATATGATTACAGTACAGATATGTATATTTATATGTTAAAGTTAAAGAATTAAAGATCAAAGATAATGGCATGCTCGCACGTTTCACAGTCATAGGGCGTGTTCAGCAGACTCCGGGTTTCGCCGGATGGGACTTCTCCGAGAGGGTTGTCCACACGTTTCATAGGGAGTCCGGTGTTAGCCTGATTGATAGGAATTTCACCGGGTCATAGGGAGATGTACTTCGGGGTTACTCCACCTGGATGCACTCCGTAAAATGAACTCAGATTAATTGTTTGTTCAACGCTAACAGCTAACATAAAACATCTTTATTTGTATTATGTTTCATAGTTATAGTCAAAGTTACAGTTACAGTTATAGTCACAGGAAATTCACAGTTAAAGTTATAGCCAGTTATCAGAAAGTGGTCCTAGGTTTCCCCTCGATCACTAAGTCATAGATACAGACAGGTTACAGTTATAATTATAGAAAAATCTCAGTTATGGATATAGGTAATTATAGTTATAGTCATAGGCTGTTTACAGACATAGTTACAGGCAGACTTATAGTCATAGGCAGATTTATATCCTTGCGGATAAAGACAAGACTTGGCGATCATAGGAAATCCCCAAGATTGCCAAGGTAGGCATGGCGACCCTAGGTTCCCTGTGGTTGCCAACAGTTGGTTGGGCTGGAGCTCACTGAGACATTATGTCTCATCCCTTTCCTTCTGGTGCAGGTTGCAGGTAAGTCAGAGGTTCGTGTTGGAGATCTTCACAGAGATACTGGATGGAGTACAGTTGCTCGTTGTGTACCAGCTCAGGAGCTTAATGGATATTGAATAAGTATTGTAATAGTATTGGATTATTGTACAAACGAGTAAACATGTATTCATTCATTTGTGATGTATGATTGTTATTATTGAAATTTTTAAATGTATCCAGTATCAGTTTAACGCACATGCTAATATACTAGTTAACGTTAGTATGGGTGTTACAGACAGAAGGTCAAGATAAAGAAGTACCTTACCAAGATGATGAAATATCACATGTGCCAGAAGTGATTGAGGTCGATCCTGCTACGGATTTGGTTGACAGAGATGTTGACGGTGAGCAAGTTGATGCTGAAATGTTAGCTAAAATGTTACTTGTTGACACTGACAGTGGGGATGAGTCTAGCAACTCTATAGACAATGGGGAAGATGGAATTAACCTCGAAAACAATGTGGATGATTTTTATTAATTATGACGATGTTTAATGTACGATTTTATCATATGAATTATTTTAATCTTGCATATATAATGTGACAATATTTTATTCATTATATTAATTATTGTTTATTGTATTATGACAGGGATGTCTGGGCAAGACAAAGATAGGGGTAAGGCTCATGTTGTAGAGACCACGAAGAAGAAGAAGAAAAACAAGTATCAAAACATAATAGATATTACCTCAGAGGAGACCAGATCATGGCGCCGTCTACCAGGGGTTTCCTTCCGTAACATTGATGAAAGGACTGGTACTCCTATTCCTACCACTACTACTACTACTCCACCACCTTACCCCACTCCATTCACAACTATTCCTCCCACATCATTCCCGACCATTCCCCCCGCATCATTCTCGACCATTCCCTCGACCATTCCTCCGACATACACTACACCTGGATATGTTATGCCTAGATTCGCCTCATCACATTCGCCTGGTTTCAATACCACCCCATTTACTATCCGACAAGGCCTTAATGTACCTGTTCAGCCCGTTGCTCCCAGAAGATATTCATCAGCGGAACTCATGCAAGATTTTATGCAAGATACAAATTTCTTAGGGTTATTGAATGTAATTGAACATCAGCCTCAACAGCACGAGCAGCACCAACATGAAGAGCCACAAGCATCAGCAGCAGCAGCATCATCAGCAGGATCAGCAGCATCAGCATCAGCAGCACCACGACGAGGACGACGTCGCTACATTGAAGACTTGCATTATGCGGATGGGCTGCTTAAGATTACACCGACACCTGGATCGTAAGTATTAAAAGTAGTTTAATTTTTATTTGTTTTTTAAATGCATAATTTAATTAACACTTCAAATTTGTAGGTTGGAGCCATCCAAGAGAGTGGCAGAATTTATTCGAGGAGCCATCTAGATGTATTACCCGATCGATAGGTGTTGGGCCGTCTATAAACATCTTACTAAAGACGACAAGGCGGCACTTTTTAAATACTTTTCGGTAAACATAATTTATTAAATATTAAATAATTGTAATTACTTTATAACATGCTATATTTTTAAAAATTTTAATGTCTAATAATTTTTTTGTTTATTGCAGGAGCGTTGTACCTGGTCTAGAGATGTCCATCTTCTTGTAGAGAAGCTCTTTCACAAGTTAGCTTCCAAACGTTTATCAGATTTGTTATATGACGAACGGGAGGAATGGAAAAAACATAAGGGCAACTACCGTACACATTGGATCGGGGAAAGAGCGTGGGAAGACTTGACCAAGTATTGGCTAGAAGATCCAAAATTTAAGAACCGTTCCAGAGCTAACAAGCAAAATAGAGCAGCTGTTATAGGAGGACATGAACACGCACAAGGATGTGTCAGTGTCCCTACCCATGCTAGACATCTGGTAAAAAAATATTTCACTATTTCTATTTCTATACATGTATATATTAAATAAACTCAAATGTTCTAATTGCTTATACAACTTTTCGTGTACAATTAGGCAAAATCCTTGGAGAGGGATCCTTATCCAAATGAGCTCCATATAGAGACTCATTTCAGCCAGCGTACTGGTCAGTATGTCGATGCTCGAGCACGCAATACCCAGGTAAATTTGCAAATATTCGTAATTTATTTTAATTAGAAAAAGAAAGTTAATTATTAAAGAATTATGTTGTTAACTAATATGAAATATGTTAATTTCATTTATTATTAATATTATATAATTTTTATTTGACTTTATTTGTAAACAATTATTATTATCTAATTTTCTTTACTTTTCTTTATAGGCATCTTATGACGAGTACGTTGCACGGTTTTTGGCGCAGAATCCTGAGATTCAATCGCATGAACAAATTCCCGACTCCATAAAAATTGAATTATGGGCAAAGGCTGCAGGAGGACAACAAAGACCGGATAGAGTATACGGTCTTGGAGCGTTAGCCGGCAACGTGGTGCATGAAAATTTGTTCCGTGCTCCTGTTCTACCAGAGTCCAGCTCAGCTCGTTCTGCAGAGTTGTCTCCTGAGATTCAAGCAATGATAACTCGAATGAACGAGGAGTTGCAAAGTCAAAAGTTGGAGTTGCGAAATCAAAATGAGCTGTTGGAATCTCAAAAGCATGCGTGGGAAGCTCAAAATAAGGAGTTGGCAAGGAAAAATGAGACAGAGAAAAAGCTATTGAAAGAAATGAATGTCTTTCGAAAATTCCAAAAGATGATGACAAAGAAATTCATGGGTGGGAGAAAGAGTAGAAAGACATCTGATTCATCGTCGAGTCAATTTTCACCGACACCTCATCAAATACATGACGACGACGATGATGATAATGACGAGGACGAGGAGGAGGAGGAGGAGGAGGAGGATGATGATAGCGAGTAATTTATGTTTTTGTCAGGTAAATTTATGAATATTGTCGTTGATAGCGAGTAATTTATGAATATTAATTGTCGTTGTGTACTCAAATCATTATTTTTATTTATTAAATTTAACCAATATTTTTTTTAGACAAGACCTCATCAAATACATGACGACGACGATGATGATAATGACGAGGACGAGGAGGAGGAGGAGGAGGAGGATGATAGCGAGTAATTTATGTTTTTGTCAGGTAAATTTATGAATATTGTCGTTGATAGCGAGTAATTTATGAATATTAATTGTCGTTGTGTACTCAAATCATTATTTTTATTTTATTAAATTTAACCAATTTTTTTTTTATACAAGACCTCATCAAATACATGACGACGACGATGATGATAATGACGAGGACGACGACGAGGAGGAGGATGATAGCGAGTAATTTATGTTTTTGTCAGGTAAATTTATGAATATTGTCGTTGATAGCGAGTAATTTATGAATATTAATTGTCGTTGTGTACTCAAATCATTATTTTTATTTTATTAAATTTAACCAAATTTTTTTTATACAAAACCAAGTAAAATATTTATAATGTATTTTTTCAATTTTTTCAAAAATAATCGATTTTTTAAAATAACTGTTTTTTTTTTAAAAAAATAGAATCTTTTCCTAGGAATTTCCTAGGAAAAATTAAAGGTGGGAAATGAAAATTGGAGAAGAGGGAAACGAAAATTTAAAATTTTTAGGGGAAGCTTTCCTAGGAATTTTTTCCTAGGAAATTCCTCGGAAAACGTGACAGAATTTTTTTCTCTATAAATAACACATTCTACTACACATTTCATCATTCATTCATTCATCTCTACTCAAACAAATATTCATCTATCTCTATATTTTCTTCTTCATCTTCTTCATCTTCTTCAACAATTTCTAAACACATAATTTTTTATCTTCTTCAACAATGATCTCTTATCATTCTTCCTATTCTCATCTTCTTCTTCCTATTCTCATCTTCTTCTTCTTCTTCTTCTTCTTCTTCTTCTTTTTTTTTCAACAACTCATCCACAACAATTTTCTATCTTCATTAACACCAATTTCTTCAACAATAATCTTTTATAATTTTTTTAACATTAATTTTCTTCTTCCTAATTTTTTCTTCTTCTTCCTTTTTCAACAACTCTTCCACAACAATTTTTCATCTTCATTAACACAAATTTTTCATCTTCTTCAACCATAAAATCTATTTATTTCTTTCAAAAATAATTTCATCAAAATAATTCATTCCTACATTTGTTTTTATTCAAAACACTTTTACTTCATATATTTCTTTTTTAAAAATCATTTTTTAATATATATTTTTTCGAATTTTTTTTTCAAAATTTGAATTTCGCGCAATTTTTTTAAAAAAAATTCAAATTCTTTTGGCGCAATTTTTCAAAATTCAAATTTTTGGCGCAATTTTTGAAATTATTTTGAAATTTAAAAATTTAATTTTTTTTAAAAAATTAATTATTTTCCTCGGAAATTCCTTGAAAACAATTTTAAAAAATTTTCAAATTTTTTTGGCGCAATTTTGAATTTCGAAAATTTAATTTTTTTTTAAAAAATTAATTATTTTCCTCGGAAAAAATTTTCAAATTTTTTGGCGCAAATTTTTTAAAATTTTGGTGCAATTTTGAAATTCGAAAAATTTAATTTTTTTTTTAAAATTAATTATTTTCCTCGGAAATTCGTCGGAAACTAACCATTAAAATATTAATAAATTTTCGTCGGAAAACATGTGTCAGGAATAGCAGTTTGCAGGAAAGCTTTCCTAGAAAATTTTCCTCGGAAATTCCTAGGAAAGCTTCTGACTGAAAATTCCTAGGAAATTCCTCGGAAAATCGTAGGAATAGATTGAAAATTTCCTAGGAATTTTTTCGTCGAAAAATTCCTCGGAAAACACTGTTTCCAACGAAATTAGAGTGTTTTCCTAGGAATTTTTTCCTAGGAAATTTTCTGTTTTCTTGTAGTGATATCAATTTGAAAAATTAAGAAGAGTGGTAGCAATAGAGAAGTGATCAAGAAAAACGAAATACGTGAGTATTTTGAAATTGAAATGAAGGACATATATGAGAAATTAAATTCGTACTTTAGTGCAAAATCCACCATTAAAGGAAAGATATATGACAAATCAAGAAATATTTGATCACTTTAATTGTTCTAGTGATTGTTTTAAGCCTTTGGATTAAACAAATTGAATGAATAAGATTTGGTGTCATATTTAATTTGACACCTTGGTGTCATTTGATCCTAACATATATATATATATATATATATATATATATATATATATATATATATATATATAAAGGGTTTAATCACCTAAAACCAGAGTATTAATTGAGTTGTGTTATTTGAACATCAATTTATATGACAATTTTTGAGTCAACCAAAATTTTACAAAGAAAATGAGGTATTGACACAAAAATCAAAACAATAGAGGGAGAAAGTAAAAATATAATGTGAGTATGAGAGAGAAAATTTTCAAAAAAGTTGTCAAAATATGGTTGTTCAAATATCATTTCTCTAATTATTTACATCCACTTTTATAAGTTTCATCGAATTATTTACACTTACTTGCTAATTGTTTACATCCATTTTCATCCTTCTAAATATTGTTTTGTACCTATAACAACGTTGGACACGAAGTTATTCTTGTTTTTATTTCTTCGGGATTCCTATTTTTTTGGGTGATAAAGACACAAAAGTTTTTTATGACTAATTAATACAATACTATTGACAAAAAAAAAACAAGCTTGAGTTCCCAATATTTTTTTTTTGAAGGGTGCTTGAGTTCCCAATATTAAATACCGTGAAAAAAACAACAAGTGAACTCGTTTTTTTTTTTTTTTATCAAAGGGAAAAAGAACAAGTGAACTCGTTGGAATAGGACTAGGGGTGGGCAAAAAAACCAAAAAACCGAACCGAACTGCTGAACTGAACTGAACCAAGCAAAAAAAACTGAACCATTACTAACAGTTCTAGAACTGAACTGAAACAGTTCGGTTCAGTTCGAAACAGTTTGGTTCGGTTCAAAATAGTTCGGTTCGGTTTTACCTTCTAAAATTCAATTTTGTTTGGTTTTTTATATTTTTTTCAATGGTACCAATAATAACAGTTCGGTTCAGTTCGAAACAGTTCTGTTCGGTTTGGAACAGTTCGGTTCAGTTCAAAATCCAAACAGTTCGGTTCGGTTCAGTTATTTTAAATTTATCAAACAGTTCAGTTCGTTTCGGTTCAGTTTTCATCCCGAACCGAACCATGCCCACCCCTAAATAGGACAACTCAATTTAAGGTTATGTCTGTTTATAACAAAATAAATTACCAAAATAATTGTTGACACCTAACATCAATAAGGTTATGTCTTTCTTTTAAAACAGAAGTAATATTGACACAACTATCTTTTAAGTTGTTAATTTAATCCTTAGTGTTTTTATGTGGGTGTAAATTAGTAGACCCCTGTATATAACCATTAAATAACTCAAATATGCTAACCATCTTTCCTTAAGGTAGGGGTGGGCGAGAAAATGTCAGGTTTTGGGGAGGTTTTATATAGTGTTTTTAGGTGGGTGTAAATTATCAAACCAAAAGGAGGTCAAGGTACGTAGGGGAGGTTTGGGGTGGGCGACAAAATGTCGGGTTTTGGTCCTTGGAAATGCGTAGGCCTTTGTTTGTTTGGGAATTGGATCTTCTCAACAACCTTTTGGGGATGTTGGAGGAGTTTGTGGGGTCGGTCGATGGGGATTCATGGTTATGGAAGCCGGAAGGAAGTGGTGTGTTCATAGTAAAATCTTGTTATTTGTTACTAGAAAAGATGTGTTTGTTAGATGGTGGTGGGAGGGAATCGGAGAAAGCGGCGTTTAGGTACCTATAGAAGAGCCCGACTCCGTCAAAAGTGGTTGCTTTCTCGTGGACATTGCTCTTAGATAGGATCGCTACTTGTGTGAACCTTGCTTGTAGACGAGTTTTGAATACAGAGGCCTCGTTGAACTGTGTTTTCTATGGTGGTGGGTAAAAGACATCAGTTCACATTTTTTTTGCATTGTGATTTGATCTCAAAAGTATGGTTGAAGGTGTCGACATGACTTCAAATAAATTTTGTGAATCCACCGAATTTGTTTGTGCATTTTGAATGTTGGTCTAACGAGGTTCGGTCTAGAAATCTAAAATAGAGCTTTTGGTTAATTTTGCACAACGCAATCTGGATGATTTGGAAGGAGAGAATCGATTTTATCTTTAATAATACGGTCAAGGAGGTTGAGGACATGGTTGGAAAAATTAAGGTTTTGTCGTGGCATTGGAGTCTTAGTAGGTTGAAAATTGTGTCGTGTTTGTATTATGAGTGGTTTTGGAATCCGAGAGATTGTTTATTTAGGTAACCTAAAGTGCTTTTGGAGTGGAGGTCTAGTGTTGTTTGGGTGTGTTAGCTGGGCCAGCCACACTTTTACCACACTTTTACAGCTTATCACTACTCTTGAATCCTTAAATTCGTGTCTCCAACACCCAGCCAACATAAGCAACATTAATCTAAAAATTTAACTTTTTAAAACAGCTTATTTCTGATTACAATTTCATGTACTCAATCCATGCTTAAACCAAACTCCAACTTTTGCTTCTAATCACCATTATAATACACTAGCAGTTCCAAAACACACATGCAAGCTTGATTAAACACAAAAGGAAGAATTTTGGTGCTTTGGGTGGGATAGGAAAAGCCCACGCCCAAAGGAAGATAAGAGAGGAGAAAGTGAAATTGTTGTGGAATTCTGCTGGAAGTTGTCAGAATGTGATTTTTGCTTGGAGCATAAAAGGTAACAAAAATAAGCTGTTTTGAGAAGTTAAATTTAGTTTAGCACTGTTTATGGTTGCTGGGTCATGGGACACGAAATTAATAAATTAAAAGGGATGGTTAAGCTGTTTTGGGAGTTGACAGAAGTGATTAAGTTGCATAAGCTGTTTGGACAGGTTTCACTGTTTGGCTCGTACCTGTTGCTGTGTAGCTCAGACTTGCATAATTGTCGGATTTCTGAATTCTACATTTAATTCCTTTCAATTTGGATATAAGTTTCATATGATTCGGACTAGGAACGAACTCAGAAAACGAGTTGGAAGTTTGGAAAATCCTGCTGAAAACTGTTTGCGGGTTTTGACGTAGATTTTGCGAAATAAGCTATTTAGGAGAAATCTGTCATAAGTGATGAAGTCATAAGTTTAAATGGTTGTATGAGTGATGTGGGGACTGATTACGCATGGTTGGTCTGCTGTTTCAGAATTCAGATTGAAATTGAAAAGGTTCAAAAGCAATATGATATAAGCTGTTTTTGGATAATTTTTTTTTTTAAAACAATAACTAAAATCCGGTTTGAAAACCAGTTCAAGAATAATCCAGTTCAGTACGAAAACCGGTTCAAAACCAGTTAAAAATAAGTAAACCGGTTTAAAACTATAAACCGGTTCTGAACTGGTTCTAAACTGGATTAGAACTGTTTTTAAGAATTAACCAGTTTTTATTGAAATGGATTTTATGAACTGAACCAAACCATTTATATGGTTCAGTTCAGTGCAGTTCATGAACCATGAACACCCCTATAGCTGGCTCTCTTGCTGTCTGGGCGCCTTTCTGCTTTGTGTTTTGCCTCTGGTTGACTGGCTTCAGTTGGAGCCGCCGTTGTGGTTGAGTTTTCTTAATAATATTTGGCTGTTAAAATAAAAAAAAAAACTAACCTCCAAATTAGAGGAATCACAAAACAGAATCAAAGGCAAAAAGAGAAATAATAAGCAAACTAAAATTGTAAAAGAAACAAGAATGAATATACATACCTTAAAGAGTAAAGCAAGAATGAAAATACAATTGAAGAAATTAGAGAAACCTTAAGAGAGACAAGTATATCTGGGCTGAATAAAAGTTTAAAGCCTAAGCCTCCCTCTGTTTTTCTTGGGTGCAGCAAACAAGAACTCATTCAATGTAATATTCTCACTTACTTAGTTTACTAGAGTCAAAATACAATCCATAATCCTTGCTAGATGCAAGTGTGATACCGATAGAAACTGACACTGAACAGAAACACATTGCACAATACAAATACTTAACTGATGGCAATGTTACAATGCATTACACAAAGACACATAACAATAGTTATATAGGAAATAGTATAGAATAAAAAGACACACATAGATCTTGGTTCTCTACATCCCAAGTGTCTAACACTCCCATTCTTAATCTACATATAACTGCCTAATTTTAGTTACAGCATTTAACATTCTTTATTTGAACCCCTTCATCTTAATTTTCTTCAACTGCTGCTTTGGAATTCAGCATCCTTCTTTTTCTTGGAACTTTTGCTTTCAATTCAGCTGCAACCTTTACTATTTGTTCTCTCAGCCATTCAAGTTCCATATGCTGCTTTACAAGCTTGTGTTCAAGTTTAGCCTTATGGCTAAGCACAGTATCCAGAATGCGCATCTGCTAGTTTAGAGGCTAATTAATATTAAAGAACTCATATATGGAAAAAGAAACATAAATTGTAAAACTTGAATAAAAAGCATTGATAAAGACACCCCTCTCACACACACACAAACAAACTTGCCTCCAAATGTGGAGGCAATGGAATATCAGGAACAAAATCCGGATCAGTCACACGTCGGCGAATTTCAGCAAGCATATCATCATTATGCACCTCCGATACCGACTTCTGTGAATCCATAGAGAATAGTATTAAAGAAATATAATATGGAGAAATAAACTAAAAAGCATTGCTAAAGTCCCAATAACATTTCCAGGAAAAAAAACAGAAAAACCTGCCTCATATTTCTCGTAAATATAGTCAAACGCGCCGGGTCGACTTCTTCGCCAAGATGTCTTTTTATGGGACATTTGTGATTGGGGAGAGAGTGAGCTGCAAAGTAGTTAAAATTATGAAAACAAAATTTGAATTGAAATTGTAATGCAATTGAAAAAGGCAAACAAAAGAAGCATTGCATTGAATTGAAATGGAGAATTAATTAGTTGAATTGATTCGAAAATCCGATAGAAAGCTGGTTAGGTTAATAATCACAGAACAGATTGATGCGCAATTGAAAAAGGAAGAAGAAGGAAAAATCGAATGAATAAGAAAATGAAAACCCTAACCCCCAAATCCAAAAAGATTCAAATGATCACAGAACAGATTCAAAGACAAGAAAAGAAAGAATGAAATGAAAACATCATACATACATACATACATACATACCTTCAGCTAGCGAGAGAGCGAGAGAGCGAGAATATGATATACTGTATGAATGAAAATCTGCCGGCGAACCCTAAAAGAGACAAGTAAGTATATATATAAAGAGAGTAGCGGACTGCAGCAAGAGTTAGTTATTTGGGCTGAAATTATAATATGAAAATATATTTTGATAAAATTATATGATACAAATTTTAGATTTAATTGTGCCTTTATTAACATAAATATATACTTTTAGAGCTTATTTAACTGTGTTTGAAATTGTTTGGTGAAATTTATAACATTTTATATGTGTCATAACTTTTTTTTACAGACTGAGCTATCCGATTTACACATTTGATATAGAGACTAGGTCACTTGTTCGAGTTATCCAGTTAAATCCGATTCAGCTAAGCAGTTCAACCAAAGACTCAATGGTTCGATCAGCGACTCAATGTCTTGACCGAGTCGATTACCGATATGGTTTTTAAAACTATGGGTGTAAGAACATGCCGTTGAAAAAAAAAAGTGATTATTTTAATGCTACAGTGCCTAGAGAATGAATTGATGCAGGTTTCAAAGCATGATATAGCAACCTATGAGTTTCAGGAATTAGATTTTTCTTCAAGAATCTATATCTATATCTATGTAAAAAATAAACTTGTCTATGTGGCACCTCCATATAAAAATCTCACCCTTTGCTTAAAACCTCTTCTTAAGCTAGGATTTTGCCTATATGGCAACTCTCTATAGTCTTTTCAATAATTGAAATTAATGTTGCATAATCAAGTAAAAAACAATTAATTTATGGAAATAAAAAACGGTTCCATTCACAAGAGAAAAAAAAGAGTCATGAACCACAAAAAAATGGTTCCATCACAAGAGAAAAAAATAATTCATTTAACACAAGAAAAGAAAAATGGTTCTATTGATTTTGTTTTATTTTACAATATAGCCATATAGTGATAAAGAAAAATATGGTCACTCATTTGCTAAAAAAACAATTAATTTATAAGACATAGTTTAGTCTAGCCATATAGCCATAAAGACATGGAAGACAAAAAAACAAAATACGGTCACTCATTTGCCATTAGGTTCTACAAATGAAAAATTACTTTTCTCACTTATGAAATTGTTCATTCACTTCATATTCTATAGATAAATTTCAGTTACAAAACTTATTAGGCAAACAAAAAAACTTCAGTAATTAGTAACAAAAAAAATTTAATTAATTTAAAAATGAGTGCTACATTGTATCCTCCAATAATTCTACGACTGAACCATTGTATATTGATGTAAAATTTTATTATATTTAGGTCATTTTATAACTTTTATACAGTGCTGCATTTAATTTCAAAACAAGGAAGCCTACACTCATTACTTTTTTACGTTATAAAACTAAGGGTCAAAATAAAGGTTAAAACTCTTCTTACCCTTTCAATTCAACAATAATAATTAAAAACAATTGCATCAATTGATTATATATATGCATGCCTCATGTGCAACCCCTCACTACATATGGCCGCACGAGATTTCAATTTGTGAGGGGCTTGAACCTACTGCACATTTCTTTTTTTCCTTCCAAATTTTGTAATATCATTGTGCCTTTTTTTTTAATTTTAAATTCAACGGGTGATGTTTGATGCAAAAATCTTGCAGTCCTTTTCAATATCTTTCACTAAGATGATGTAATTATATATATATATATATATATATATATATATATATATATATATATATATATATATATATATATATATATATATATATATATATATATATATATATATATATATATATATATACACTGTATATTATGTATATTTGTTAAATAGTTTTCAAATGAGTGCAAATGGAGTGGTAGACTACAACATATCAATTGTATGAAAGTAACATATATTATGTTGGAGCATAAACAAAATGTTGGGAATGGAGGTAAGATTAATTGCGCAACATTTAAGCTGGAGGTGGCAGCGGTGATCAATTTTAAAACATGTTATTCTTAGTGGGATCTTTAGTAAGTTGTCTTGAACCTAGAAAGATTTGTTTAATAAATTAGAATTTGATATTGTTGGTGATAATTGTTTTTGGTGTAGAGAGGAAGCAATTGTATGTGCTGAAATATGAAATCATGGATTTTTATATGTATGTGTTTCGGATGGTATTGGTTTTATGATGTAACTCTTTTAGTCTGTGAACTTATAGTGCTAATAAAAAGTTTTCGACACTAATTTTAACACTCGATCTCTTGATGGGTAAAATTCATATGAGTCACATCACTTTATATAGTTAAAAAAATGGCATGGGACCATAAATATTTTTCATGTCATTTTATGTAAAAAAAAAACAATTGTCTAAGGGCATATTATATATAATATTTATTGTCTTCTTAAGGGATAGGAACGTGAGTTTTTTTATACATAATAGTAAAAGGATAAATACATGAACAATAAGATATATATTAGAAATGGAATTGTTCATATTCTTAGGTTAACATTTTGTTAACATTTTGTCTATGTGTCATGAAAATATTTTCATGTCTCCTATAACTTCCAGCCTTTTGATGTATCTCATTTATCCTCCACAAAATAATTATTAATTGTGTAATTATGCAAGAATTGGAAAGAAAAAAAAAAGAGACTAGCTATAACAATAATAATGTATGTAAGCTTCAGTTACATAAACTTATTCCATCCTACATAAATTTACACCCTCTCTTAATCTAGCAAAAATAAACGTTCAAAGCATAAAAAAGGATTTTATTTATTTATTTATTGATGTAGAGATTTTTTTTGTTTACTTATTGATGTAGAGTTGAAGACTAAGAGATGTAGAGTTATAAAATGTATGAATTTTGTAACACCCATATAAAGATTGCCTAGGATCTTATACGAGTATTAAAATTTCGTACTAGATGCATTATTTTACAATACAGAAAGTTATCTCATAATGATACAACACATAAGTATCAATACATCCAACTGTCAATACAAATCATCTCTGATAAATATACATCAAAATACAGCATCTGAATACAGGTTAACTGAAACAACTAGAAAACCAACACGATCAGTCCAAAGCTTTCTCCTTACCCTTGCTGCGTGTGTAACACCCATACTAACTTTAACTAGTATATTAGCATGTGCGTTAAACTGATACTGGATACATTTAAAAATTTCAATAATAATAATCATACATCACAAATGAATGAATACAAGTATACTCGTTTGTACAAATAATCCAATACTATTACAAATACTTATACAATGTCCATTAAGCTCCTGAGCTGATACACAACGAGCAACTGTACTCCATCCAGCATCTCTATGAAGAACTTCATCACGAACCTCTGACTTACCTATAAACCTGCACCAGAAGGAAAGGGATGAGACATAATGTCTCAGTGAGCTCCAGCCCAACCAACTGTTGGCAACCACAGGGAACCTAGGGTCGCCATGCCTACCTTGGCAATCTCGGGGATTTCCTAGGATCGCCAAGTCTTTATCTGCCTATGACTATAAGTCCTCCTGTAACTATAATTTAGACTGTGTATAACCTTATATGTAATCTGCCTATAACTTCAACTTAGTGATCGGGGAAAAACCTAGGATCACTTTCTAATAACTGTCTATAACTATAACTGTAAGTTTCCTGTGACTATAACTGTAACTGTAACTTTGACTATAACTATAAAACATAAAACATATAAACAGTTCGATAGCAGTTTTATGTTAGCTGTTAGCGTTGAACAAACAATTTATATGAGTTCATTTTACGGAGGGCAGCCCGGGTGGAGCAACCCCGAGATACGTCTCCCTATAAACCGGTGAAATTCCTATCATATCAGGCTAACACCGGACTCCCTATAAAACGTGTGGACAACCCTCTCGGAGAAGTCCCATCCGGCGAATCCCGGAGTCTGCTGAACACGCCCTGTAACTGTAACTGTAAAACGTGCAAGCACGCCATTATCTTTGATCTTTAATTCTTTAACTTTAACGTATGAACATATAATCTGTTACTGTAATCAAAACAATCCTATAACGTATAAACTATAATCTATTATTCTTGGCTTATCGTTCTCATAAGCCACCTATAACCGCTGGAGAACCAACACTATAACTTATATGTAACTATGATTGCCAAAAGCATTCTTATTGCCTTTGTATTCCAAATTGAATACATCTATAATCATGTTCACCTAAAATAGGTTCCAACTTGACTATTATCTCACTCCTGGATTCGTGTAAACTGAAACGAGTCCGTAACATTGCCAGGTAAGGGTTAAACCCTAAACTAGATCTTTAACATTTCTATGATAGCTTGTGGGTTAAGGTAACCCTCTCTTAATATTGGGTCTATCCTCATCTATAAACTCATCTAAACATCTCAAGGATAGGTCTTTAAATGCTCACTAGCCATGCTTAACCATTACATGTTGTTCCTTGAGTCTGAAGCAGTATTGGATAGCCAGAATGATGCAAGATTTGACGAAAAACAACATTGCCCTGCCCACTGTGAAATCGTGACACGATTTGGGAATCGTGTCACGATTTTCTACCCAGAAAACGTGTTATTTCCTGCCTATAAAATCGTGACACGAAGGTAAAATCGTGACACGATTTTACCTGCAGTTAGACAGCATAGGCAAGTTCAAAACATGTATTTTTCACCATTCTTGCTCATCCAATCCTACCCATGCATTATAACAACTTAAAGGATAATTTCTAAGGCATGTTACCAACTTACAACATGTAATGATCAAGAATTACTCATACATAGGATTAGGGTACTAAAATTCATAACTTTAATCATATTACTATAAACTCAACAAAGTGGGTTCAATAACCCCTAGGGAGCTCACCTTAGAAAAGAATTGGTGCTGGCTTAACCTTAAGTTCCAACCCTAGCTCATCCTTCACTTGACCCTTTGTTCTATCCCTTGCTTTTCCTTTAACTTTCTTGTTCCAAATTTCTGCAGATTTGCAGTTTCGGACCCCTGACTTCAAACTCGTCCCCAGACTTCAATACTCAGCCAAACTTCACGAAACTGGTACCAAAACGTAGATAATTTTGTTAGCTTTCCATAGCATCAAAAACCACTGTAATCGGAGTTACATGGAGAGAGTTCTGACCATTTCAATACAGCCCTGTCCCAAATACGGGTTTCTCCAACTTCCTCCAATTCAACTCCAAATCTCTACCCATAACTTCTTCTTCTTCAAGAATCATCATGCAAGATAAAATAGAGGTTTAGGCTCAAACAAAGGTCACGAAAATTGAAGGGAGAAAGGAAGATTGAAGTGATTCTTACCTTTTCTTAACATCCTCTTGCTCTAGCTTCTTAAACCAAGTTTCCTAGCCAAAATTCCACAAGATGGGATGATGATTTCAAAGAGGATGGTGCTTATGATGGTGGGGAGGATGGGGGACGAAAATGAGAGGAAGAGGGGAAGAAAATTTCAGATTTTCTTTTCTAGAAAAAGTGAGATAAACATGTGAAATGTTCATATATATCCAAATAGGTCCTTTTCCCTTTTATTACAATTTTGCCACTCCTTTCCTCTAATTCTTATAACACTGATAAATGTATCGCTTAAGCGGGATATTACACTCTACCCCCCTTAAAGAAATTTCGTCCTCGAAATTTAGAAAATCCTTCTGAGATTCTGAAAGTTAAATCCTTTCTACCTCTTTCTCTACTATGAAATCTCCAATTCTATTAACTTATTTGAATTTCATGGCGACTCCAGGGTCGGACATATAGAATAATCACGTACCTCGATTAAACCATACTGGTTAAAACTTGTTCTTTAGCCATGATTTCCATTTCCACAAACCAAAACGTATGACAATTTCTTTCCTGCCAAAAGATCTGGTGCATGCTACATAACTATCATTTGCTAGGACGTATGGTTATCTGAACCAACATATCCATATTATCTGACTATGTCCTCTATCCGACATATTTCTTGTAAATCCAATGTAAAAATTATTAAGTCTTAGATTTCCTTTACTGAATTCTATCAGTTCTTCTTTCATTGACCATTCCATATTACCCTGAAGACATCGAGTCAACCTGTTTTTCCTCAATTATCTCAATTTTCCGAGGAATCTATTACATTGTCTTCAGTTCAAAAGAATTATTGTCTTTAACTTTCGCCTCGTAAGACGACCTGTTACTGTTACATTTGTATCATCCTTTATATAGGTTAGTATTGCACCGCAAGCATCTGATATAGAGTATCCTTAAACAGAAGTGAAGCCTATTACAATTACCTACACGTTTCAAATATAAGGTGGTGACTGAACTTATGGTGCAAGTTCCTTTCTTTCTGACATCCTGGTGTAACTATTACCACAACCTTAAGCATTGCTCATCTTCCCACTGCGGGAATTCTTTAAGCTCGAGAAATCACATAAGTCAGTTATGCTCCGATTAATAAATCAACAATAACATGTAGCCAAAGGTCTTAGGAACTTTCTTCTTTACCAATACTTTCAAACTTATGAAAATCCAGTATAAGTGACGTGTGGCATAAGCCATCTCACATATCATCATATAATATAGTCCATAGCACATAGCTTCTATACATGATCGAGTACGTGTACACTCCTATCGGGTACACAGTACGCCGCATCATCATTGTCCAATTAACGGGACATCATACTTAGTCAAAATATACTTGAGACAAAGCCACGCCAACTAAGGTCACTCTTCTTGCTCTTAACTCATGTTTGCACTCTTTGAGCAACTACAATCCCGTATGTAACTAGGATTACGTCCCATAGACGTTATAACTTATTTCGTTCAAGAACATTCTCCGTTTTCTAAAAGAAAACTATTCTGTTCGCTATTCAAAATAGCACTCTTAAACTCTGAATCCTTTAATTCATGACTTGAATTCACGTAGCCTTTTACTATAAACTATGAGTAATCCTCTGATCCGTGTAAAACTTTTCCTGTTAAAATATTATCGTCTGCGTACCACGATTACTAACACATGTCTCATGACTGTGAAAAATATGTTACACTACTGTCTACGTAGTATAAACTCTGACTGATCAGTATACATAATACTAATCATAACCTGTTACATGCGACATGCTAGCATAACGTGGATACGATGCAGAATAACTACATGCCACGGCATAATTCCTCTTTGGTTAAACTCACTATTCAAGTTAACTTTAAGTTACTGAGCTAAACAGCTAGATCACCGTATGAAATGTGGCCTCCTTCGCGTGCTATAAACACATCCTTTAAAGTTATCAAACTGCTTCAATTCTCTTATCTCATGAGTTTCGGGGTCTGAAACATTCCTCGACTTATCTATTAAATTTCCCGTTAGAACTGATGATAAGTTCAAGTCATCACTACTTACAATTATTCTGTAACTTGAGAATTAATCTCTGAATACCTTTCCTATAATTCATCTGACAAGGACTTTACGACATCCTTTTTCTCTAAATTTCAACTTTAAATTTGTTCATTAACTCATCCTTTGATTACTTCTCCGCTGCGCAACTCTGATTCTAACAATTCGCTTTGGGATCACTATTACCATATAAAATCTCCTTGGCCAATCCTTTGACTTTATAACTTCGTAGTTACCATATATGACCATCTTACATTAAAATTTCTCTGGTGGTTTAATTCACCTGTTAAACTTACTGATTGCTCGACGCTTGACTTTGCGTTTCCTTTCGAACATAAACAAAATTCTTACTTTCACGAAATACATCGAAACCTGTAAACAGTCTTTAACAATGAATACGAGCCCAACGATGCTCCTGTTAAAACAACTTAAGTTCATACATTATTTACTTGTAGTAACTTCTAGAAACATTCTATGACTTCCGGAAATTCTCGTCTTCCGTATACTTGATCGATTAATGAATCGAGTCTCATCCTATAATTATCCGTAGGGATTTCACATCCACAACCTTTTTCCAAGACACTTAGGTCCACATAACTCTAACATAACTCTTGGTCACTTCTCGGATTGCTCCGGGAATAATCCGTCTGGATAAAAACTCAACTTTTACCGGCTCTCCTGTAAATTCAAACACGTGATACACCTCTTCGAGTACCCGATTAATAAATCTGTAAGCTTCAATACTTAACATTTTCCATTGGATCCTTCCTATAACTTATTACTGTATTCACAATTCCATTCTAATCTTGTTATCTGAATAATAGTCCATATGTCTTCTCGACCGTTGCCCTCTTCATGGTTTCGAACAATCCAGAGGTATGTATTTTCTACCATCTTAACACATACCAACATAATGTGATCTTTGTCGGCTTACCCGAAAACGTGTGTAAGGATCCCATCGAAAGAGAATATAGAACTCCTTAACTTCAACTATAACTTTAACTGTAACTTGTGTATAAGTGACGTTCTTCCTGCTTAATCCTTGAAACCGGTCTGCTATAATTCATCAACATAAGATTCAATCTTTAATCCATAAATAAGTCTCTTACCTATCGGCTATCAAAACTCATCCGGTCAAAGTGCGCAAGTCCTTCCATCCTTACACACTTTATCCTTACTGAAAGTCCAGAGCTTCCAATCGTTAACTTGTCATTCCTTATTCCAAGTCACTGGGTTTGGTATCACAATCCTTTGCATCTGCAGCCAGAATTAAAACTCTAATTTACCATTCACTTTAACTTTCCAAATTTCGGTTCCCATTAAGATTCCAAATCATTTCTTAGTGTATTCCATAATTCTTTACTCTACACATCTCCTCAAAGGAGGCATCGCTTAATGATGCGTCCAACTAGTCAAGGTACTTGACCTTACTCTTAAATACCTCTTATAATCCTGAGACCTTGCCATTAACTGGCTCAGTTACTTCACTGTTAGAAACCATCCTTCGGCATTAAATACCTCGCCAATTTCCGTCTTAAAAATCTGATGTCTGAACCTTCACCCTTCGTACACTTCTTTCCTCCTTGGTCACATTCAGCTCTCGGATATTTGTCCTAACTGCCATATACTAGACTGAGTTGATCAGGCTCAACTAGATGTGACCTTTAGAACAACACCCGGAACCCAATGATCCCACTACTTTTATTGAATCTTAAATGACCCAAGGCACGGTCTGAATCGACCTGCTCTGATACCAATTGTAACACCCATACTAACTTTAACTAGTATATTAGCATGTGCGTTAAACTGATACTGGATACATTTAAAAATTTCAATAATAATAATCATACATCACAAATGAATGAATACAAGTATACTCGTTTGTACAAATAATCCAATACTATTACAAATACTTATACAATGTCCGTTAAGCTCCTGAGCTGATACACAACGAGCAACTGTACTCCATCCAGCATCTCTATGAAGAACTTCATCACGAACCTCTGACTTACCTATAAACCTGCACCAGAAGGAAAGGGATGAGACATAATGTCTCAGTGAGCTCCAGCCCAACCAACTGTTGGCAACCACAGGGAACCTAGGGTCGCCATGCCTACCTTGGCAATCTCGGGGATTTCCTAGGATCGCCAAGTCTTTATCTGCCTATGACTATAAGTCCTCCTGTAACTATAATTTAGACTGTGTATAACCTTATCTGTAATCTGCCTATAACTTCAACTTAGTGATCGGGGGAAAACCTATGATCACTTTCTAATAATTGTCTATAACTATAACTGTAAGTTTCCTGTGACTATAACTGTAACTGTAACTTTGACTATAACTATAAAACATAAAACATATAAACAGTTCGATAGCAGTTTTATGTTAGCTGTTAGCGTTGAACAAACAATTTATATGAGTTCATTTTACGGAGGGCAGCCCGGGTGGAGCAACCCCGAGATACGTCTCCCTATAAACCGGTGAAATTCCTATCATATCAGGCTAACACCGGACTCCCTATAAAACGTGTGGACAACCCTCTCGGAGAAGTCCCATCCGGCGAATCCCGGAGTCTGCTGAACACGCCCTGTAACTGTAACTGTAAAACGTGCAAGCACGCCATTATCTTTGATCTTTAATTCTTTAACTTTAACGTATGAACATATAATCTGTTACTGTAATCAAAACAATCCTATAACGTATAAACTATAATCTATTATTCTTGGCTTATCGTTCTCATAAGCCACCTATAACCGCTGGAGAACCAACACTATAACTTATATGTAACTATGATTGCCAAAGCATTCTTATTGCCTTTGTATTCCAAATTGAATACATCTATAATCATGTTCACCTAAAATAGGTTCCAACTTGACTATTATCTCACTCCTGGATTCGTGTAAACTGAAACGAGTCCGTAACATTGCCAGGTAAGGGTTAAACCCTAAACTAGATCTTTAACATTTCTATGATAGCTTGTGGGTTAAGGTAACCCTCTCTTAATATTGGGTCTATCCTCATCTATAAACTCATCTAAACATCTCAAGGATAGGTCTTTAAATGCTCACTAGCCATGCTTAACCATTACATGTTGTTCCTTGAGTCTGAAGCAGTATTGGATAGCCAGAATGGTGCAAGATTTGACGAAAAACAACATTGCCCTGCCCACTGTGAAATCGTGACACGATTTGGGAATCGTGTCACGATTTTCTACCCAGAAAACGTGTTATTTCCTGCCTATAAAATCGTGACACGAAGGTAAAATCGTGACACGATTTTACCTGCAGTTAGACAGCATAGGCAAGTTCAAAACATGTATTTTTCACCATTCTTGCTCATCCAATCCTACCCATGCATTATAACAACTTAAAGGATAATTTCTAAGGCATGTTACCAACTTACAACATGTAATGATCAAGAATTACTCATACATAGGATTAGGGTACTAAAATTCATAACTTTAATCATATTACTATAAACTCAACAAAGTGGGTTCAATAACCCCTAGGGAGCTCACCTTAGAAAAGAATTGGTGCTGGCTTAACCTTAAGTTCCAACCCTAGCTCATCCTTCACTTGACCCTTTGTTCTATCCCTTGCTTTTCCTTTAACTTTCTTGTTCCAAATTTCTGCAGATTTGCAGTTTCGGACCCCTGACTTCAAACTCGTCCCCAGACTTCAATACTCAGCCAAACTTCACGAAACTGGTACCAAAACGTAGATAATTTTGTTAGCTTTCCATAGCATCAAAAACCACTGTAATCGGAGTTACATGGAGAGAGTTCTGACCATTTCAATACAGCCCTGTCCCAAATACGGGTTTCTCCAACTTCCTCCAATTCAACTCCAAATCTCTACCCATAACTTCTTCTTCTTCAAGAATCATCATGCAAGATAAAATAGAGGTTTAGGCTCAAACAAAGGTCACGAAAATTGAAGGGAGAAAGGAAGATTGAAGTGATTCTTACCTTTTCTTAACATCCTCTTGCTCTAGCTTCTTAAACCAAGTTTCCTAGCCAAAATTCCACAAGATGGGATGATGATTTCAAAGAGGATGGTGCTTATGATGGTGGGGAGGATGGGGGACGAAAATGAGAGGAAGAGGGGAAGAAAATTTCAGATTTTCTTTTCTAGAAAAAGTGAGATAAACATGTGAAATGTTCATATATATCCAAATAGGTCCTTTTCCCTTTTATTACAATTTTGCCACTCCTTTCCTCTAATTCTTATAACACTGATAAATGTATCGCTTAAGCGGGATATTACAGCGTGCTACCTGCGAACCTGCATCAGAAGGAATGGGATGAGACATAATGTCTCAGTGAGCTCCACCCAACCTACTGTTGGCAACCTCAGGGAACCTAGGGTCGCCATGCACTACTATTGGCAATCTCGGGGATTCCTATGATCGCCAAGCCTTAACCTTACCCATATAGGGTCTATTCCTGCCTGAGCCTGATAACTGTATAGTCATGAAAACTAGACTATAACCTGATAACTTGGTGATCGAGGGGAAACCTAAGATCACCACCTGATACCTGCCTGATAAGTATTTCCTGCCTGATAACATAATAAAGTATTTCCTGATATTATTATGTTAGATGTTAGCGTGTAACAAACATTATTATCTGAGTTGATTTTACGGAATGCCCCCGAGTGGAGTAACCCCGGAGCACATTCCCCTGATAACCGGTGAAAATTCCTATATAAGGCTAATCACCGGACTCCTCTTGCATGTGTGTGTGGTTATCCTCGCGGAAAGTTCCTCCCATTCCAGCTGTACTGGAACCCCCTGCGCTCTCTAACTGCGAGAACCCAGAAGACACACTAAAACTTATGTGTGGTTATCCTCACGGAAAGTTCCTCCCATTCCAGCAGTACTGGAACCCCCTGCGCTCTCTAACTACGAGAACCCAGAAGACACAAAGTTTATCCTGATAATTAATTATTATTTCAGGTATATAAAACATATACTTTATCCTGATATCTTCCCGAACTTATATATATATGTGAGTCGTCATGTAGGTTCCCTAACGGGCTGACCTATCCAGAATAAATCTGAAGCATACATGTGCCACGACTTGTTAACATATGTATATATATATATATATATATATATATATATATATAATATGTATAAATCCTGATAATATCCTTGTACCACTATCTAGGGTACATTCTATCCTGAACTGTTACGTGTACCCTCAGTGTCACTCTGACGTGAACAACTAAGGCACGTCCTGATGTACATATAATTGTACCTGCCGGCGAACCCTAAAAGAGACAAATAAGTATATATAAGGAGAGTAGCGGACTGAAGCAAGAGTTAGTTATTTGGGCTGAAATTATAAAGCCCAAGCCCAACCCTCCATCTTTCTTTGAAAAATTCCTCTTCTCCCTTTCAAAATTCCTCATTCCCACCCGCAATTTCCAAAATTAACCCCAGCGCAAGTTAACTTGTGATGATTATTTGGTTTTACAGACTGAGCTATCCGATTTAATTAAGTTTAATACATATACACATTTGATATAGAGACTGGTTCAACCAATGACTCAATGTTTCTACCAGCGACTCAATGTCTTGACCGTGTCGATTACCGATACGGTTTTTAAAACTATGGGTGTAAGAACATGCCGTTCAAAAGAAATGTGATTATTTTAATGCTACAGTGTCTAGAAAATGAATTGCTGCAGGTTTCAGAGCATGATATAGCAACTTATGAGTTTCAGGAATTAGACTTTTCTTCAAGAATAAATTATAAATTGCACCTAAAGCAAAATAGCATCGGTCTTTTTAAAGCAAACGCTGATCACAGACACGGTACGAAAAATAAGAGAAGGGAAGAGAAAATTATTCTCAAGTCACAATAAATTGCCTAACGAAATGGTTTGGTGGATAAAGAAACCCCATTTGATAAGTGTAAATAACCTATGAGAAATGTCCTTAACTAGGTAAGTCATTGCTTTGTCTTAGATTGCATTTTGTAAAGGCATGAGGAATCATAGTCAATTAATACGAAAACCAACCAAAATATAAAACACAATAAACCATGGGAATATTAAGTAGGCATCTTTACATATCAAATAAGCAAAAAAAATTGTGTGCTTTCTCCTGCAAAATACAATCTCCAACATCATGTGAAAAAGTATATGCAGTAGATTTAGCCCCTAACTTCAACTTAATCAATGCGTAAATTCCTGGCCACGGAATATCTTTAAAATCTAAAGACAAACAAATTTAAAATGCGTGGATGGGGAATGAATCACTTTCTCTACATAAAGAATGTTAGTACTTAACACTCTCAGTGTCAATTTATTATCAATTCGGTCTTAAACTTGGTTCTTATTTTCTAACTATCTTTCCTTAAGGTGCCAGCGAAGGTGTTGAAATTGATTGTTAAAATACAAAGAAATTTTCTTTAGGATGGAGTGAGGTGGGCGTTGGATTCGTTGGAAGGAGTGGAGGCATGTTTGCCAACCAAAACCGGAGGGGGGATTAGGGGTGAGAGATGTCAAATCAGTTAATTTGAGTCTTCTTGCAAAATGGAGGTGGAGGCTTATCCAAGAGGATTGTCCGATTTGGAAAAGGGTAATCGAGGAGAAACATGGGGCGAGAGCGTGTGGGGTGGAGGAATCGGGTGGGGAGAGATGGCCAACATTGGCGTCAACTTGGTGGGAGGATTTGATGTCTTTGGAGAAAGGTGTGGCTACAAATTGGTTTAATGGTGAGGTGGTGCGTAAGGTGGATACGAGTTTTTGGTTAGACAAGTGGATGGCACCAAATCTGCTGGCGAACCCTAAAAGAGACAAGTAAGTATATATATATATATATATATATATATATATATATATATATATATATATATATATATATATATATATATATATATATATATAAAAGGAGTAGTTCCACAATGCTATTGTATATTAGGGAATCATTATGAATACTCATGCACTCGTGTACATTTGAATGTATGAAACTTGAAGCAACGTCAATTTGTGTGCTTCAAGTTCTAATATTCTAATTAGCCAGCGTAAGTTAACTCACGTTCGGTACCCCAACGTGAGTTAACTTATGCTCAGCGTGCGTTAACTTGTGTTGGCTAAGGTAGAGAAACCGTCGAAAAAACCAACTAATCATCTCAATCCAATTTATTGTGACACTCCCATTCTCGAAAAAGTAAATGAAGAATTTATTGTGACACTTTGTAGTCGGTGTTCATTTTTTTTTGTCGATATTACACCGACGTATTTTCTGTGGTCAATTATGTAACGCCAACTTTTCTGGCCAATATGTAACTAATGTTATCTTGTAAAAAACAATGTAACTAATGTTATATAAATTATATAAATATATGACTTTTATGTGGTGGACATAGCACCGACAATTTTATTGGTTATTATTGCTCCACATTTAATATAAATATATGTCTCTCTTTCAACAATAATTTAATTTACATTCCATTTTGTTTTATTCTAATAATTTACCTATGTGAAGTGAAACATGTCTAAAGATGCACAAGTTGAATCTCATGTCCGATACTCCGCATTAAAAAAAAAGATACAACGTGTGATTATATCTTGAGTTCAAATAAGTGACTATATACATCAATTTAACCCCCAATAATAGAATATGGCATCAGATTAGCCTTTTGATAATCTCATGGTCTATATAGAACTTATTATAATGTCATCTTCACGATTGCACAGCTAGCTAAATTTAATACGCAGAAACAAGACCTTAATTAGTATACAAACACGATCTTAATTTATATACTATACATTTGAGGCTTTTCTTCAAATGTATATATGGAAATATTTTTCTCATATGACATTTGGCACCTAGAAGCAAACCAAACAATTTGGTGAGTTAGCAATTGATGAAATGAATTTTTATTATATTTTTATTTTCATAATAATAATGTGAACTAATTTTTCAAATAATAAAGTTTTAAAATCGATTTTAATTATGGACACACATTAATTTTTTTAATGTATTTTATGTGAGAATCCATACGTTAAAATGTGATTTAAATGAGTTTTATTTTGTGTCTGCAAAAAAAAGTAAGTTAACACATCAATACATTCAAATAGAAAATAATGCACTTTAAAAACATTTTAATGTTTGTCCATAAATTTAATTTTAGTTCAGAATTACCTAATATGCATAAAATAAAAATAATAATGACTAAACTACCCCACTAAATATGTCTATAAATTAGTGTAATATCCCGCGTAGGCGCAACTTTTATAAGTAACAGAGGAATTAAGAGTGAATAGGGATAAAATGGTAATTATGAGAGGAAGAGGTATTAATAGAGATAAGGATGAATATTTCTTCATTATTCCCATTTCCTTCTCTCACTAAGTCAGATTTTCTCTCCCTCTCCCTCTAGAATTCGGTTTGCATCGGCAGCAGTTTTGATCCATCAGTTTACCTTCCTTGATTCTTGAACTAGAAGTAAGCAAGTTTTGAGAAAGTTTGAAGTAAGTGGAAGCTTGAGGAAAGAGTAAGACCAAGCTAGGGTTTTGGTACAAGGAAGCTTGTCAAAGATCAGCAAGTATTAAGTGAGTTCCTTAGAGTAGCAATATCCTTTTGGGTTATATTTGTGTGAGAGTTATAACTGAATTTCTAAGATATTAGGAAAAAGGATAGTTTTCCCCTTTTTGATATTTATGCTTGATCCCTGTTTAATCCTTGATTACACTATGTTTTATAGTTCAAAATGAGTCCATGGCATGTTTTTAAAGATCACTGGACAGTTGGGTACCAAGATTTTTGAGGTTAAAACACGATTTTTGAACTCTGAGTTCTGTTATGATCACAGAGTGAACAGTACTTAGAACTTCAGACTCTGAAGAGTACTTCAGACTCTGAACAGTACTTCAGACTCTGGATCGAACTTCAGACTCTGAAGAGTACTTCAGACTTTGAATCAGACTTCAGACTCAGAATTTTCAGTCTCAGACTCAGACCCATAATGCTTTTTCTTAATAAATAACTGTACCACGCCAATGATCTTTGAAATGCTTTGGAATACAGATACTAATGAACCTTCAAGGATTAATTTAGGATAAGGATAAGTATCATACAGAGAGATGGGTTTTATATCCATAGGACTTCAGGTTAGTTAAGGGTTAGTTTCAGGATACCCTTAACTAGGCAGGTACATTTATATGTACATCAGGACGTGCCTAAGTTGTTCACGTCAGAGTGACACTGAGGGTACACGTATCAGTTCAGGATAGGATGTACCCTAGATAGTGGTACAAGGTTATTATCATGATAAGTATATTTTATATACCAAATATAATATTATTATCAGGCTAAATTTATGTGACTTCTGTGTTCTCGCAGTTAGAGAGCACAGGGGGTTCCAGTTATGGCTGGAATGGGAGGAACTTTCCGCGAGGATAACCCACACATAAGTTTATTTAAAAGATTATTGTGACTTCTGTGTTCTCGCAGTTAAAGAGCACAGGGGGTTCCAGTTATGGCTGGAATGTGAGGAACTTTCCGCGAGGATAACCCACACAATACAGGCAAGAGGAGTCCGGTGATTAGCCTGTTTATAGAAATTTTCACCGGTTATCAGGGGAATGTGCTCCGGGGTTACTCCACTCGGGGGCATTCCGTAAAATGAACTCAGATAATAATGTTTGTTACACGCTAACATCTAACATAATATTGTCAGTTTATACTTTATTATGTTATCAGGCAGGTATCAGGTGGTGATCTTAGGAGTCCACAGATGGGGCATCGCTCATCGACGCGTCCAACTGGGTTAAGGTACTTCACCTTACTCTTAAGTATCCATTATGTTCCTGAAACTTCGTCATTAACAGACTCCGTTACTTTATGGTTTGACGGCCACCATTTGGCATTGAATACTTCTTCGCCAATTCCGTCTTAAAATTTTGTCACCTTAATCTTCGCTCTTCATAAACTTCATTCCTCCTTGGTCACATTCAGCTCTCAGACATTTGTCCTAACTGTCATATGCTAGATTGAGTTGATCAAGCTCAACTAGATGTGACCTTTAGAACAATATCCGGAACCCAATGGTACCACTACTTTATTGAAATTTTAATGACCCAAGGCACGGTCTGAATCGACCTGCTCTGATACCAATTGTAACACCCATACTAAATTATCTAGAATATTTAGCATGCATATTAATCTGATATTGGATACATTAAAATTTTCAATAATAATAACACATTACAACTGAATGAATACGAACATGCTCGTATATACAACCAATTAAGTACCATATAATACACTTTAATATACATAAAATGTCTGACAACCTCCTGAGCTGGTACAAGACGAGCATCTTCACTCCATTCAGCGTCTCCCTTGGAGAACTTCATCGCGAACCTCTTGCGTACCTGAAAACCTGCACCAGAAGGATTGGGATGAGACATAATGTCTCAGTGAGCTCCACCCAACCTACTGTTGGCAACCACGGGGAACCTAGGGTCGCCGTGCCTACTTTGGCAATCTTGGGGATACCTACGATCGCCGTCATTCTCTACATATTTCGCGATCAAGGGAAAACTAGGATCGCTATATGTCTTTATCTTATGTTTAGTCTCATACTTAGTGATCTGGGGACATCCTACGATCACTTTCTTTTCTCTGGTGACTACTTTGTCTTATCTCTTAGTATATAATATATATACATATTCATCTTTTCATATCATAAAGTTAGAAGTTAGCGTTGAACAAACAATACATTATCTTGGTTCATTTTACGGAGTGCATCCGGGTGGAGTAACCCCGAAGTACATCTCCCATCATACCGGTGAAATTCCTATCATATCAGGCTAACACCGGACTCCTCTTATCGTTGTGTGGACAACTCTCTCGATGAAGTCCCATCCGGCGTATCCCGGAGTCTGCTGAACACAACTTAACTTGCATGTAGACAATCCTCTCGGAGAAGTCCCATCCAGCGTATCCCGGAGTCTGCTGAACATGCTTAATCTTTAACATACGTGTGGATAGCCCTTTCGGAGAAATCCCATCCGGCATAATCCGGAGTCTGATGAACACGTTAACATAATCTTATTATTCTTTATATATATACATATACATATAACTTATAAACTTACGTGTGGATATCCCTTTCGGAGAAATCCCATCCGGCATAATCCGGAGCCTGATGGACACGTTTAATCTTTAACATATAATTTTTGACTTATTACTCTTATGTATAACTGATACAATATTATATCCTTTGCATATCTAATGCATTCATTTGGGGTGGATATTCACCTATCACTTAACCTATATAATTAGGCATCTAAGCATATCATTCTCATATGCTATTTACTTAAATTAGTTAATCATCCCCATAAATTAATATTTATCATATTATGGTTCTTACTAAATTACATGCTTATTTATATATATCATAACCCATCACTCATTGTTAATGCATCATCCAAGCATGCTAATCCTTGTCCTTCAGTAATGAAGTTAATTTAAACAATTGAATAATCATTGGCATGTTACACAATAGGTTTTTGAGAAATAATAGGATTATGGACATCTTCGCTCAGCGAAGTGGGACTTCGCTTAGCGAAATTATGCAGAAACAGATGCTCTGTTTTTGCATAAGTGCATTTTCAGTAAAAGTTATAGATTTCAAGTTATAGCGCAGTATAACATAACCAATGCTTAGTTTTATGGATAGAAACATATATTAAGGCAAGGATTCACATAATTAGATGTATGTATTAACGAAAGGGGAATTTAATCTATATAAAATTATTTGAGATTAACTCACTCAACCCAAAGGGAAATTCTAAACTAAAAAGGAACTCACCTTAATACGTCCTGGTTCCTCAGCACATCTCAAATGCCCAAAGAAAGCTCCTACCAGCTCCATAAGCACTTTTTCCTAAAAGAGCTTATCCACGGCTTATTACTTCTGGCTTTGGCCTCTTAACTCGAACAACAACTTATCCATAATCTTATCACTTCTGCCATCACTATAATTTCCTATAATCACTCTTTCGACAGTTTTCCCAAAACAGCTTATTGACAGCTTATGGCTTAGGAACATTCCAATTTCGATTCAATCCCCAAAACAGCAACCCAAACGTGTATAGACACCACAAAACCCTGAATGTAACAGCTTAATTCATAATTAATCACTTATGGCAGATTTAATCCAAAAACAGCTTATTTCGCGAAATTCACGTCAAAACCCGTAAGCAGTTTTCAGCAGAATTTGAGCAACTTCAAACGCGTTTTCTGAGTTCATTACTAATCCGAATCATACGAAATCTATAACCAAACTGAAGGGAATTAACTGTAGAATCCAAAAATACAACAATTACACAAGTCTGAGCTACACAGCAACAGTTACAACGAAAATACCAGACATATACCATACGAATTTTCACTTAAAAATCATGGAGCTCAAGCATAATCACTTCTTAACCATAATAGCTCATTCCAGCCAACAACCCAGTCATACAAACATCTATAACAGTCCAATGTTATCACTAAATCCCAACAATACAACTATTTCCAATATAAATTCAAGCTTAAAGATAAATCACCTTCAAGTTGAGATTCTAATCCTTCAACAGTGTTACAATCCTTATTCATCCAATCTTTGCTTCTAACTCCTATGCCCATTCTTTAACTTCAGCTCCAATTGACCCACCACAGCACTCTTGAAGAGGAAAAAGGGTGATTTTCGGCCTGCTCAAGAAGAGGAAAAAGAAAGAAAATTTCAACTTACTTCTTGTTCCTTCTTGGATTAATTGAGGGATTTGGTAGAAGATTTGAGCATGCAAGGTTCTAAGGATCAATAATGGAGATTTTAGTTTAGAGGAAGAAAGGGGAAAGTTTTTTTACGTGAAGAGAGAAAGAGAAGGAGGAAAAAATGAATTAAGTTTGGCTACATCCTAGTGTTATATAATACCCCTAAGTCTTTATTTACCATTATGCCACTACTAGAGAAAAGGGCCAACATACATTTTGTTAATTATTTCTTCTCTGACACGCTCAATTGATACTGCAATCTGTTAGGACTTAAGTGGGGTATTACACTCTACCGTCCTTAAGAAAATTTCGTCCTCGAAATTTAGAATCCTCCTGAGATCATGAATGAATAGATCTTTTCCACCTCTTTCTCCACTAGCCAATTCTCCCATTCAATTTGCTTATCGGGTTTCCATGGCTACTCTAGGGTCTGACATGTAGATTATTCATGCACCTCGATTAAACTTGACTGGTTAAAACTGTTCCTTAGCCATGGTTTCCTTACTCTATAAGTCGAAAATATTCGACAATCTCTTCCTTAACTGAAAGACTTGATGTACACTACATAATTCTTACATATTAGAGTGTGCGGTTGTTCGGACCAATACCCGGCTCACTTGACTATGTCTCCTGTTCGACATAATTCTTGCAAATTCAATTTAAAATCATTAAGTCTTGGATTCTCTTACTGAATTCTATAAGTTTTCCTTCATAAACCGCTTAATCTTATTCTGACGACATCGGGTCGATCTTATCTTCCTCAAATATTCTAACTCTCTTCGAGGGGTCTATTACATTACAATTTAATTCCGATGAATCCTTGTCTTTGACTTTCGCCTCGTATGACGACATCTTACCTATATAATTATATCATTCTTCACATAGAATCATCCCTATACTGAAAACATCTATATTGAGTATTCTCTAATGGAAGTAAAGACTACAGCAACTACCTCCACTATCCAAATACAAGGAGGAGGCATCACTTACGGTACCTGCTCCTTTCTTTCTGACATCCTGGTGTAACTCATCACAACCAAAAACATTGCCGACATTCCCACTGCGGAAATCCTTAAGGGCTCGAGAAATCTTATAGGCTACTCGTGCTCCATCTTAACTAGTCGACGACGACACGTATCTAAATGACTTAGGAATTCTCCTCCTTACTAGGATGCTAACAATTTGCATTCTACAAGGTACTTCTTAATCTTATCGGGGTGAATAAAACTAGCCTCATAATCCCGTCTACAACTTAACTTATGTTGTTCAAAGATACTCGTTGTTTTCGAAAAGAAAACTCTACTCTGACCGCTACCAAAATAGAACACTTAATCTCATCAATCTCTTAATCCTTTATTTATAACCTGGACTTACGTAGCCCTTTACTGTAGACTACGAGTGACCTTTGATCTGCATAGAATGTTCTTCTTCCTCTATCTGTGAGCATTAAGTTCAAGAATTTCCGAACTCCTCAGCTAAGATATGTTTAATATCAACAAACCTGTCCTGGCTAATACTTCCTACTTAAACATTCCTGACTGTGTACCACGGTTACTAATACATGTCACATAACTGAAAGTCTGTTACGCTACTATCTGAGTAGTATAAACACTGCCTAATAAGTATACACAATATTAAATATAACCTGATCCATGCAACATGTTATCATAACGGGGGTACAGGGTGGAATAAACTCATACCACTGCATTGTCATTTCTGATCAATGCTTCAAATTAAAAAAATATTCTCTCGCAAGTGCAACCTTTACTGATGTTACCTCATGCATAATTCTCTTTGGCTAAACTTACTCTTCAAGTCCACTTGAAGTTACTGAGCTAAAATAGCTAGATGACCGTACTAGCGGTAGCACTTCATTTCTTGTAACTTAATGTGCTAGGAACACATCCTCCTTATCTTTTACCGCATATTGTTAAACTGCTTTGATTTCCTTTCCTCATGAGTTTCGAGATTTGAAGTATCCCTCGACTACCTCTAAAATTTCCTGTTAGGACCTATGATAGGTTCAAGTCGTCACTGCTTACTGCTGTTCTGTGTTGCAAGAACTGAACTCTCAGTAACTTTCTTGCGATTTATCCTGCAAGGACTTCACCAGCCTTTTTATTCCCTAGGCTTCAGCTTAAAATTGTTGATAACTCATTCCTGAATTACTTCTCCGCTGCGCAACTCTGATTCTAATAACTTGCTTTAAAATAGGGGCAATACGCCATCATTACCATATCAAATCTCCTGACCACTCTCGTTCCTTAATAACTTCGTAGTTGCCATAACAGAACCATCTTACGTTCGTTACTTCCCTTGTGGCTTACACTACCTGCTTAACCAGGTGTTGTAATCGTCCTTCGAAGTTCACATACTAATAACAAGGTTTAACTTCGTATTGTGCATCGCTTCGAGACACTACTCACCTTACTGACTGGTCATCCCTGACTTTGTGTTTTCCTTTAAACAATATACTTGTTCTCGCAAATTTATTTTCTTGGATACTCTTCCAGATTCGCATCCTTCGTATACTTATCTCTCTGATGGCTCGAGTCTCGTTTCCATTCATCAGTTCACTAAATCCAGCAATATATGATTCAAACTTTATTTCTCGATTCTGTTGAAAATTTACATCTCATGCCCTTTCCAGGGGTCTTTTTCACTTCTCGCTAAGCTTGCATTTCTCATACAAAAACATCTTAATAACTCATGCTAAAGGAAAGTAGTATGATCCACTTTTCTTTGTGTAAAATTCTCGTTGAGCTTAGCTTATTTCAAATCTTCTTACCAAACAGAACATATCCGAAAACACGTTTCGATGTGCAACAGGTATTATCATTACTACTTACTCATCCATTTAGTCCTTAGGTTGCATACCATCTTCTCTTCTTAAGGAATGCTCCACTGTCATCCTCGTGGCACGAGAAGCATGGGTCGTGGCACGATAGATGTCCTGATCCATATGATCGTGGCACGATAGAAGCTCTCGTGGCACGATAATTCCAGCAAGTTCAGACTCTATAGTTTCATCTCTCCCCAAATAATTTACTTAATCCATAATCAAGTCTCTTAATTGTTTGGATGTTAAAATCTCATCTGATTTGAGTGCGCGAATCTTTCAATTCTTACATACTCCATCTTGTTGGGAGTTTAGAGCTTCCAATAATTCGATTGATAATTTCTCCTTCCGAGTTTCTGGGTTGATACCGCAATCCTTTAACTCCTCAAGCTACGGTTCCAAATCATTTCTTAGAATGTTCCATAATTCCTTATTCCTTACGCCTTCCACAGATGGGGCATCGCTCATCGACGCGTCCAACTGGGTTAAGGTACTTCACCTTACTCTTAAGTATCCATTATGTTCCTGAAACTTCGTCATTAACAGACTCCGTTACTTTATGGTTTGACGGCCACCATTTGGCATTGAATACTTCTTCGCCAATTCCGTCTTAAAATTTTGTCACCTTAATCTTCGCTCTTCATAAACTTCATTCCTCCTTGGTCACATTCAGCTCTCAGACATTTGTCCTAACTGTCATATGCTAGATTGAGTTGATCAAGCTCAACTAGATGTAACCTTTAGAACAATATCCGGAACCCAATGGTACCACTACTTTATTGAATTTTTAATGACCCAAGGCACGGTCTGAATCGACCTGCTCTGATACCAATTGTAACACCCATACTAAATTATCTAGAATATTTAGCATGCATATTAATCTGATATTGGATACATTAAAATTTTCAATAATAATAATAACACATTACAACTGAATGAATACGAACATGCTCGTATATACAACCAATTAAGTACCATATAATACACTTTAATATACATAAAATGTCTGACAACCTCCTGAGCTGGTACAAGACGAGCATCTTCACTCCATTCAGCGTCTCCCTTGGAGAACTTCATCGCGAACCTCTTGCGTACCTGAAAACCTGCACCAGAAGGATTGGGATGAGACATAATGTCTCAGTGAGCTCCACCCAACCTACTGTTGGCAACCACGGGGAAACTAGGGTCGCCGTGCCTACTTTGGCAATCTTGGGGATACCTACGATCGCCGTCATTCTCTACATATTTCGCGATCAAGGGAAAACTAGGATCGCTATATGTCTTTATCTTATGTTTAGTCTCATACTTAGTGATCTGGGGACATCCTACGATCACTTTCTTTTCTCTGGTGACTACTTTGTCTTATCTCTTAGTATATAATATATATACATATTCATCTTTTCATATCATAAAGTTAGAAGTTAGCGTTGAACAAACAATACATTATCTTGGTTCATTTTACGGAGTGCATCCGGGTGGAGTAACCCCGAAGTACATCTCCCATCATACCGGTGAAATTCCTATCATATCAGGCTAACACCGGACTCCTCTTATCGTTGTGTGGACAACTCTCTCGATGAAGTCCCATCCGGCGTATCCCGGAGTCTGCTGAACACAACTTAACTTGCATGTAGACAATCCTCTCGGAGAAGTCCCATCCGGCGTATCCCGGAGTCTGCTGAACATGCTTAATCTTTAACATACGTGTGGATAGCCCTTTCGGAGAAATCCCATCCGGCATAATCCGGAGTATGATGAACACGTTAACATAATCTTATTATTCTTTATATATATATACATATACATATAACTTATAAACTTACGTGTGGATATCCCTTTCGGAGAAATCCCATCCGGCATAATCCGGAGCCTGATGGACACGTTTAATCTTTAACATATAATTTTTGACTTATTACTCTTATGTATAACTGATACAATATTATATCCTTTGCATATCTAATGCATTCATTTGGGGTGGATATTCACCTATCACTTAACCTATATAATTAGGCATCTAAGCATATCATTCTCATATGCTATTTACTTAAATTAGTTAATCATCCCCATAAATTAATATTTATCATATTATGGTTCTTACTAAATTACATGCTTATTTATATATATATCATAACCCATCACTCATTGTTAATGCATCATCCAAGCATGCTAATCCTTGTCCTTCAGTAATGAAGTTAATTTAAACAATTGAATAATCATTGGCATGTTACACAATAGGTTTTTGAGAAATAATAGGATTATGGACATCTTCGCTCAGCGAAGTGGGACTTCGCTTAGCGAAATTATGCAGAAACAGATGCTCTGTTTTTGCATAAGTGCATTTTCAGTAAAAGTTATAGATTTCAAGTTATAGCGCAGTATAACATAACCAATGCTTAGTTTTATGGATAGAAACATATATTAAGGCAAGGATTCACATAATTAGATGTATGTATTAACGAAAGGGGAATTTAATCTATATAAAATTATTTGAGATTAACTCACTCAACCCAAAGGGAAATTCTAAACTAAAAAGGAACTCACCTTAATACGTCCTGGTTCCTCAGCACATCTCAAATGCCCAAAGAAAGCTCCTACCAGCTCCATAAGCACTTTTTCCTAAAAGAGCTTATCCACGGCTTATTACTTCTGGCTTTGGCCTCTTAACTCGAACAACAACTTATCCATAATCTTATCACTTCTGCCATCACTATAATTTCCTATAATCACTCTTTCGACAGTTTTCCCAAAACAGCTTATTGACAGCTTATGGCTTAGGAACATTCCAATTTCGATTCAATCCCCAAAACAGCAACCCAAACGTGTATAGACACCACAAAACCCTGAATGTAACAGCTTAATTCATAATTAATCACTTATGGCAGATTTAATCCAAAAACAGCTTATTTCGCGAAATTCACGTCAAAACCCGTAAGCAGTTTTCAGCAGAATTTGAGCAACTTCAAACGCGTTTTCTGAGTTCATTACTAATCCGAATCATACGAAATCTATAACCAAACTGAAGGGAATTAACTGTAGAATCCAAAAATACAACAATTACACAAGTCTGAGCTACACAGCAACAGTTACAACGAAAATACCAGACATATACCATACGAATTTTCACTTAAAAATCATGGAGCTCAAGCATAATCACTTCTTAACCATAATAGCTCATTCCAGCCAACAACCCAGTCATACAAACATCTATAACAGTCCAATGTTATCACTAAATCCCAACAATACAACTATTTCCAATATAAATTCAAGCTTAAAGATAAATCACCTTCAAGTTGAGATTCTAATCCTTCAACAGTGTTACAATCCTTATTCATCCAATCTTTGCTTCTAACTCCTATGCCCATTCTTTAACTTCAGCTCCAATTGACCCACCACAGCACTCTTGAAGAGGAAAAAGGGTGATTTTCGGCCTGCTCAAGAAGAGGAAAAAGAAAGAAAATTTCAACTTACTTCTTGTTCCCTCTTGGATTAATTGAGGGATTTGGTAGAAGATTTGAGCATGCAAGGTTCTAAGGATCAATAATGGAGATTTTAGTTTAGAGGAAGAAAGGGGAAAGTTTTTTTTACGTGAAGAGAGAAAGAGAAGGAGGAAAAAATGAATTAAGTTTGGCTACATCCTAGTGTTATATAATACCCCTAAGTCTGTAACACCCATACTAACTTTAACTAGTATATTAGCATGTGCGTTAAACTGATACTGGATACATTTAAAATTTTCAATAGTAAAACTCATACATCACAAATGAAAGAATACATATTACTCGTTGTACAAATGATCCAATATTTATACAATGCTTATACAAATGTCCACTAAGCTTCTGCGCTGGTATACAACGAGCAATTGCACCCCATCCAGTACCTCTGTGAAGATCTTCGTCACGAACCTCTGACTAACCTGTAAACCTGCACCAGAAGGAATGGGATGAGACATAATGTCTCAGTGAGCTCTACCCAACCTACTGTTGGCAACCACAGGGAACCTAGGGTCGCCATGCCTACCTTGGCAATCTTGGGGATTTCCTATGATCGCCAAGTCTTTATCTGCCTATGACTATAAGTCCTCCTGTAACTATAACTTAAACTACCTATAACCTTTGTTGTAGCTGTCTATAACCATTGCCGTAACGGCCCATGACTATAACTATAATTGCCTAAATCCATAACTGTGATCATGTCTGTATCTATGACTTAGTGATCGAGGGGAAAACCTAGGATCACTTTCTGATGATTGTCTATAACTATAACTATGAGTTTCCTGTGACTTTAACTGTAACTGTAACTTTGACTATAACTATAAAACATAAAACATATACACAGTTCGATAGCAGTTTTATGTTAGCTGTTAGCGTTGAACAAACAATTAATCTGAGTTCATTTTACGGAGTGCGGCCCGGGTGGAGTAACCCCGAGGACAGCTCCCTATGAACCGGTGAAACTCCTATCATATCAGGCTATCACCGGACTCCCTATGAAATTGCATGTGGATAACCCTCTCGGAGAGATCCCATCCGGCGTATCCCGGAGTCTGCTGAACATGCCTATGACTGTGAAACGTGCAAGCACGCCAATAACTTTGATCTTTAATTCTTTAATTCTTTAACTTTAACGTATGAACGTATAATCTGTCACTTTGATTCTATAACAATACTGTAATCTATAACCCGTAATCTATAACCTGTAATCTATAACCTGTAATCTATAATCTTGGCTTATCGTTCTCATAAGCCACCTATAGTTGTTGGAGCACCAACGCTATAAACATATCTGTAACTATAATTGCTTATACATTCCCATGCCTATATATTCCAAAGGAATACCTCTAAAACTTTATTCATAAGTGTTCATCCTATAAAAGGTTCTAAGCTTAAACCTCTATTTTATCTTGCATGATAATTCCTGAAGAAGATGAAGTTATGGGTAGAGATTTGGAGTTGAAACGGAGGAAGTAGGAGAAACCCGTTTTTGGGACAAGGCTCTATTGGAAAGGTCAGAACTCTCTCCATGTAACTCCGATTCCAGTGGTTTTTGATGCTATAGAAAGCTAACAAAATTATCTACGTTTTGGTACCAATTTCGTGAAGTTTGGCCAAGTATTGAAGTCTGGGGACGAGTTTGAAGTCAGGGGTCCGAAACTGTAAATCTGCAGAAATCTGGGACAAGAAGCTGGGAAAGCAGAAAATCGGAGCACGATTTTACAGGATCGGAGCACGATTTTATGCGAAAGTTTTCACAAAATCAGGGCATAAAATCGTAGCCCGATGCCCAGAAATCGGAGCACGATTTTGGCTTCAGCAGCACTCAAAATTTTGGTTCCTAGGCTAATCCAAACCCCTCCAATCATCAAAACAGCTTATGGGAATGGATTTCCAAGACATTTACTCAACATATAACATAATAGTTCATATAATCACAAGCCAACAAAGGATTTAAGGCATGAAATTTATCAAAATAGCTCTTAATAACATAACTTTCAAGCTTTAACAAGTGGGTTTCTAAAACCCTCTAAGAGCTCACCTTAATCTTGATCAAAACTTGTTAAACCTTCATTCCAAAACCCTTAGCTTGGTTGCTTCTTCTTTGATAATCTTCTTCACCAAAACCCTAGATTTTTGCCCCTTAATCCTTAGCTTCCTTTTTCTCAAAATTGACCCAAGCTTCACAAGAGTATGCTTTCATGCTAAAATGGGCAAGATTTGAGGTTAAGGTTGATGAGTGAAAGGAAGAGAGAGTGGCGTGAGACTAGAGAGGGAAGGAGAGGAAGTTTGTGATTTTAAGAGAGAGGAAAAGAATGAGAAATGGGGGAAATTATGGTTACTACCCTTTTATAGAAATCTAAACACGGCAATTACCAATTTGCCCTTTCCAAAATATCTTTGATATGTCGTCTCAAAACTGATAAATACTTGGGTCATAAGCGGGATATTACACTCTACCCCCCTTAAAGAAATTTCGTCCTCGAAATTTAGAATCCACTCATATCGTCTGTGAATGAACCTATTATACCACCTTCTCTACTAGCCAAAATTTCAATTCATCTTGCTTATCGGAATCCCTTGGATTTCCCAACTCTATAAGTCGAGTATGCTCGACAATCTTTTCTTTAACTATGATGTTTGTGGTACATTACATAACTCTTACGTAGTAGGATATGAGGTTATCCGAACCAACATATCCATATTATCTGACTATGATCTCTGTTCGACATTTCCTTTACTAATCCAATTTAAAATTGTTAAGTCTCGGATT